>OX411798.1:8932195-9418195 GCA_948252455.1 Acleris cristana
GAGAGTGAAAGCGATGGACGGCCCATTACTATTTATTACTTTACTGTAGAATCCTAAAGATTTGCTTGTGTGAGATGTTGGGTAACATTAGTTTCATACAACACTGTTCATCATCATCATAAACTCACGCCTTCATTCCCAGAGTGGGGTAGGCAGAGCCACAGACTCACCAACAACTCCAAAAACTTGTTGATAATTCTGTGACCACAGTTTGCACAACCAGGGTAAGATGTTATCCAGTGTATTAGTGACAGGTTGCAAACCCATCGCCTAACAGCACTAAACAGCCTTTAGTCCCTTAGTCGTCTCTTACGACATCCACGGGAAGACATGAAGTGGCAACATTCTAAACCCGACACCACACGGCACACACTGTTAATATCTGACTTTTAGATTTAACTTACATTATACTCCAATCAAGAAATAAAATAAAAAACACAAATTTTCCGCACTTACAGATTAGAGCAAGCCTCGGAAGCCATCCGTTCCGAACTCTCCGACTGGATACCAAAAACGCGTTCAGAAATCAAATCAATACTCCTAGAACTCGCCGACAGACAGGTAACAATGCACTCTCAGACGTTACAAGCTTGGGAGCACGCTCTCAAGCTCTCCACCGAAACAAACCCAGAGGAGGTCTTCAAGACTGTCTCGAAAACAGCTCTTCAAAATCTCTCCCCCTCAAAATTTCGCAGCTTGACCCCCACAGAAACGGAAAAGGACTTCGATGATTTAGACATTGAAAATTTCAGCAATGATTCCGATGATAAACAGGATGTTGCCTCTCAGAGCTCCAAGTCCCATAGTGATCCCTTACAAGAGTTCTCGGAGGTGAATTTGTCGTGATATGACACTTTGTTTCGCAATGTAGTCGAGGATATGCGGTATGATTAAGTACCTGATCTTTTTTCGCTTTTTCCGAGTATTATAATACGGTCCACTAGGGAATGTAAACCGGTTAACCGGTTAATCGGTATTTAGGTTAAAACCGGTTAATTATTAGCTAAACTGGTTATTTAGAAGGTATATCGGTTAACCAGTTAATCGGTATTTAGAGTAAAAACCGGTTAACTATTAGCGAAACCGGTTATGTACCGAATTGTGAAATTATTAAATAATCATCTAAATATTAACTTTAGTTCACTTAATCTTACGAACTCTCATTAAATTATCTTTGTTTTGAAATCCGATTTTTGTTTCAATAAGAATGACTATAAAGTTACAACGCTATTCATACAAACGTATTAATTGTAAGACTTCTTATTCTTATTGTAACTATTTCTTAGTTATGCATTATTTAAATACTCTTCTAAATTTTATTATTTAATTTTATTACCATTCTTTATTTAATGCCAAAATATACCATTCTAATTTCGCTACGTCCCGCTCCACTATTCCTCACCGCCAAGCAGCCGTATTCGCATTGTTGTGTTCCGGTGTTAGGATAAAAGAACCGGTGAAATTGATAGCATAGTTATTTCATCTTGACAGTCTTAGGATTGCAGTCTTATTAAAATTGTAGTCTTGAAAATGCAAAACACCGTTTGTAACTTTTGGTAACTGACACTCGTGCTTATTATTAATTATTTAAACTTATTATGTCTACACGAAATATTTAAAATCCAAAATGATCACTATGTACCTTAGTAGGTACCTATTTTATATGGGCTTAAAAGCTGAAAGAGGTTATGTTTTCGAATATAGTATTATTTACATTTAGATTTTCGTAGCATGCAATAATATATTTCTAATTTAATCTTGTATTATAAATTAAACGATATATAATTGGTTTTATGCATTTGTAGTTTTTAAAAATATTTTTTCAACTGTTTTGGTTTTGATAATGTTTAATTTTAGATATTTTTTATGTGAATAACATCCAAATCTGAATTCGAAGAGATATTGAAGATATTCAAAATTCAATTGTTTATTAAGCAAAAAAATACTTAAAAAAGTTATAAAGCGATATAATACTAAAATAGCATTGTAATTTTTCAATATGTGACTTATTTTACTTTAGTCTCATATTAAACCTACTTAATAAAATAAAGATAGGATCACTGCAGAAAAACGCGATATTTAATGTATTTAAATGATAAAAAAGTGTCTATTGTCAAATTGGACTTCCAGCCTGACCTACTTGTAAAAAAAGGAGCCAAATTCCCTCGTACATTATGTTTAAAAAATGTCACAGTCAAAAAAGCAATGTCTTTCGATTTTCAAACTCAGTTTTAAAAAAACATTGCGCTAATGGAAAGTCTTTGTGTCGCTTCTGAAGAATCTTAGATTCGTTTTTTTTTTGAGATATTTTAGTTTGTCTGTATAATGTAATATTACTTGACATATCATTGTGATTCAGTTTTTCTTTCTTTTTATTTGATACGGTTTTTTTAACCTATTTTTTCTTTTGTTTCTATTTGTATTTCATTTTTTTTAGTATTAATATTAATAGCTCATTGTAAACTTAATCTAAACAATATTTGTAAATAAAGCAATAATGTGTATATCAGAAATAGATTAGTTATTTATTAAAATTAAATCTGTGAAGATTTTATGGTGAATATTTTTTATTTGTACCTTTCTCTTTTTAAAATAAAAAGTAAACTAAAAACCCGACTGCATTTTTTCATACTGTGGTCGATATAATGTTAATAATATTAAAACACATAAAATCCGAATGAAGAATTGTATGTACCCAGTGACATTCGCGCCATCAAGATAAATTGACGTATCATTTATCAAAATGTTCATGATCATGCTCATCCTTCAAAAGTACGCGAATATGGAGTAATAATGGTAAATTGATTTGTTTATATGAGTGAAGGAATGAAAAGGTCCCGACTATATTTTTAGGAGATATTGTTGGTTAGACGGACTTGCCCCGTAGACGGAATTGCCCCGTAGACGCACTTGCCCCTTCGGGTGTGGTAAGAGTGTCAACGGGGTAAGTGCGACAAACCATAATTACATGCTTTAACCCTTTGAACGCCTTTGACTTGATACAAACGTCGTCCTCACACGCCAATGACAGCTGAAAACCACAGCTAATGTCAACCTTACGTCACAAATACTTGGCTCAATTTTGCACTGTATCTGTGACCACTATATAGACTCTTGGCGTTCAAAGGGTGGAGATATTGTTGGTTAGACGGACGTGCCTCTAGACGCACTAGCCCCACCTTACCTTACGTTACACGTCAGTCTTTGAGTCACCGAGTTACAAATGTATACCAAATTTCAACTCAATCGGTCCAGTAGTTTCGGAGCAAATGGGCTGTGACAGAGGGACAGACGGAGTGATCATATAAGGGTTCAGTTTTTTCTTTTAGTTACGGAACCCTAATATAACCACCAGTGTACGACTGCTCTCTGACAAGATGATGTGATGTAAAACTCAGGTAACAAGTATAGACACAACAAACAAAAATAACGAGGTAGATATAACATTTATTAACATCACATAGTTCATAAGAGTCACTAGGTATTTACATTAAATTGACGAAATGTCGTAAGCGATCATAAGATTTCATCGTAAGATCCATTATTACTATTATTTAGGTATATAATTACCTTGGCAAAAATATTAACAAAAACATACAGATAATAAAATTATTCTTTTCAATATTTTTTCGTTTCGAAATGGAATGTTTTATTTCTTTTTCGTTGTATTTAAGTATGTTTTATATCTTCGTATCGCAGAATATTGTCAATATTTTTGTCAATGTATGTCTTCCATAAGTTATTAAGAGTGAATAAAAAAATATAATACAATACTGAATGGAAATAAAAAATAAGAATCCCTTTTTATATTAACAACCTTTAAGATTTGAGATTGCACAAATGTTTCTCTTTCCATACTATATATTAGAGACATTTAGAGACATACAATTTTCAACTTAATAATATTCTTTCGCTAGTTTGTAATTTAACAAATAAAAATAAAAAGGTACCTCTCAGTCTGAAAATAATTTAGATATTTAAACATTTCATATTACAGACGCTATTAGTTAAAAAATAGTTTATAAAAATGTAGCCAGTAACATACATATTTAATTTTCACCCAGCTCATTGCTGTTTACCCATAGTATAAATAGAAAGTTCGTCTTCCCTCTAGGAGATTCAGTAATTGCCACTCGGACGCCAGGGTTGCATCGATGCGCATCGCTCGATACGACGTACGCAACCAAACGCGGTGACGGCGCGTCCCCGACTAAGCCGGCTCGGTCCGTCCTGTTAAGCTTGCTTGTGGCGGCGGCTCGCGGCGCGTACGGTCGACGCACGCACACATACAAGCGAGCGATATAACTTTGTTTGAAGACGAACTACTGTTTATACTGCGGTTTAGCTAGAGAATATGACAACTTGACTATGAAAAAATATAACCTAGAAATTTCCAACACAATGTCACTTCGAATTTGACTGAGAGGACCAGACCTGACGTAGCCTAGCTACTCGGTGGAGGTTTCCGGGAGCAGTTCTTGGAGGATGGTGTCGCAGGTGTCCCACGGGACCACCTTCGCCTTGATGTGGGGGGTGGGGGAGGCCAGGGTCTTCTTTATTAGGTCGTCCAGGGGGTAGCCTTTGCGGGGGAAGACTGTGGCCTGGAATAAAGACGATTTCAATAATTAAAGTTATGGTGGAATATGGTCTGTCAAAATGTGTGTGCGTGTGTGCGTGTGTGTGTGCGTGCGTGCGCGCCTGTGTGTGTGTGTGTGTGTGTGTGCATGTGTGTGCGTGTGCGTGCGCGCTTGTGTGTGTAAGTATGGGTGTATGCGTGCGTGTCTGTGAATGTCTCTCTGTGTGCGCGCGCGAGATTGTGTATTATGAAGCCCGTAGATTAGTAACCGCGGTAGTAGTAGGCGTTTCGGAGTGCGTGTAGATAAGTGTCTGCGTGTGTATGTATGTAAGTTTTTCGGTGTGCATCTCTGCCTTTGATACATTGTAGTGAAAAACTTACATGAGGCGGTAGATTGGTGGCGGGGCAGTAGTCGTTCCCCCCGTCGCCGGTGTAGCAGACGCGCGCGTACTGCCGCCGCGCGCACCACTGCGCGAGCGCCACGCTCTTGCACAGGTTGGAGGGGCAGCGCGCGCACGCGGTCTGCCGCATGCACGGCTCGATGTACAACCGCCCGTGCTCCCAGAACGCGCGGTTCGTTATTACGGCTGTTACGCAGTCCTGTTGACAAATGATATGTATTATCACTCTTATTCATAAAGTCACTATAAACCTATTTTAGTTACAATATGCTTTGTCGGCGGCAGGGCTGACCTGGACCAGAATCCAGAGGACTGGAACATAATATGTTCAGCAGTGGACGAACATATACTGAGAAGAAGAAGAAGATGCTTTGTCATTTCTGTCCGATGCAAAAGTCACAATGACAGATACCTAAGGACAAAGTACACATGCATACATACATAAACTAACGCCTTCGTTCCTAAAGTGGGGTAGGCAGGGTTACAGAATTACCTAGAACTCTAAAAACTTGTTGATAATTCCGCAATACTGCACAAAGTATATTTTAAACGTATTTTGCTGATAGATATGCTAGCAGTACTCATATGCGGCCTGACTTGAGCCTTGCAAAGCACAAGGCGTTGCTGCGGAGTGAAGTACTTGGACCGGTTTAGCACACCCAGCTTTTTGGAGACAAGTTTTGCCTTGCCTTCCAGGTGACCCCGAAACTGCACGTCGCTAATAGCAATGTCAACACCAAGGATCTCAATACTGTTAAAAGTCCCTTGGAACTGTGGCGCTGGACAAAATAGGGCTTTCTTGGGGAAGAAAAGACTTATGTCTTTGTTGGATTGAATTGGACGAGATTTCGTCGACCCCATTCGGAAGCTCGCTCCAAGGATGCCTCTATTTCAGACACAAGTCTCACCAGACTCTCCTTCACAACTGACCGAGGGATATTCTCAAGGCCGGTATATCATGAAGCAGCTGTACCTACTGTCGTCCGAATAGCTATGAATGTTGTCTTTTAACAACAAATCATTAATATGCAGGATGAACAGCGAAGGCGACAGTACACAGCCTTGAGGCACACCAGCGTTGATGGACACAGTGCTGGGGCAGCAACTGTCGACAGCGACCTCAATGCTGCGCCCTTCGAGAAAGCTGGATAGCCATGTGCAGAGTACCTCGGAAATCCCGTAAGAAGCTAACTTCGAAAGAAGTGCCCGATGCCAGACCCGATCGAAGGCCTTAGCGACATCCAGGCCGACAGACAAAGCTTCTCTTTAGACACACCAGAACATCGCTAGCTAAACGACCATGACGGAAGTCACATGGCGGTCGCTAGTAGAATAGAATAGAATAGAAAAACGTTTATTCAACAAATACATCAACACATTATAGAAAATATACAAATCATCATAGTAAGCTGTTTATCCTCTAAGTATCCCAGAAGATGCTCTTTGGTTATTCGCTCCATCACATTTGAGAGCAAAGAAGTTATCGCTATTAGGCCTGTAATGTAATTGGATGGAACCGACATGTCACCCTTTTTCAGCGTATGTCTAGGTATACTATCTATACAGCAGGCCACTGACGATTTTTTTGGAATATCAGGCTAAATGTTTTGTAAACGGTCAAAGTGTTATTTTGGTAAACACCTTAAATTAAATTACGTTATTTTTCCAAATAATTATTTGTCCTAATTGTTCAAGTTTCCAAGAACTATGTTAAGCTGGAGCTATTTTATGTTAAATGCATAATTAATTGCTAGGTTAGTTTAGGTTAGGATGGATTCATAAACGATATCAAAAAATAAAGTCTTTTATTAAACAAAACATTGTTTGATAGACTTTATTTTCATATGTATGAGTAAGTATCTGAATAAGCATATATGGGTATATATAGACAATGTAAGCCACGCCATTACTATGTCATGAAACCAACTTAAGAACAAATATATACTGTTCAATTGCCAGCATATAAATAAATGGTGGAATTATGTAGACTGACAGTTTAACGTGGCCTCTCTAATTGTGTTAGAGCCTTTGTTTCAATGTTTTTCTACTTCCTAATGGAGTTAGAGTTAGTCACGAGCGCGTGATGCCTAAAGATACGTAGATGATATGATACGTAGCTATAGTCTGTGGTAGGTGACCCTACGTCATCAAGATATGTTCATTTTCGATCGGGTCGCCACCGTCCCGAACACATGGTTGATGGAGGCGATGGCTGAGATACGCGTCATACTCGTGAACGGGTGCTGTCTGTGGGGTCCGGTCTGTTCACGCTTGCAAGGACCTGTTTTCCAATTTAGTTGTCTAAATTTATCATCTGACGTAGAGACCTCGTCATGTTGATCTCCTAGTCATATCCATACTAATATTATAAATGTGAAAGTGTGTCTGTCTGTCTGTTACCTCTTCACGCTTAAACCGCTGAACCGATTTAGATGAAATTTGGTACGGAGATAGCTTGAGTCCCGGGGAAGGACATAGGCTACTTTTTATCCCGGAAAATAAGACAGATCCCGAGGGAGCAGCGATTCTACGCGTACGGAGTCGCGGGCAAAAGCTAGTTATTTATAATTTTATTTTATTTACCTTACATTTGTAATGATTTTATTGGTCAAAAAACCAAAGCTCATCTGAAAGATCATCAATTTCTGTGTAAGAAAAACCACTGCTGCATTTAGACATCGAACATTAAACTAAAAAAAAAAAATGTTATGCCAGGTTTTTCGAGTTGCAGCATTACCATTTCGTGTTCCCCCATTAATGACGAGACTAAATATAAGTATATATAATAAATATATATCCGGATTTGTTAGCCGTTGGTCTTATACGCAGTTCGTCCATTTCGCAGTTCGTCAATCTGGTATTTTTTAATCAATTACGCAGTTCCTCCATATCGCAGTTCGTCCATCAGGTATTTTTTAATCAATTACGCAGTTTCTCCATATCGCAGTTCGTCCATTACGCAGTTCGTCCATGTCGCAATAAGTCCATTACGCAGTTCGTCTGTCGCAATACGTCCATATCGCAGTTCGTCCATGTCGCAATACGTCCTTATCGCAGTTTGACCATTACGCAGTTCGTCCGTTACGATGTTGGTCCATTACGCAGTTCGTCATTATAGCAATTTATCCATTAGGCACTGGTCCCATCGCTGGCTCACTCGCTCAACTATGAACTATAAATATATATCTCTCTCTTTTATTTACACGGGGGCGATTATCTTTTGTTCGTTTCTTGGGTAAGAAAATAGCCGGTAGTTCATCGCTTACTCGCCGGCGGCAAATCAGTGACTTTATAGTATTCATAGTCTCCAAGTTAATCGACTATAACAGACGGACAGACGGATAGACACAAATTATGCACCTTTCTCAGAACAACCTTAATTTTACATACCAGTTTCTAGAATACACTACCTAATTTGTTGCATACTATTCTATGCCCGAATAGAGAATCTAAATGTGGGTCATATTATTATAGCATGAGGGTAGTAATAACATTAGTTGAATAAACCAGTTTGCATCTTGCCCTGGAGTTTGTCTTCGATGGTCCCACCGAATAAACGTGTAAGTATGTGAAAAAAACTGATTTTACAGGAAAACATAAAAACGTTAAAATATGTAATTACGATTAACTGGGACAGCATAGGTATATAAGACGTATAGAAAAAAGATAGATAGTAAAATAATCTTTCTAAAGACAACAGTTTATTAGTGGAAAATAAAAGGTACTTATAGTCAATCCCTCAACAGTTTATTACTTAAATATATACAGCTAACAAAAATTATTTCCTTAATAATTGAAAAAAAAAAAAAAACAATTAAGTATTCATTCTACGCAGACGAAGTGGTGGAGTCGTTGTGAGGTCGTTGCGATTGGAAGGCTTTTTTAAAAATAATATTTCTAAGAAATTGCATCGCCGTAATTTCGCACCTTTTCAGTAATTTCAATTTCTTCTTCAAGTATTCGTTGAATTCAATGTCTCGTAATCTTCTTGCTCTATTCATGGATGCCTTTCTTCTAATAGAACTGTCAAAATGACGGCCTTCTTTTTTTAAAATATCTATCAGAGCCAGCAAATTTGGCCTCACAGGCACTTTTTTATTAAGGCGACTGTGCCAGCCTTCGACAGGATTTGTGGTCCGTTGGTTTTCATCGGATACACTCAACATGTGGAAAAAGGGCACCCACTGGTTTTCGAAATAATGGCAAAATTTCTCGAAAGCGGAAACATCTCGGCACATTTCACCAACTGTTTTTATCTCTAACCACGTATCGGTGAGAAAATTAGTTGGTAGAAGCGTTAAATACGAGCACAGTCTCATAACATTTCTACCGATGGATGTCCGGCCCAAGTTTAACTCCTTACACTTCTTGCTGATCGCCTGTTGATAGTGAAAAAAACAGCCACTTATATACACATCCGGGTATACAATTTTTAACGCGTTAAATTGTGCTATTTCAAAATCAGCTTTGTAAAATTTTATGTCCACACAGAGTTCTTCCTTTAAAAGAGTAAACAATCTCTGGTATGTCACTTGCTTTTTGTCAGGGAGTAAACAATATAATACCGGCACAATATTTTGGACTTTAGAATTTGGGTTCAAATCTACGTGTAAAGTAAAAATTTGCCGAAATGGTTTTGCTGCTCGCTTGAATGTGCCATCTGCATAAAAATTATATGGGTGGCTGCTTGTTTTATTCAGTAATTCCCGTGACAAATTTGTACAAAAAACTAACAATTTATCTACATCGCCACACTAAAAAATCTTCGGCCAATGTTCTTGGAATCCGTACATCGCTTAGCCGGCGAAATGACATACTCGTTATTTCCAAGCTTCTCTTTTTATGTCTATACAGTGTATCTCTTTTCGAATGGAAGGATGGTATTTCATTAACGTCCACTAGACCACTATCTTCGAGTTGCTGAAACGATTCCTCATATATTTGCTGGACGGACCCAAAGTCTGTGGCTACTTTCATTTTGCATGAGTCGAACGCAATGTCAATAGCATTTTGGGAGTGATCTGGTTGACACGTATGTTGGCATTCTCGCAACACTTTATCGCGGCTTTCATTTAGCGTGATAGAGGAACTGCATTCACCTCTATTACTGCATCGCCACAATGAACTGCCTGTTATATTTTGTTGGCTTAAATTATACCTGAACCCATTTCTTAACAATACCGGAGCACCTCTTTTACTTTTTACAAACGTTATGTCCATATTGGCTAACGTTAAGCCACAGTTTTTATGATTTACAATGAATTGAATATAATTTGACTGTTTCTGCTACACATGACACACGGAAAAGTCTGGAGCGGTTAATCAATTTTATTGGTTATCTATTATAAGTGGCCAGTGTTATTATCATATTTATCTATGGAGAATGTATTCAAACATTAGAAGCAAAATAATTTAGAAATATAGTAAGGGCCGCTGTGTTAACGAAAATGGGTTATTTCACTTTTATTTATTTCTCAAATGCTCAGATATTTATGACCACCCTGCCCGCTTAGATACATTTGGCATTCTGTGCATTGAGATATTGGCTACCACCATCTTAACCATTAACCTACCGCCAAACAGCAGTGTTCGCATTGTTGTGTTCCGGTGTGGGGATAAAACAAACGGTGAAAGAACTAGCATAGAGGCATTCCATCTTTTAGTCCTCAGGGTTGGCAACACATTTGCACATTACAGTCTTTAGATTGTAGTCTTGAGAATGCAAATGTCTATGGGTCACAGAACCCACTCACCAGCACGAGGCCATTGTGCTCGTTTGCCTTCTAAAAAAACAGTGTGGTATTGAAAAATCTGCCGCTTACATGTTTATGACGGATTGAATGTTCCGATATTATTGCCATATCTAGTGTATAGAATTTATTGAAATTTAATGTTGCTTAGATCTTTTTGAGCACCTCGTCCGCTCCGATATATCTGATGGCGACTGTAACCACCTATGTATTTTATTTGACCCGCTTCCAGTGTTCGGTGGACTTGAAATTTGGTGATGTATTTGAGCTCCGGTGATAATGCGTTGATCAGCTCAATTTCATAAACGCGACACGACGTCTGCCGACGGTAAAATTTAAACAAAACTGTACCCACACTGTACGCTGGACGAAATGCGTGTTGGACTAAAACAATGTTGGACGAAATGCGTGTTGGACGAAATGCGTGTTGGACTAAAACTATGTTGGACGAAATGCGTATTGGACTAAAACCATGTTGGACGAAATGCGTGTTGGACGAAATGCGTATTGGACTAAAACTATGTTGGACGAAATGCGTGTTGGACGATATGCGGTTGGCCTGGACGAAATGCGTCTTGGACGATTTGCGTACTGACGAATTAGGACTTGACGACTGTTTGGACGAACTACGTATTAGACCAACGGCTAACAAATCATCATCCGGTAGTCTTATCGAACTAGATTTATGGCCAAACCCTATATACGGATAGATAGGCTTACTTCAGATTAACATTTGACACATTTTGTATGGGCAAATGTCAAATTTTAACCCGAGGTAAGCCTTATCTGTCCGCTGTTTGAATATAGGGTTCGGCCGTTAGTGTCGTGGGCTCCCTAACTTATACAGTGGCGTCCTGCATCCGCAGTGTTTGCGGTAATCACCAAGCATGTGGATATTGTTTACAATGTATATACCCTAGGGAGTAATTACCATACAATAAGTATACCGATACCATTACGCATAGCGTTCCCTGTAGTATTGAGACCGATGTTTTTAAAACAACATAACAATCGATCTTGAAACAAAAAGTTCGTTGTCAAAACACCTTTTATTGCTGTCAAAATATTTTGTGACAATTAATAACTAAAATAAGAATAAGCATTGAAAAGAAAAAAAAAATGGGGGGTACAGAATCCTTATAGTTTCTAGTCCTGGTAGTTGAGTGACGGCTTCGGAACCCTACACGGAGCATGGTCACTATGGTCAGACATGTTCTTGCCCGGTTTTTTTGTCGGTAAGCATTCGACCTTCGGGTTTGTTCTTCTCTCTCCCTCGCTCTTATGCTAGTAGGTACCAGAATCCAAAACTTTTTAAAAACTTTTCTCTGAAGGTATACTCGACCAGGAAACACCTTTACCAATTTTCGACATACAAATAGATTTGTGTGACGTCAAAGTCCAAAAGTTGTAAATGACTTTCTTGGACAACTATACCTACTTAGGTACGTACCTATAAATAAGTAACAATAACAAGAGCAACACGTGTAAAAAAAATGAGTTAATACTTTTTTTATGACAATAACTCTATTTTCAATTTAAAGTGGTTTTTAAAATGCGATTGTTGTTTTATTTCAATATTATGTTAAGGTTATTTCATTTTTTTATTCGTTTGATTATATTAAGATGCTATAACAGATGTTATTTTTTAAATTAATAGTAGGTTATCTACTTTCATACTAATAGGAAAGACAAATGAGAGTTATACATTTTCTTCAAGGACTTCGCGACATTGCAGGCGTAGTAAATATAGGCTACGACTTAATTCTGACGGACATAGTACATTGTTGCAGAGGATAGAAAGTACGCGATTTTTGGACGAGTCATATAGAGGGCCGAAACGTAGTTGAGGCCCTCTAGTGTACGAGTCCATAAATTGCACTTTCTACAGAGGCAGACATAGTGCTTTTCACAACTACTGAGAGGAAATAAAATGAAAATTCATATTCAATACTCAAATTTTAATTCATGTAAGCTAGAAGCATAGAAGCATAGAAGCTGTATCACCGCCAATTTTACCATAGATAACTGTTTTTTAAATTTGGACTCCTATTCTCGTGGCACTCGAGATTAATAAACCAACATTGGAGATGAAGATGTCAACTCCATATAAAATTGTATTTGTTACGCCATATTTTATCTCCCATGTAATTTCATTTCTAGTGGTTCGAGATTAGGGGCCAAGTTTGAATTACATTTAAAAAAAAGAAGTGACATAGTTTTTAGTCTGTGTATCTTTTAGCAAAAATACACATAATATTTTACGTCACAAAATGGTGTGTTCTGATTGATCGATTTCAATTTTTCATTTTAAGGAGCTATGACACAAAAATTGATTGATTGATTTTCATTGGTTCTTAAAGTTGGACAACAATGTTCTCGACCAATCAGCAAACATGCAAAACATTCTTGGTCTGTCCTTATAAGCGACGTTTTGTGACCCCAAACAAGACCATCTATGGACATATTTCCGAGCAGTGTTGTGAAAAACTACTGACTGACCTGCAGCCGATGCGTCGTCAGCCAGTGGTGCACGAACACCGAGTTGGCGTCGGTCATTATCACGACGTGCCAGCCAGCGCGGCGCAGGGCAGTCAGCAGACGCGCCGCGCCCGGCGTGGCCGGCATCGACGCTATGGCGTCCAGCACGTCAGATTCCCGGAGACCTGCGGAGTAGGCGTGCTGGAACACCTGTGGACAAGGAAGTAGTAGATGAGAACTGATGATTCTGTTAGCCTGGTTGATTGTTCCTGCATACGAAGCTATCGATCCGGGTTCGGGTTCGGGTTTACTGACTTTAGTCAGACATCTTACCTACTAAAGTTGCGACTACACCGCTGCTTAACGGTGCATATATTACGGTACGTCAAAAACGGCGCCATGTTGTTACTATGACCCCGTCGTTTGTTTAAGCAACGACTCCGTTTTTTAAGCAGCGGTGTGGGGAGCGTGCGTCAAAAACGGTGCTAATACGACGCGTCACTGCGATTCCGTACCGTCACCGTTTTTTAAGCATTGGTGTGTGGAGCTTGCGTCAAAAACGGTGCTAATACGACGCGTCACTGCGATTCCGTACCGTCACCGTTTTTTAAGCATTGGTGTGTGGAGCTTGCGTCAAAAACGGTGCTAATACGACGCATCACTGCGATTCCGTACCGTCACCGTATTTTAAGCACCGGTGTGGGCGTTTGGCGTTTGGATGTTTGTTACTCCATCACGCTTAAATCATTGAACGGATCGGGATGAAACTTGGCACACATATAGGTTAGGCCCTGGAATAGGACATAGGATAGTTGTTATCCCGAAAAAGTTTCCGAGGGAATAACGATAACGGACAAAGTCGCGGGCCGAAGCTAGTTTTTAATAAATCAGTTTTTTATTTCTTATTTGCATAGTATAAAACAAAGTCACTTCCCGCCGTCCTTCCCTCTGTATGCTTACATCTTTCAAACTACGCAACGGATTTTAATGCGGGACTCAAGCTATCTCCATACCAAATTTTATCTAAATCGGTTCAGCGGTTTAAGGGTGAAGAGGTAACAGACAGACAGACAGACACACTTTCACATTTATAATATTAGTATGGATTCTGGCTTATGTACGGGTGTAACAGAAACCTCATATGAACCGAAGCGAAGCAAGGGCGAGTCGCTAGTTAGATACTTAAATAAGTTTTTTTTCTGAATCTAGTGCCCATGGTAGGTACAAGCCACAAGCAAGCAAGCAAGTATGTTGGGACTATATCAATTTGCTCTCTTTGGGTGTTACTAGACCAATCGATCGATCGCCGATCGACGGCATCGATTGACGTCGATCGAAGTCGATCGATTGGTCTGGTAGGAACTATCGATCGACGGATATCGTTCGACTAACCAATCGATCGATTGCCGGTCGACGTTGATCGACTGGTCTGATAGTTTTAATTGATGAAGGAACTATCGATCGACGTTGACTAATCCATTCTACCATCGATCGACGATCGATCGATCGGTCTGGTAGGAACTATCGATCGACGTCGACTAATCAATTCTACCATCGATCGATGCCGTCGATCGACGATCGATCGATTGGTCTGGTAACACCCTTTGTCTCTTAATATTTATTATATTAGACATTTGACCATCACGTTATTTAAGAGCAAAACACGGCAGCTTATAAACGTAAACTTAACGTATAGCTACGACTTCCATAAGGGTCATTTAAATCGATTCCGCCCGGCCCCCTTTGCTACAATCAGCTGATTCCGGTATGCAGATGACGAGCAGTCGTCGGATATTGAAGGTTAACTCCATACGACGTGTTTAGCCTAGTTGGTAGTGACCCTGCCTACGAAGCTAGCGGTCCAGAGTTCGATTCCCATGGGCAAATACCGCGTATGTATTAATGACCTTATTGCTTAAGAAAGTGGGTTAAATTTACTTTCACTATCAAATTGCGCTTGCGTCCTTTTTATTTAGGAGGGCAGTATTTGTGTGATGAGCGCGAGTTATTTGTTAAATTCCTAAGTCTTGGATGTTTTCTATGTATTTTAAGTATTTATTTCTCGTACCTACAACGTGCTGGGTGGGTGATTCTTTGAGCGTTTCAACCGCTTCATTTACGTGGACATGTTTTTAAAGAATTGGGCGTATATTTTGATGCCGTTTTCGGATATTTGTTAGGTGTCCAGTAAACTTAGATACCTAACCAGAAACGAAATCGGAATCTGCAGCAACTTCTAAAAAAATATGTCCCGAAAAATGAGGCGGTTGAAACGCTCGAAGAATCACCCGGGTGTGATTCTCTCAAAAACGGCGGTCGGCCGGACGAACGAGCGAAAGCGCAGCGACGAGTTTAAGTAGTCCCGTCCGAGCGAACAAAACACATTTTAGCGCGTGCAGTTTCAATTTGGCAGCATGGCTGCTCGAACGTATAAGATAAGGCTGCCTATTATTGAGAAGGCACGCGCTAAAATGTGTTTTGTTCGCTCGGACGAGATTACTTAAACTAGCCGCTATAACGCTTTTGCTCGTTCGTCCGCACGACCGCCGTTTTTAACAGAATGCGTGCTCAACACGACAGCTTAAGGATGCTGGATTTACTGTCATTAGATACAAATGGAAAATCGTCCACGTGAAATGACCATTCTGAAAATGGGTCAAAAGTAATAGTGTCCAAAGTGAATTTAGTCAAAATGTAATTGTGCTGAAAAGTATTTACAACCAAATTTATTTTCGTTGTAAATTAATTAAGTCCCAATGGAATTTTGTCCATTATAAATTATGACCAAAATGAAATACGCACAAGTGAATGTAGTGTAATATGAATTAAAACCATATAATATAATATAAATTATACAAATTTCAGGTAGGACGTATTTACAATTGGTCATAAGTATTTCTGAGTGTACGTAAATACAAATAGAAAATATTTTTTTCGACCAATATCATATTGGACAATTTTACCATGGGACATGATTCCATTTTAAACGTTTTTCAAGATGGTCAATTTTCCTTTTTGTTGTATTTTAAATGGTCATATTTCTGAACTGACGTATAATTTCACGTGGCCGATTTTCCATTTGAACCTAATGACAGTAAATCGGATGCTGATGGGACTGCCGAGATTACGGTTTAAAAGATACAACCCTGTTACAGACAGACGGACAACGTAGACTTAGTAATAGGGATCCCGTTGGCAAAAACACGTTTTCATGAAAAAAAAACACTGAATTTCATCCTAGCACAAATATGTTACGAAACCGCCGTTCATGTTTTTGGTAAACCATTATTTTCACACCGTATGCAAAAACCAGATTGGTGTAGTCTAGATATGTGATAAGTGTCAGGGAAATAGTGATCAAATATAGACTATGTAGGTATATATGTATAAAGTGCTAAATGGGTCGGAAGAGCGTTCGAGGAATCTGAGTAAGATACGCGATTTCGTCAGTATTACGTATAACGTCGAAGTGGTGCGAGTGGTGCAAAAACGGGCGCTGAGCGGGCGTCTGCGGCTGAACTGAAAGACCGTCGCAGAGCAGAGGCTCTACTTTGAAATCCGTAATTCGAACTTCGTCTATTGCTATCCCTTTTGCTCTCGACGCATCACTAATTCGCAAGAAAGTGACGGGGCGATCCGAAGTTCGAATTGCTGATTTCAAAGTAGAGCCCCAGAGCCTAAAAGCCGTAACAGACTATCGAATTTGGTCCTCGCCGGACGCGGATTTGGCTCAGCGAACCAAATCTGCTGTTCGCTACATACAAGCCGTAACAGACGATCGAATTTGGTCCGGGCCGGACGCGGATTTGGTTCGCTCCGAACCATATCTGTCCGTCTATGGTCACAAGACTACTCTACAGACGGACAGATCTATATTGTTCGGAGCGAACCAAAACGGCAAAAAAATCACGTTTGTTGCACGGGAGCCCCCCTTAAATATTTATTTTACTTATTCTGTTTTTAGTATTTGCTGTTATAGCGGCAATGGAATTACATCTTCTGTGAACATTTCAACTGTCTAGCTATCACGGTTCATGAGATACAGCCGGTGACAGACAGACAGACAGACGGACAGCGGAGTCTTAGTAATAGGGTCCCGTTTTTACCCTTTGGGTACGGAACCCTAAAAAGGTCCCGTTGTTAATTCCGCGCCCGCTACAGCCTGTGCCGTGCACCATAGCTTATGCTGTAATGTCTCAATGCCAGCGGTCGATGGAAGGTCACGCTATTTGGATGGCGGCCAGCAAGGGTTTCCCTACGTTTTACAGCTTTTCACGAATTTAAACTATTTGAACATTTACCAAGAGGGAAAATTAAAAAAAAAGTTACTGAAGTGTGAGTCGAACTCTCACACGAAGGGGTCCGTGCGTCAAAAATTAAGATCGAGCAAAAAACGCCGAAATAACCGCGTTTCTTGTATGACCTTTAAATGTTAACTTTATTTATTTATTTAATGTTATCTAAGTTATGTTGTGTTGTGTGTGTTTTTTTTAATGTTAGCATAGCGGTCATAGTAATACACACGCTTTGAAAATTCCAAGTGTCTAGTTACTACGTTTGAAAAGATACAGCTCTGTGACATACGGACGGACGATGAGAGCGAGTATTTGTTCTGAGTCTTGGATGTTTTCTATGTATTTATTTAAGTACTTATTTCTAAGTATTTATTTCTCTATACAAGTAAGTTTATCGTTGCCTAGTAGGTACCCATAGCCAAGCCTAGAGCTTAGTTTGGGACTAACTCAATTGGTGTGAGATTGTCCTCCGATACTTATTTATTTATAACATATAGAAAACAAAGAATACCTACAAAGGTTTGACGTCAGAGATACATACATGCACATACTAGGGTCACATTCTCGCTTGTCTCCCAATGGGGTAGGCAGAGACTATGGAACGCCAGGTGCACCGGTCCAAACATACAACTTTCGCTTCCTCTACGTTCATCAATCTCTTCATGCACTTACGTCGGTTTCGGGTGCTTTTGATTTGGCCCTTATTCAGTACATCGCGAATCTGATCACTGTATGTGATATATGTATGTCCCCTACCGATATCTCCACTCATACGTAAGACACTTATGTCAATTACCTACATATATTATGTCAGTTTTCGTAAATCATTACAAACGACAAAGACTCAACCTAGGCTTTTTTCAGAGCACGATTTCAGCGCATGCCACGATCGCATGTGACAGTATGAACCGCGCGAAATGACGCAAAGAGTTAACGCGCAGGCGCTAACTAACAAAATCTAAACTCGTTCACTACGCCACAGTGAAGCGGCTTAGTCCAAGATGCATAATACGCCAAGTTAGCGAGTTTCGAAAATCGACATAACTATTTAAATAGATAGATATACAGCGTGTGGCCCTAGAGTAGGGGATAATATTGAAAATGGAGGCACTATAGGTCATTATAGTAATTGAATCATTATGGTCCAAACTAACTAAAATCAAAACTTTACTTTTTGTTGTTTTTCTAACAAACTTAATCGTAAATTCAATGTAATGCAAACAATGTAATAGTTCCGCTCAACTCAAGGCATCGTACTTATTCGGACCTACTCGGAACGTCTCTTTGACAATAGGAAATATGCATGGATTTTTTTAAATTGCATTGCTCAAAAAAATATGAAAATACCGTAAAAGAGATCACCTAAAGTGAAATTAATATTAAAATCGGTCAAGAAATACGGATGATACAAGCATTTAAAACTGCTAATTAGTAGAGAGATCCGACGTGCACCGGTGACGTCATTGTGCAGTTCGGCCATATAAACTCCACGTAAAATTCTGTTTTGCAGGAAAGAGATAAGAAAAAAATTTTGTTGGCTTATATCTTGGTTATTTTATAGCTATTCAAAAATTGTTTTTTCTCACCTGTTTGTTACATGAATCAGCTTTTATTGAATCTGTAAAAATAACAAGCATATTCCCTATTCCTCTGTACTTAGTACGACATTGACAACGTTAGCGATAATATCGTTTTGCAACAATAACTACACTAATTATGAATTTAATGGTGACACCGAGGTGGTTTTCGAGCGTTTTTCGTGTTTATAGTAATGGCGTCGGTACCCTACCACTGATCATATACAAGCATATACAAGTTACCACGTACACTCATCATGGCATTCATGGCCCGACGCTCTTACCGGTTTTTATCTTTTTAATATCTATGCCTGCATACGATCAATCATCCCAAACCCATAAACACCATAGATAATGTTCTACAAACCATGGCCATAAACACTAAGCTGATTACACTGTTAACACAAGATCAAGGGCGTGAGAGATAAGCGTAATGGATTCGCAGAAGCCGAGATTACAACAACACAACAACATAAACTCACGCCTTCATTCCCAGAGTAGGGTAGGCAGAGCCACAGACTCACCAACAACTCCAAAAACTTGTTGATAATTCTGTGACCACATTTTGCACAACCAGGCTAAGATGTTATCCAGTGTATTAGTGACAGGTTGCAAACCCATCGCCTAACAGCACTACACAGCCTTTAGTCCCTTAGTCGTCTCTTACGACATCCACGGGAAGACATGGAGTGGCAACATTCTAAACCCGGCACCACACGGCAAGCCAGATTATCAATGCAAATATCTCGTTTTAATGTTGCCTTTGGGTAAACTATAATAAATTGGTCAAGTGAGAATTGGACTCGCGCACAGAGGGTTCCGCTTTGTTGAAAGAAAGAAAAATATTCATTCACAAATCGTACCAAATTTGACTTCTGAACTGAATCTTTTACCGTATTAACGATACAACAAAAATTTAAATAAGCGTATGAAACGCCCCCTTTATTATTTCACTTTCTTAAATCATTTAAAAAAAAAAACATCTCCAAAAGTGAAATTAAAATTAAAATCGGTCAAGAAATACGGATGATACAAGCATTTTAAACTGCTAAGTAGACAGAGAGATCCAAGTGCACCGGTGACGTCATTGTGCAGGTCGGCCATATAAACTCCATGTTAAATTCTGTTTTGCTAGAAAGAGATAGGAACAAATCTTTGTTGGCTTATATCTTGGTTATTTTTATAGCTATTCAAAAGTGTTTTTTTTCTCCTGTTTGTTACATGAATCAGCGTTAATTGAAGCTGTAAAAAAAAACATACATATTCCCTATTTGTTCGTTTAATTCGCTTATAATATTTCCAACAAAAAAAAAGATTTATTAGAAGCTAACCAAAACCTCTTTGGAAACGTCTTGCCAAACGCATGGTAGGTAATAAAAACAAATATGGTTTGTAAGCAGTTACAGTAAGTAGTTAAAAGTACGAATGACGTAAGAAAAAAATATCCTACGTGCAATATGTATATAGGTATGAGGCATGAGGAAAAGTTATGAGTACCTACATATTCAATTATAAGTGATCTAATTAAATATTCAGAAAAGATAAAAGATGTTTATTCAGTAAGTAGGCCGCACGGGCACTTTTACACGTCAAAAATCTACCAGCGCTTCGCAAGAGACCACTGCTGAGAAGAAACGCCGAAAGAAACTCAACAGTCAGTCGTTTTTTAAATATTGCTTATGATAAATGATATTATACAACGAAAAAAAAAACTTAACCTAGCATTATATAAAACAATGAATGTAACAAAAAATATGAATATATATATCATGCGTAGTTGAACAGGAAAATGTGTCAAAACTCAAAATTTCTACGAGAACTCATAAGTAGTAAATATAAAAAAAAAATACTTACCTATGACGGTGCAAAACAACACAAAAAGTTTCGATACATTCTCCTACAGAAACCGTGTCCCCTAGACAATACACAATGTTTTACATATTTGTATTTATGGTTTGGAAAGGGCAAAAGCACGGGTAGGCCACGAGTAGGCTAAGGGTCCTTACACATTTATTTGTTGTTATAGCGGGCCAAATGACGAAAAATCATTTGGCCAAACGGCAGTACACCTCATGGGATACATCCTGGTGACAGACAGACGGACAGTGGAGTATTAGTAATGGGCTCCCGTTTTTACCCTTTGGGTACGGAACCCTAAAAAAACGCGTCCAAATCACTTAATCCGTTTAGGAGCTAAATTGCAACAGACAGACAGATCCATGCTTTACTTCCTTTTTTATCGGGGTTAAAAAAATGTGATTTATAATTATTATAAGGTATATATTTGTAGGTACTGGTATTTTTACTAAATATTTATTGTACTGCATGTGTCCATTTTTTTTACACTGTATGTACAACCTCTGGGTCTATTGCCTGTAAATAAACGATTTATTATTATTATTATTATTATTATAACTATGAAAACATTTATTGTTAAAAATGTAAACAGTGGACACAATACAGGTAACAAAGGACAAGATACAATGGCCGCCAAGGGATCAATATTGAATAAATATCTATACACAGAGAAATCCCATGATCCATTACAGAAACAGACAGACAGACACCTCTTCAAGCCTTATATTAAACAGATAAATAAATGAAAAGCAAGCTTTAAAAACCCGACGGCATTTTTTATATTGTCGTCGATATACCTACCTATGTTAATAAATTAATAATTGAATTTTGCCATTGTTGTTATTTCAATTTTAACAGTTTAGGTATCCTATGTCACCCGGGATGGTGAAAGGATTCTAACGATACCACACACATCTAAATCGGCTCAGGCTTTTAGAAGTTACGGTGGAATAAAGGATTGTACATACATATATACAAAATGTACAGTCAGCGTCATAAATATATATATACCTTAACAAGGTTTCAGAAATATATATACACCCTTATTCCCTCGCAGCAGAGTCGTGTTTACATATTTTTGAAAGTTTCACTGTGTCTTTATCTTTGAAGCTGACTGTACCCTGAAAACATTACACTCCTTTTTTAGCAGTCGTGTAAAAAGCATAAAATCATCTGACATAATAGCGACCCTACTTTCAGATCCGATATCTTCATTTCTCCTTATATCATATACCATAATTTTCGAGTGCCATAATACAAAAGTGTCATAATGTTCAACCTCCCTAATATTAGATAACATAATAACACTTTCATAACAATCATTTGCCATGATTACGGAAAAAGCAGATCCAGACTGTTTCAGTGTGTTAAGAATAGAATACAATACAATAGAATAGAAAATATTTATTCAACGCACACATAAAAAAACAAAAGGTAAAGTATACATATAAAGATTTTCAGGCATAAAATTTTAGTAAGTACACTTGATAATAGGGAAAATGAAATGTATGGCAAACGTATTATTATGGCACTTAAAATTATGGCAAATGTAAATATGGCAAATTAATCGTGATGGAATATAAAATTATGGCAAATGACATTCGGACAATTGAGATTATTGCATATAAAATTTGGGGAAACAGCAGAGAACAGTATATACCACTTCCAACTTCATCCCAATGGACTTCAGTCCCCAGGCATAACACCCGCCTGGAGAGAGATCTCTTTACTATCCTCTGTTCTCTAACTCATTATTTGCTAGCGGTGCCGTTTGGAACCCTATGTCGTGGTTAGAATTTATGCTTTATAGCTCTATACATTAAAAGTCAAAATTAAAATAGATAATCAACGTGTGGTGCCGGGTTTAGAGCCCGTGTGGTGCCGGGTTTAGAATGTTGCCACTCCATGTCTTCCATTGGATGTCGTAAGAGACGACTAAGGGACTAAAGGCTGTGTAGTGCTGTTAGGCGATGGGTTTGCAACCTGTCACTAATACACTGGATAACATCTTAGCCTGGTTGTGCAAAATATGGTCACAGAATTATCAACAAGTTTTTGGAGTTGTTGGTGAGTTTGTGGCTCTGCCTACCCCACTCTGGGAATGAAGGCGTGAGTTTATGTATGTATGTATGTAATCAAACAATTCCGACCTTAATGGGTTAATTTTCCTATATAATATTATATTCTCTTTGATATATACATGTAACTTGTTTATATATTTATTTATATATTAAAGTATTGGACAGTTACTTATAGTTAAGTTTTGAGTTTGTTTAGTTTTGTAATGATTGTGTATTTTTCAAGATTTTTTATTTCCCTTACTTGCACCGCCTACTTTGTTAATTTTTCTATGTCAGTGTCTCCCTCTAAGGTTGTCTGGAAGAGATTGCTTATAGCTATAAGACCGCCTGTTGTCTACCATATAAGAATTTAATGTTTTTTTCTTTCTTTGTTTTGTGTTCAATAAAGCATATTTGTGTATTGTACCTATTGTATTGTAATAATTTTGAAGTGTTATAACTTAAATTTTTTATTAAAACCTATTAAACAGTCTTATCCTAAATTAGTACCTACAGTCAAGTGCAAAATATGGTAAACCGCAACATCTCAAAAATATGTCCCAATGCACCTTATTCCAGTGTAATAAGATCTTCGTAACATATCTATTCGAGGATTCTTTCGATAAATATTTTTGCACTTGACTGTACCTATCCGAAAAAAAACAGAGCCTACCTGAATGGTAGAAAACTGTAAAACATGGATAAAACACTCACATCGCTCATGTAGGGCGTCCAGTCTCTGTTCTCGGACTGCCATTCGGGCGGAGGCTGCTTCTCCCTCAGCTTTTCTATTACTACTCCGTCGGAATCATTGTCGACTATCGTACGGTCAAAATCAAATACTGCGAGGGAAGCCATTTTATAATGCGCGCGCACGCTACCGCGGTCGCGAGAAGACTGCGGAAAAATCAAGTCCTCGGCTTATATAAAGCGCGCGCAGCATTTCGCAGCATGATTGTATTTCGCATTTTCTGTCTTTGGTCTTTGTATTTTGGTTGGGTTTGTTGACATTGACAGTTGATGACGTTTGTGACGTCAAAACAGCTGATGTTTAGGCGTATTTTAAGCTACTAATGATTGATGATGGATTGATGCTTGCGTGAGAAAGTCTTGGATTAAGATAGGAATACAGTCCGTTAATCATGTTTGATGGACTAGAAAACTGATACATTTAGTAGGAATTTAATGCATTGCTTTAAACATTTTTCTTAATGGCATTAAAAGATGGATTGGAATGTCGGAATTAAAAAAAAAACTTGACAGATAGACAGATAGGAATTTTGACATAACCTCTCATGCGCGTTTTTGCGGAGAAAATTAACAAAAAGTTATATATTTTTTGATACTAATGGCTTCGTTAGCAGCGTATTCGGCGGGCCGATTGGCGAAATACGTGACAGAGTCTACATTCCGGAATTTACGCTCGAATGTGTACAGGTAAAGGTTGCGCAACGTTACTGCTTCTAACCTACAACACAAATTCTTTTTACAACAATTTTCCAATTAAATAGGCCTTTTGACTATAGCTAATCTCTATATTCAACCCCTCGACAACAATATTACTGTGTATTTATTGAAATTTGATCAGATATTTGAGGTTAATGTCAAAGATAATGATAAAGTGAAAATGTAATTATTTTTGCATATATTTCGCTTCTGCTGACCAATAACGGCGCTAAAAGTTAATATTTTTATTGTCTTTCTCCATACTGCATGTAAGAAAAAGTAAACTTGAATTTATTACATTTCAATTATTGCATCAGAAAGTCGAACTATGTTTTTGATAGCTAAATCTCTTATCGAAGATTGCAGTACATTATACTCACTGAACCATCTATGAGTTCCTATATTCTAGAAACTTATCTAGGTATAAACACTACTTAATTTGTTTAATTTCCTGCTATAGATATTTATTATATAAATTTCAAATTGTTATAAAAAACTAAATGTGAGTCTTACTCGCGTACTGAGGGTGAGGGGGTTCGCACTTGACCAGTTTTTATTATTTCTTGTTTTTCTGTAGGGCTTGCTCATTTTTTACAATGTAACCAAGTCATAACTGTTCATCAAAATATACTGCTCTGTTAACCTCGTGGATCCCCACATACTTTATAAAGCACAAATTACTGAAGACAAAAGAAACCCCATGGTTTATTTGACTAGGTTACTTTTACAACCTTACTAATGTAGGTATCGGGATCCACGAGGTTAAGGTAAGACAGACAGATAGAGGGACAGCACAGCTTTAAGGTACGGAACTCTAAAAAATGATATTAACCAAGGCGTGTCCTGCGGGCTGTGGTCCATAAAAATATTTGAATTTGGAACTCGGAGTGGTTCGTTCTAAGATTGATATTGTAATACATAATGTATATGAAATTATGTCACTCAATGTTTTACGTACAGTCAGCTTTAGTTGTAATGCGAGGATGACAACTGGCGATATGACTAGAATACAGGCATTCCATTGTAGTCCTCAAGGTGCAACGCATTTGCAGTTCTAGGGTCGCAAATTCCTACGATAAGGTAGCCTGTGTGGTTGTTTCCTTTACGTATTGATCCATTAACGTTACTTATTTGTTCTTAGAAATACAAGCCGCGGCTACACCAGTACTACAGAAGAGAAGCAAGCCGCGGAAGACAGCACGGAGAAGCTACCAACCACCGTAGAAGAGTGCCACAAATACATAGAGGCCATCACTGCGGACCTTAATACAATCAAGACACAGGCTAAGGAATATGAGGTACGTATTGATATTATAAGTCATATTCCTGTGAAGAAGTGCCTATTAAATATGGAACTAGGTTCTGTGAGCCACTTCGTACTCGTAGAATTCGTCATTTTGTCATCATAGGGACACAGTAATTTTTTTCAGGATAAAAAGTATCCTATGTTCCAGAATCACTGCTCTGTTTTGATTAAGTCAGGGATCATTATCAGTATTAATTAAAATTGAAATATCTTTCTTAATTTGCATTATTTCCTGGATATTTTCGACTGTAATTTAGGTAATAAATAACACTATTCTATTATATAAATTCATTGAGCAATAATATTCAATAATAAGCGAGATACCGAAATTGAATAATTGCTTGCCAGCATCGGTTTTTAGTAAAAAAAATATTAAACTAATTTTATAAATAATTGAAAAGGGGTCTAAGAGTGGGGGGTTGAAAAATGAAAGTGATTTGATTATAGCAAATGGGGTGTCATATGAAAGGTCTTAATCTGCACATTTCAAAACATTTTTTTTTAAATTTTCTGTGGTGTACTTTTTGTTTTATAGCCAAAAATGTACAAAAAATGACCGTTCCCCCACACTTATCTCCAAAGTTTATGAATCAAAAAATCTGAAAAAATCCCGACACATAGATAAATACTTATATTTTATGGGAAAAATAAAATGAAGTGTTCATTATTAACAATTTTTGAGAAATAACAAAAAAGCTTAGAAAATGTGTATTAAAATTTAGGCTAGTCATAATTGATCTTATTGCATAGAAAATAAAGTTCATAACAAGATGAGTATATTCTTTCGCAATTACTAACCAAAAATATCCTCACTACGGAACCCTCGGTGCGCGAAATATTATTTTTACTTAATAGATCTAGTAGATGAGGGCAGTATTACTCGGCTAAATTATGATCAAACGCCGCAAAAATGGAATGGTTTAAAAAGTTTTATTAATCAAAAACGATTCAAATTTTGATCCTGATCAAAAACGTTTTCCATAATGTTCTGCTCGAACGAAATCGAAACAATCGTATCTTAGGTGTTTCGGGTTTGTACTTGTCTCTCACTCGCACATACGCTCTTGTGCTCATCAAACTATAGAGGTACGTAATGTACGTCGAGGATAGCAGTTGCAGAGTTCATTTTATAATGAGGCTTCTAAGATATGCTTATTCTGATGTCAAGATGTCAAGTCATTGAATTGTCATTTTTGACGCGACATGATACTGAAATTTATCTTCAAAACAATTTTATACATTTCGTCGTAACATTAAATTATATAATGGTTTCTATAGTAAGATGGTTTAGAATATACTGGAATAGGGATACTGTAAGCATGCACAAAATTAAGATGCATTTTAATATTATTGAATGTTGGTAAATATTTCATCACACTAAGCGCGAGTATTTTCGCGAGAATTTTGAGTATTTTGATATTTTCGCTCAGGTTCAGTTTGTCCATATTCTCATCTCGCCCACATTTCTATCTCGTACACATTCCCACCTCGTCCACATTCCCATTTCGTCCACTTCTCATTTCGTTCACATTCCCATCTCGTCCACATTCCCATCTTGTCCACATTCCCATCTAGTCCACATTCGTTTCTCGTCCACAATCCCATTTCGTTCACATTTCCAACAACTAGTGAGCAACCGAGTGATCGAATTGATATTGAACAGCCCTACCTACAATCCAAGTTAGGTTGCAGACGATTTAGGAATGAGGACCAGTTGGGAATGTGGACGAGATGGAAATATGAACGAGATAGGAAGAGGATAATTTGGGATTGGTAGGTGGACGAGTTGGGAATGTGGCCAAGATTAAAATATGGACGAAATGGGATAATGGACAAAGTGAACCTGAGCGAGTATATTTCCTGAGTCTTTAATGTTTTCTATGTATTAAAGAATGGTTTACCCTTGTTTTATAGACACTCATTTCATTCATAAAACGTATCACTTCGCACTTTGGAAAACTCCGTCGGGTCTTTTCGTCGCCTATACCACTAAAGGATGATTTCCACCAAACGGCTCGCATCGCATCGGATCGGTACGGATTTTACAATCTTTAAACGATATTAAATCATGTACACAGTATTTAAAGTCTATATTACTAAGCCGCACACAGCAGCTTGACGGCGGGCGTCTTCCGCAACACGCGATCGCAGCCGTAAGTATGCTGCGACACGCGATCGGCTCCGTTCGCTTGCGATCAGCCCCGTTCGCTTGTCGTCGTGTGCGATCGGAACCTTTCGGCCGTGACCGGGCGAGCCCACTCATTCTCGAAAGTGCACTCAAAAACGTGGTAGGAACGAAACTATTTGACTGGGTGCGGATATGTTCGCAAGCAACCGTATACAGTGCCGATCGTGTGCGTCGACATCTTGTCGACCGCGAACGGCTGTTACCGCCCGATCGTATGCGTCGACATGCCGCCGGACACGATCCGTTGTAGCCGCATCCGTTCGTATTCTTTCCGTTCCGATCCGTTGCGGGCCGTTTAGTGGAAATCATCCTTAACAAGGTACATTCTTTATGAAGACCACCCTTATAAGATACACCCTGACTTAAGTCGCCATTATAATGATCGTGTGCCCCCTCCCCCCCCAGGATAAGTACAAGCGCGCGCTGGCCGATGGCGAGAACGTGCGTAGACGCATGCTGAAGCAGGTCGAGGACGCCAAGTCCTTCGCGGTGCAGAGCTTCTGCAAGGACCTGCTCGAGGTGAGACATATCTCTATTTACTAACCTAAGGTCGCCGTCAATAGAATTTGCGAACTATGGAAACAAATTAATACTGTTTGACACATAACCTCAAATATTCACCAAGCGTGTTTTTATTAAAAATAACGTATAATGAATAGTTATTTCATCTTAGACTTAATATGAAAATAATGTTTTAGTGTATAAATCGTTGCAAAGACCTCACTTGATCTTTAAAAGTACGTGATTATCGAGTAATCAAAGTGAATTGGTTCGTTTGGTTTTGTTTACATCTTTTGCAAGTTCTATTGACGGCGACTTTATTAACCTGGTTGTTTGTGACGCTGCCTACGAAGCTAGCGGTCCTGGGTTCAAATCCCGGGAAGGGCAGATATTTGTGCAACAAGCGCGAATACTTGTTCCTGAGTCATGGATGTTTTCTCTAAGTATATATTTTTCTTCAGGGTGTTTTTTTTTCTATGAACAACATTCACTATGGGACCAACCTTGAAATCTCGAAAAAAAAAATCAGCCGTTTCATAGAAAAGTTTAATAGGTACTCGACCAAAATGTATGAAGCTGCTAATTTTTTTTTCGTGATTTCAGAGTTGGTCCTATAGTGAAAGTTGTTCATATTCGTGGGTAGAACACAGAGGTGATGAGGGTGATTACCATTTAGATTTTACCCTGCATATAAGTATGTCTATCGTTGTCTAGTTCCCATAGTACAAGCCTAGAGCTTAGTTTGGGACTTTGTAAAGAAAGAGTGTGTGATATTGGGTCCTTAGTCCTTACTTATGAAATTGGCGTTATTTTTACCTGTTTTATTTCGTACGGAATTTATTCATTTCAATTTTAACTTCCAAATTATTTTTTAATTTTATTAATATAGTAAAGGTTTTAGATACAAATAATATGGTTAAATTTCTTACTTAGTGTTTAAAATTAAAGTGTGAACTCAACTCTTTTCATGTGCTGTGAGTTCAAGTGTTTCAATTACGCAGAGTTTTATGAAGCTAACTATTTTTAAGTAATTAAGATATGTATAATATAGCTTAGAAGTGTCCAATATTCCTGACAGAATTTTGTTTGGTTTGCATTTGACGTTACTAAATAATCCGCAAAATTAAATGTATGAAAAGCACCGTTTTCATAAAATTCTCCATATAAAACGCCAATTTCAGGGATAGAAGCTTTCCGTCTACATCTCGATATGACTAGGTAGCTAATACGACCACATTGCTTTGTGACTACATCTCGGTCTGACTACATCGCTTTGTGCCTAGATCGCAATACGACTAGTTCGCTTTGCGACTACATCTCAATAAGTCTGAGTCGCTAAATGACCAATTTGTTTTTTCATGTTATGTCTGTGTTGGCAATGTCGACGGAGCCCCGCATGGCGGGGCTCCTATTCCTGGGCAATTTGCCCTTCGGGCATTTGAAGTTACCTGACGAACCTAACCTACCTAGTAACGCAAGAGAAGTGGTCATTTTACAACTCGGACTTTTTGAGATGTAGTCGCAAAGCGATCTGGTTGTATTGCGATCTAGGCACAAAGCGATGTAGTCAGATCGAGATGTACTCGCAAAGCGATCTGGTCGTATTTGCTACCTAGTCCTAACGAGATGTGGACCTAAAGCTTTTATACCCAATTTCATAGGTAAGGACCTAATATAAAATCGTCTGGTCGTTCGCAGGTGGCCGACACGCTGTCGGCGGCGGCGGAGAGCGTGCCCGAGAGCGAGCTGGGCGAGGCGGGCGCCGAGGGCTCCGCCGCGCTGCGCTCGCTGCACGACGGCGTGCGGCTCACGCGCGCGCAGCTCGCGCAGGTACATATAAACAACTAGCTTCTGCCCGCGACTTCGTCCACGTAGATTTCGATTATAGTTATTCCCTCGGGAACTTTTAAATTTTCCGGGATGAAAAGTAGCCTATAAAAATTTCATCCAAATCCGTCCAGCCGTTGCAGCGTGAAGAAGTAACAAACACACACCCACACACAAACAAACTGTCGCATTTATAATATAAGTAGGATATTTGCATTTATGCATTTTTATAACCATGGTAATAAAAATGCTATAATAGAACTGTTATTACCACGGTAATCGTGCTATAATAATTATTATAGAATTGTTATTACCATGACAACGCTCATTAATCTCATTATAGACCTGTTTTCACGCTATAGTATTATGATACCGGTAACGATATCAATATTACCGGCTGATAGTACCTACGCGAGTAGAAAAAAATTGTAATGGTTCCCCCCCCCCAGGTGTTCACGCGACACGGGCTGGTGGCGGTGTCGCCGCTGCGCGAGAAGTTCGACCCCAACCTGCACGAGGCTCTCTTCCAGCAGGTACGTCCGTCAACACCAGGGGATGTCACACGTCATCTAGGCTCGAAGTGAGCTCTGGGACTCCTATCCGAATCCGAATTTCTCCCAATTGCAATTTTTTCCATATAATTAGGTCGAAGAAGGAAGGTAGGTTTAGGTTATGTTAGTTTTGCAGCAGGCCCGAAGGGCCAAACCGCACAGAAATAGGAGCTCCGCAATAGCGGAGCACCGTCGACCTAATCAAATTGAATTTCTGGAATGGAAAAATGCGTAAGAAAACAACGAGCCAGTGAAAAATTAGACATTTCAAAATCATCTTTAGCTTTTTTTCATTCTTTTTTCATTTTGAGTGATCATTTGCGATTTATGCGCAATAGTCATAAAACCTGATATAATATTAGTAGCTATATATAGGCCGGATCGCGAAATAGAAGTTTTTTTCCATGTATTAAATGTTCTTTTAAATAAACTAAAGTCAAAAACTCAGAAACACATCATAATAGTAGGAGACTTCAATATAAACAAATTACAAGACACAAATAATTACCTAAGATTAAAAAATACTATGCTGGAATTGGGCCTGCACCAGGTAATAGACGAACCGACTAGGGAAACCGATTCGTGTTCATCTTGTATTGACTTTATTTTTACCAACAATAGTAGTTTTAAAATTAACGTTGAGGACTTGGGAATCTCGGATCACAAGAGTTTACTCTATTCGTTTCAAAGTAGCGTTGATACCAAACCATCACTTTTTAAGCGTAAAAGAATGTATAACCCCACAAATGTACACTTGTTTAGGTGTGCCTTACAAAGAATAGACTGGAAAAAAACTCTAGTATACACGAACAAAATTAATGATAACTATGATCTCTTTAATAGTAAACTCACTGAGTTACTAAATACATACATCCCGAATAAGCGCTTTAAACAAAAAAATAAAAATTTGAAGCATTGGCTTACTCGTGGGCTCAGGATAGCATGTAAACATAAACGACAGCTAAAAGTCCTGGTTAATCAAACTAACAATAGCGTTTTGAGAAATCACTCCACAATGTATACGAGAATCCTTAAAAAATCTGTAAAAATATCAAAAAGAAATAACTTCATTCAAGCAATGAAAGTTTCACAAAATAAGAATAAAACAATGTGGAATATAGTTAAACAAAAAACTAAGAAAACAGCTACTAAAGCTCATAAAAATATAACATTAAAATCAAATGGTAATAATGTCGAATGCCCAGAAAAAATTGCAGACTTATTCAACCAGTATTACGCTTCGGTAGGTAAGCCCACAACGAACGGCGGCGAGCCCCCCAAGGGGCGCACCGCGCTGAGCCCCTCAGTAAACTCCATCTACATTCAACCTGTTACTGAGATAGAAGTAAGGAAAATAGTCCAGCAACTGCCCAATAAGCACAGCTGCGGTGTCGATGAAATCCCCGCCACCCTAATAAAAGCCTGCGCCGCTGAACTTATTCCACCCATTACTCAACTCATAAATCAATCTTTTGACCAGTCTGTTTTCCCTGATAAATTAAAAATAGCAAAGATAAAGCCTATCCTAAAAAAAGGTGGAAAGTTAGATGACCCAAGTCAATATAGACCAATCGCCCTCCTTCCAGTAATATCAAAAATTGTTGAAAAGTGCATGGCAAACCGTATCTATAGCTTCCTGGAGAAATATAAATTATTAAACAAAAATCAACACGGCTTCCGAAAAAAACATTCTACCATACTTGCAATTTATGAATATGTACAGGAAATTTTAGAATATTTAAGAGATAAAAACCATTCAGTAGGACTATTGCTGGATATGTCGAAGGCGTATGACAGAGTTACACACAGTATCTTATTAAATAAACTCCATGCAATCGGCATCCGCGGTAATGCTTTCAACTGGATGAGGTCATACCTAATTCAAAGGGAACAGTATGTTGAAATTGAACACCTTAATCCTAGCTCCGGGCAGTTACAAACATTTAAATCCCATATTCAAAACATCGAGTACTCGATTCCGCAGGGAAGCGTGCTTGGATGTGTCCTCTTTCTAATTTATATAAACGACCTTCCGCAGATAATAGAGCACAAATGTATTTTATTTGCCGACGATATATCCCTTTTATTTAAATGCCCAAATACTCAAGCAGGTAACTCATCCATAGAAGAAACCTACAACACCGTAACTAATTGGCTCCTAGATCATAACCTTATCACTAATAGTAGTAAAACTAAATTAATACAATTCAGACCGCGTCAAAAGTTGCCTATAGATCTAACTTCAGTAGCAAATAAACTAAATCTCGAAGAAGTAGTTGAATGCACCCTCCTTGGGGTTACCTTAGATAGCCATTTAAATTGGAAAAAACATATACAGAAAACTAAAACCAAGTTATCACAGTTTGTATACGCGCTGAGTATCCTTAAGGCCAACACGAGCACCGAGTGCGCGCTGGCTGCGTACCACGCGCATGCGCAGTCGTGGCTGCGCTACGGCCTGCTGCTGTGGGGACACGCCGCCGACGCGCACCAACTCTTTGTCATGCAGAAGAAGTGCCTAAGGATCCTAGCCAACATTCGCCAACCAATTAGCTGCAAACCGCACTTTAAAAACCTTAATTTATTGACCCTACCTTGTTTATACATCCTAGAAGTAGCCTCCTTTGTAAGAAAAAACATACATCTCTTCAATTTTGCTAAGAATACACGTCGTAACCATAATCTAGTGCTCCCTGAACCAAAATTAGAAATATTCAAAAATGGACCATATTATAGATCCATAAACATTTATAATAAAATACCACAGCATATAAAAAATGAAAAATCCTTTAATGGATTTATTAAAAAACTAAAAAACACTCTTGCGAAAAAATGCTACTACTCAATAGCAGAGTTTATGCAAGATCAAATTTAACGGTCTCACTAATTTTAATTTAATTTTAAAAAATTGTAGGTAGCATAACAAATTAATTACCTATTTCCTTATTAATATCATAATTCTAATTATTCTTATATTTTTAACATGTACTCTAAATTTTGTTATTAGCTTAAGGCAGTTTTGTATTTTATAGTCTATAACTGTTTTTTTTTTTCTTATTTCTTCTATTTTCTTGAATGTTATAAGGTTGTAACAAGTGAATACTTCTATAAACAAATGTAATAAGTATTATGTAACCTTTTGCTATACCCTACCAGGGTTCATGTCTTACGAGTGTATCTTAGTAATAAGTACCTTTTATGTAACATGGAAGCAAATAAATGATTTGATTTGATTTGATTTGATTTATAACGATTTAAAGTTGGTTAGCAACAGTGGTTTTAAAGCTTGCTTTTTCATGTTATTTCCAGGCAGTAGAAGGCGCGGAGCCCGGCACCGTAGTCGCCGTGAGCAAGGTAGGCTACAAACTGCACGAGCGCTGCGTGCGGCCCGCGCTCGTCGGCGTCGCCAAGGGCTCCTCCTAGGGCTCCTCGTAGGGCTGCAGCGCGCCCGCGGCCGGGCAAGATGGCGTCGTGGGGGGGGAGAGGTGGAGCAGCTTTTAAAAGTGTCGAAGCAGTTATGAAGTACTGTGAGAGATTAACCAACTACGCTAAGTGTGACATATCCAAGTTGTGTTCTACAAGTCCTCTCCGTCGAGATATAGAATTTTTGAAATAAGTCGTTTTTTATTTAAATGGAGTTAGTTTTGAGAAATGTTCTTGATTATATATTCTCAACCGTGCAACTTACAAACATTTGGACTAAATAGTTGAAAATGAGAGTAGGAAGGCGTGATCCAAATATGCATTGGTGGGAGAAGATAGTTCAGTTAACACCGAAAATCTAACCTCGACATTGGCAGTCATCAAAACATTGATCAAATATTATTGAAATATACTTGAGAGCAAAGAAATCGAGCCACTTTCTATGGAAATTCAGTACTAAGTGGCTCGATTTCTTTTCTCAGTGTACATACAGACATACCTTCACGCCTTCATTCCCAGAAATAAAATATTCTCCCAAAATGTAAGTAGAGTTAGGGGACACCACTATATAGCTTGTGTCAATTGAAATTGCCAAAGATGTAAACAGATTAGTACTGTTTGACTTAACCTCAAATATTCATCGAGCGTGTTTTTATTCAAAATATCGTATTATTATACTTATTTAATCTTAAACTCAATATGAAAGTAAAGATCAAGTGTATAAGTCATTGCTAAGACCTCACTTGATCTTTAAAAGCACGTGATTATCGAGTAATAATGGTAAATTGGTTCGTTTCGTTGTGTTTACATCTTTGCCGATTTCAATTGGCACAGACTATAGTTAGATACGAATTTGGTATTTAATAAAGTTGAAGAAATGTAATATTTTAAGCTGTTGCATATTCTTTCAACTCCCCTATAGTTAAACATGGGACTGAATAATCCGCTTGACAATATAGATGCATAGTCGAAGAAGAACCCCCCACCCCCCCTCAAAAATGGTATTCCAACGCTGTTCCTGTATCCCAGATTATATCTTCAGCTAGACGATTTGTAAGCAATGAATGCGAACCAAGCATTTGTTGGTGAAAAAATATGTGCTTTATGTTCTAACTTCTAAGAGTTTTGACCAATTTATTTATGTACCCGTAATATTTTTATAAACTGCTATCGAAAATAACCGATGTATTATAATAACATGCCACACTTAAAAAATGTAAACAAATGTTTTTATTTCAACAAATCAACAAATATGCATTTTTCCTGACAACGCAATTAATATATCTAGTAGGTCTAAAATGTTTTTTTTGGCGACCTATTTTGCTACTATGAAGCGCAACATTCGGAACTTCGGATGTCCCGTCCCTTTCACTTCTGATTCAAGGCTAAAACCGGGAGAAAGATGGAGATAACGTAAAATCGAACTTCGATTTTCAAAGCCTCTTTCGATATTTCGCTCGGTCAATACTATATACTTATCTATTATCATCACAAATTATTAACATAATAATTACAGCAACGAATAATTAAATATACTGTATCCGAAGTCGTAAACTTTTTTAAAACATACGAACAGCACTAGCCATACTGTGGCAATATTTCGTGTGTTATCAAATTCTACTTTGATGATTGTTGAATTATTTATATATTCTGTGTTGGTAGGGTGCCAAAACCTAACCAACCCAACGTGGCTCTAAACAACCAAATCACAAGTTCACAACTGTTTTGTCGAGCTTTGACGTGGCAGTGTTGCTTCTATTGGCTGTACTATATCACGTGGTTTTTTGTTTACATTTAATTAAGCACCTAAATAAATGGAGTATAGGAATTTAAAAAGCGTAACAGCTACAAAATAAAATTGTTTTAGAAAGACAAATGAATAATTTAAACTTATAATATGATTTTTCTAAGCAATTTCTTTTGCTATTGATTGGCTGATTGATTATTTTCCATTTCTCTTGTGGCAATGTTGGTAATTTTTAATAGATGTTAGTGTGTAGTAAATTTTAGCGATTTGAATGAAGCATTTATTTTAAATAAATCAGCGCTGTTTTATTTCCATTATACTGTTATCATATTAGAAAAATGTACTTATGCATTTTACATTAAGTACATGCATATTTTTGGTTTTTATGTGCAAAGATTTTCAGTTTCAAATTGATAGGCATTTTTTTATATGTTTTTACCTTGTCTCCTAAACAGCAATAGCGTGATGGGACTAGTAATGGACATAGACCAATGATTGACCTTTGTTTCTTATGTAACCGAAGATTAGGGATATTTATTTATTTTCACTTCTCATGCTCTTAAAATGTTACTTCTGTATTTTGACTAAAGTTCCTTGTTAATCTCGAGGGATTATAGTATTTTTTTTAATTTACTTTGGGAACCCGTAAACAGCCAATCACGGTGTTTATGAATGGAGGATTATCGCCATTTTCAGTGATTGTGTATAGACAATTTTTAGGGCGTGGAAATAACCTCAAAATGACAACTGCAGAAATATAAAAAAGGATTTAATTTCGTGAAACACGATTAATGATTACGAATGTGAATCTATTTAATTATTATTAAGGATGAATTCATTTTATTATGCATCGTCCAATTAGTTTTAAAATAGTTTTCAAGTTTGAACCTGTTGGCTAAATATGCAAGCATTTGAAGCGTCACTTTACAAAAAAATAACAAAAGAAAATAAAAAACCGCGGAACAAATTTGTAAGAAACTTTGTTATAATCAATATTGTAATTTTGCATAGAACGTCTCGTTTTGCTTCCTGACATTCAAAGTGAAAAATAGTGTTTAACGCGAGACTAAAGCGCTCCGCTTGGATGGCTAAACATCTCGTGCCATTGTGGCTTGTTTTTGTACCTTGTTAAACAATCAATTTATCACCTTATGATCTTTGAAATTAGGAGTCAAATGTCCATTATTGGTGCCTCTAGCTAAGTGTCCAACAACAAACTCGACCCGAAGTTACTTTGTGTAAACGGAGTGAAAGAGCAATCATTTCGACATCGAGTCTAAGTTTGTACAGTAACAAGAGGTCCTTAAATATTTAAAATAGCTCTTATTGGCTTCACGCAACCTGTTTGTATGAGTTTGCGTTAGTGCGGTAGGTCTAGTGTAGCTCCGTGTATGTCTGAGGTGGTAGTTGTTGTTAAATAAATGGATTATATTGTTATTTGATTTTTTATTTAATTCCATACGTTTAGGGTGGCTCTAGGAGCGTCGGTGGCGTGGCATAGGGTATTGACTCGTGATCGTAATGTACGGAGTTCGAACCCCGCCTGGGACCCAATTCTCGTGACTTCGAGATGATTTTTCATGCGAGATATGTCGGAAAAATGTATGCAGTTCAGACAGTTCATCTCGCATGCAAAATAATCTCGAAGTCACGAGAATTGGGTCCCTGTACCTGAGTTTTTCTAAGGCCCGCTTTGTACCTACCTAGTTTAATCCCAGGTAAAATTAGTCAAGAATGTCAGTTTCTGATAACTGTCAATTTTGTCAATATAACCTGTTAACCTGAGGTTAAACTAGGACAAAAAATTACGTGCAAGCGCGCCTAAAACACATTGTCCAATGCTCTTAGGGTGAAGGAGAACATCGTGAGGAAATCTGCTCATTTGTACAGCAGAGCGTGTAGAGGATTTTTAAAAAAAATTGCTACACTAAAAAAAACTAGTTACATTTCGCTAGCCAATCAAGACAAACCACAGATACAGTAGAATTACTTTATTTTATTGGCCTGTTTAACATATTTTTTATTTGTAACTATTAAATTGAGACGCGATTTTGTTGTAAATTACCTACTCTGATTATAAAGCCCAGAAACAGGAGCCCCGCATGGCGGCGCAACATCGGTAAGGCTAGTCTAACATGATTTGGCACGCCGTATCTATCCCCATTTACAAATAAAAGTATGAATTGTTTGAAGTATGTCTAGGTTTGTATATTAAATGAAACGGCAGTGGTGGTGAATTGCTCTTTATTTATTGCGGGACCCTCGGAAGCCCTCCTGGGACCCAATTCTCGTGACTTCGAGATGATTTTTCATGCGAGATGAACTGTCAACTGCATACATTTTTTCAACCATATCTCGCATGAAAAATCATCTCGAAGTGACGAGAATTGAGTCCCTGGTGGGGCTTTGACTGCAGCAGCTCGAGTTGCATTTGTGCAGCTCGCAGTCCCGGTGAGCTGTCTCGGGAGCCACTCGCAGGGGCTCTATTCTTCTCGGCAAAACCATATCGCTTTTGACATGTTATCGTATTATCAATGTTACTATAGCTGTTATTGACTTACAACAATACGATCTATTAATATCAATATGGCTTTACAGTGTAGAATAGAGCACCAGATTAGCTAAAAGTACCTAAGGTAAAGCGGCTTCAGATACCCGAAGGGCACATCGCCAAGAAATAGGAGCTCCGCATAGCGGGGCAACATGGATCTAGGGCTTGTCTAAAATGAATTAGCACGCCGTGCCTATTCCCATTTACATATAAAAGTCTGAATTGTTTGATGTATTTCAAGGTTTGTATATTGAATGAAACAGCGGTGGTGTCGTATTGCTATTTATTGCGCGGCCCTCGGAAGCCGTCCTGGTACGGCTTAGACTGCAGCCGCGCCTGCAGCAGCTCGAGCTGGCGGCGCGCCTCGCACACCGGGAAGTTGTTCACCCAAAGGGCACATCGCCCAGAAATAGGAGCTCCGCATAATAGATTATTAGTGTTGGCACGTCGCTGTGGCCCCTCTTGTTGAAGTATGTCAAGGTTTGTATATTGAATGAAACAGCGGTGGTGTCGTATTGCTATTTATTGCGCGGCCCTCAGAAGCCGTCCTGGTACGGCTTGGACTGCAGCCGCGCCTGCAGCAGCTCGAGCTGGCGGCGCGCCTCGCAGACCGGGAAATTGTTCAGCTCGTAGTACTGCGGAGCTATCTTGAGCAGCCATTCCGCTGGAAAATAACATTCGATTTTAGAAACATGAAAAAAAAAAGGTCAATATAATATTTTTTATATATTATTGTGTCTGTGACAGATTGAAATGTTACATTTCACGCGTACGTTGTTTCAACCAATTGAGCAGACAACTTTAAAAAAATATGTATCTATGGTATTTTAGTTTCAATAAACTATTATTATTGTTTTACGCTTAATAAAAATGAAAGGGTTTTTTGCGTTGACCTCGTTGGTAGTGACCCTTCCTACAAAACTAGCGGTCCTGGGTTCAAATCTCGGTAAGGGCAGATATTTGTGTGATGAGATGAGCGCGAATCCTCCTGAGTCACGGATGTTTTCTATGTATTTAAGTATTAATCTTTCTATATGTATAACTATTTATATCGTTGTCTAGTACCCATAGTACAAGCCTAGAGCTTAGTTTGGGACTAGCTCAATTGGTATGACATTGTCACTTGATATTTATTTATTTATTTAATTTAATTTCCGTAAACCTTTTCGAACTGTCTATCACTTCTATTGCGCTTACCAAGTTGCCCAGAGGGCCCTGCCAAGATGCACTACGCTAACTATCGTTTCTATTCTTTTCGTTTTTAACCAATCGCGTCACTGATAGATCACGTGACTTTTCGTATCACGACATCTATTAGAATAGAACGCTAGTTAGCGTAGTGCATCTTGGCAGGGCCCTCAGAAATAGCAACCAATTAGATATACTCACGTTTGATGTCTGTGACGGTCCGTATGTAGTTCTTGGTGGTGAGCACGAACTCGTTGTAGATGACCCAGTCGGGCTTGTGGTCGAGGCAGGTGGACGGGTGCAGCTGCACGATCTGGTTGTCCTTCACGGTCAGGTAGTGCCCGGTGCGTTCCAAATGTGCCACCTGAAACCATTGATTTTTGTATTTTTTTAATGCAAAATGTCTTTTTAGCGTTCCGTAGTCAAGAAGGAACCCTTATAGTTTTGCCTTGTCCGTCTGTTCGCAGTTTATATTAGAGACTTTTAGTACTACTAAAATATAATTTGGCATAGTTATACATTGAAATTACGCCAACCAAAATGTAAAAAAAATCTTGAAATAAATATTTTTTAAGAGTACTTTTCATACATGTAAAGCTTTTTTTTATTTTTTACGTTAAAACATCGAAAGAGATATTATTCGACAACTCTTCAAAAAAACATTAGGTACATTGTGAGGCATGATTTTTCTTTTGTATTTTATGATCACCATCTGTACCTACTCACAATTAAGCAATAAATGATCTTTGACTTTGACTTTGTTATTATCAATTTATACATTTGGGGGATCTATTGGGAATATTGAACTCAAAGTGTCATTTTCTCTATACTTAGTTCGGATAGGTATTTAACTAAATGTAAACAAACAAACCAGGTGACATAGTTAGTCAGCCAATAGGAGCAGAACTAATACGTCAAAGCTTGACCAAACAGCTTTGATTGGCTGTTGAACAGAGCCACGTGGTTTGGTTTGTTTACATTTAGTTAAATACCTATCCGAACGAAGTATAGAGACAATCACAGAACAGAAAAAACAGTAGAAGTGTCGAGTGGGCGTGAAAGTTTGGCACGGTTATGCGGAGTTCCGCGCAACCGACCATACTTTTGCCGCGATCGCTTATTTCGATATTTCTAAAATAGGAAATAAATCCAGAAGCATGCCTTATTGTGCTATTTTGGAATGTAAAAATGATAGCCGCACCAAAAACATTATCCATGGTGGCGTGTTGTTTTTATGATAGTTTGAGTATTGGCGACAACATCTAATACTAAGCGAAGCTCATGCCACTTCCACTGTTTTTCTATTCCGTGGAGACAACTGAATCGATAGCTTTTTGGACTCACTTGCATGAAGAATCCGTTGACGAGCGCTTTCCTTATGTTAATATAGTAGTCTTTGCTCGTGAACTCTGTGCTCGTCCGTTTTAGGTTAAATCTGGAAACATACAACACAGGGACATGTATGAGTTATTATCATATTTTTTTACATTAGGTAAGGTGGAAGTACTAGTACTCGACATGTTAACAGAAAATATTTATTTGCGTCGTGATATTATGTTCAATTATACATCTACACAAAACATTTACATGTGATTTGGGAAATATGACCTTTACTTTACTTTTGTTAGTTGGAATTTGTTTTATATGGTGACCATATATAAATTTATCAAAATGAAAAAAATAACTAGTCAATCGGACGTATGAGTAAATGTCAGGTACTTTTGCTGGCAGTCCTTTTCTTTATTTAAAAATTAGTGTGTGAAATATCAAAGCCACAAACATTTCCCATCCCTAAAATGAGGTGGTGACAAAAGTAATGTTAATCTTATTTTATTTATCCCAAGTCAAAGTACTCGTACTTCCACCTTAGTAGTAGGTCGAAATCAAAGTGGTATGTATTATAATAAATAGGAAATAGCCACTCTATGGATTCTAGAACCAAGATTTGCCACCAAAAGTCCTAACTCTAATCATCACATTTGAAAATCTGGTTTGACATTGCCTATTGCTAGACTAAGTAGTATCATTGTAGTAAGAAATATGGTTAAAAAAAATGGCTGACTCCTCTTGGGAAGCGCTGGTAGACTCCTGACGTGTAAATGTGCCCGTGCGGCCTACTTACTGAATAATGTCATTTATCTTTTTTTAACGTGGCTGTACAGCGACAAGGCACAAAATTTCCTATAATTTTTGAACGCTGACTGTACAAGCTATTTAACGGTAGATGACTGTATTGACCTGTCCATGATGCGACTGAGTTGCTGGCGTACGTTGTCCCCCGACTTGAGCGAGCGGTAGTTGATGAAGTTATCGTAGCACCAGTGCGGGTCTTCCATGTCTGCAAACAGAGTTCATTACATTTTAGAAGGAATATCATAGATTCAATTATGTGTCTTGCATGTTTCTGTGTATTTATACCCGGCCCGGGGAACCTTGATCCCTATGACAGTTCATGTTAGTGATGGGTCGTGTCGATGTAACTTAACTTTTTTATAGGCAAAGGCGTGACTTGCAATCAGCCACGTTGGTAAACATGTTTAAAAAAAATTAATGACACATAATTTATTACTTAATTATGTCACACATGAAAACTGATACGAATAAAACCTAATCTTAATTAAAACAAAAACTGGTGTCCCCAAAAATAACCATAATTTGAGTGAAATAAAAACAATTTCATGTAACTTTTTTAACGTTCAGCACCTATAACTTAAATGACTATAAATCGGACACTGAAAGCGTACTATGTTAATGTATATTGTACACTCGTTTCCATTATCGACATTTGTTTATCGATACTTTCCGCACTAGTCGATATCTTCCAAACGAAGTAAGTTTTGCAAGGCGTAAACGTAAAGTCTGATTGAGATAATTTCTTGTAAATGTTAAGAATTGTTATAATTCCAACGGAATATCATTGTAATGGCATATATCTACCTAAAATTAATAAATGTAATTTTTAGACGCCTCCAATTCGATTCTAATGTAACGGTGACGCCACTACAAGGTTGTGTCGGGGGAATAACTGTCAGTGTCATAGGGATCAAGGTTCCCCGGGCCGAGTATAAGTATATATTTCTCTATATAAGTATGGCTATCGATAAAGTCGACACATGCAAGGAACAACATTGTATCTCAAGCTTGAGATACAATTTTGTTCATGCTCAAATACGTTTGAAATTAGAAGTCACAGTAAATTGAGATACAATGTTTTTCCTTGCATGTGTCGAAGTATGCTATTTTCTTCTCAGAACTCAAGTTATCTTTATACCAAATTTAATTGAATTTGGTTCAGCAGTTTTAGACAGACAGACGGACAAACAGAGTTACTTTCACATCTATAACATTTATTAAGGATAGGACCATCTATTGATTAATTTCCTTGATAATAAATTGTTTTTTGCTCGTGTACCTTCTTTATGCTATGAAACAACAGTCAAATCACGAAAAAAATAATGCTTTGTGTGCACACTTGAGTTCATAAATATCTATGCACTTTAATGTCATGTTTAAACTGACATATATGATGTCACGACGATTAAATTGACAAGGTACTAGTGTATATATAAGGCGTTATCTATGAAAAGGGACCTTATTGTCGATGGCGCTTACCCCGCACTGCGTCACGCGACGTTGTATTATATCAGAGCATCGTTAATAATGGTTGAAGCGGCAATAAGGTCCCTTTTCATAGATAACGCCACATTTACACCAGTATTCACAAACAATACTTAAGGGATCCTTCACTGAGTAAACGCACTGCGTTCAATACAGCTTTGCGATTGGTCCTTTTTGACCGACCTTTTGTTTGAGACGATTTGAACCACCCTGTGCGTTCGTGAGCACTGTGAGACTCGTAGTGACGTTTGTGAATACGGGTGTTACTCACAAAACTCAACAGTAAAAAACCAACCAACTTTTTTAACCACACATTTCTGTCTGTTGCCGTTCAGATTTTAATAAATAAAATAAAATATGGGGACTTATTGGAAGTGAAATTATTTTTAAATTGTACTAATATCATTAACTCCTTTGATAAATCACATTATAATATAATGTATTGTTTAAAAATGTATGTAATAAAAATGTGGTAACTCAGTGGACAATTCACTATTTATCACACAAATTCGCGGACAGTAACTCAGTAGACACGTAACTAACCAATTTTCACACATTTTAGACATTAAGATATGGGTAGGTACTTGACAAAGATAGATTGATAAACTAGTAAATTGACTACATCATTAAAAACGAAAATAAGCAGTGATATTATATTTAAAAACAAACATGTTTGTTGAAATCCGGTAAAATAAAAGTGTGGGTAAAATAAAATACAAGTTGAATAGATGGAAGTGGCGCACTCACTCTGCTTGAAGGCGTGGTAGACGTTGAGCAGCGTGAGGTGGTCGCCGTCGATGTGCGCGAACCGCATCTTGGCCTCGTCCGCCGCCTTGCGCGCCTCGTTCGGCCGCACGAAGCACTGCGGGACTGTACACAAATGTCGCATTAACACACTGTTGTTATGAGTGAAATCGGAACCTTGGTGAGACATTATAGCTATAAACGTTTATTATAAAATGGTATGGAAGAAATAGAAAACACTGATAATTCAGGTTAAAAATTAAAACAAGATTTGAGTTGCAAATAGGTAAGTAGTAGACACACTAATTGTATTTTTTTATCTAGCCTTTAAGTCATAAATTTCTCCACGACTAGTGTGATACAGAACATTGGTACAAATATAGTGCAAAATACTACATCTGACCGAAAACGATGTCGTAAGACCTGCCATACGCGGACTGCTTTAAGCAGTCAGGAACCGACTGCACTTCGTTGCTATTGGTTGATATGCAGTTTCAATGCTCTAGAAAGTATCGTTCGTTTTCGGTCAGATGTAGTATTTTGCACTATATTTGTACCAATGTTCTGTATCACACAAGTCGTGGAGAAATTTATGACTTAAAGCAGTCCGCGTATGGCGGGTCTTAGAGGAAGTCTTCCAGCAAGAAGGTGAGCAAAGGAGCTGAGCTCACCTGACAGCATGGCCGTGATGGAGAGGATCTCGTTGGAGCAGTTGTGGTTGCAGCTGGCGATGAGCATCTTGGCGAGCTGCGGGTCCAGCGGGAACTCCGCCATGACGGCGCCCAGGTCCGTCAGGTTGCCGTCGTCATCTGCAATATGCATTTATGAAGGTAAGTTTTTTTTATAAAGCTAAAGGCAATTATAGGCAGGTCACTTGATGGTAAGCAATCACCGTCGTCAACAAACGTCAGTAATGCCAGTTTCTTTCGTCAGTCTATTGATAAGTCGGTCAGTAATTCATTCATTTAAAATTGTTTATTTTTATTTTGAACTGGCCCATTCGGTCACTTAACCCGACGGTCAGTCAGACAGCCAGTCAGACAGTCAATTAGTTAAGTATTTAGTCAGTTAATTGCTCAGTCAGTTGCATGAGCCTATCAGTCAGCTAGCGAGTCATCCAGCCAGCCAGCCAGTCGAGCCATCAGTTAGACAGTCAGTCAAATGGTCAGTCAACCAACAGGGAATATGAATGTTTTTTAATTTTTTCAGCTTCATTCAACGCTGATTCATGTAACAAACAGGTGAAAAAAATAGCTATAAAAATAACCAAAATATAAGCCAACACAGATTTGTTCCTATTTCTTTCTAGCAAAACAGAATATTACGTGGAGTTTGTATGGCCGAACTGCACAATGACGTCACCGTTGCACTTCGGATCTCTCTGTCTACTTAGCAGATTAAAATGCTTGTCTCATCCGTATTTCTTGACCCATTTTAATTTTAATTTCACTTTTGGTGATTTCTTTCACGGTATTTTTATGTTTTGTTGACGAATGCGATTTAAAAAATCCATGCATATTCCCGATTAGCCCTAATTCCGTTTCCCTAATTAGCTAAAAGATACCAAAGCCATAAAAAAAAAACGTGACTCACCCAGCGCAGCCAGGTAGTTCAGCAGCTCCAGGGCCCGCATGAGGGTTTCGGGCGCCGGCGGGTCCATGAAGTCAAAATGCACCAGGTCATCAATGCCCAGCTTTTTCAACTGCAAAACTACAGACCCTAAGTTTGATCTGCAACGGGCAATGCGGGGGGCATTAGTTGCGCGCAGAAACTATATGGCACGGTTGGAAGGAAAGAGAACTAAGGATTAATATCGGGTGAACTGCCCTATTGTTGGCCAGCTACCAATTATTGGCCCCATGAACTTAACATAAGGTAATAGACGATAATTCAACAATCACAAGGTGCCAGTAACTAGTATTTTATAAAGATTTTTATATATTAACAGAAAAGTCTGTTTACGGAATTCTAAACTGTATTAAAGCAAGCGATTATTTATTTCGTGGATCTTAAGTAGGGTCTTGGTGATGGTAATGCGCCTGCATCGGCCTGGAGAGCCAGAGGAGATGTAGGTTCGAATCCTGCCTAAGATCGACGAATTTTTTTCGCTTTAATTTAGTTTAGTATTTTATAGGCCAGTAATTAGGTGTTTTACCCTCGATTGTCTTGTTGCTTTTTACTTCCAACGGTGTTAAATCTTTAAGCATCTATTTCAATCATTGATTATGATTCAAGTACGCTAAAAAGGCTATAAAGTCAGTTTTGTACGCATTGCGACAGCTGTTAGAGTAAATATTTATTGAGCAGTTCTTAAAAGTACCTAAATAAAAAATTAGAAGTTCTGATTTTTGATTCTCTACCGAAATAAAGGGCATTAAATTTAAATAAATATCAGGATCAATCCTCATACAACGCCTCTAGCGTTAAGCACAAGTATTTATTCTAGAGTCTTGCCTTATTCAGAGTAATAAGAGGCACATTGCACAACCATAAAGTCTCCGAATTATTGATAAGATAATGTTGACAGCAGTAAAACAATGCTAAAGTTATTTGTTACGTGTGAAGCAATAGTAATTCACAGCATTGTTTTACTTGTGCCAAAATTATCAAACTTAATGGTAGTGCAATGCAATGTGACAAGGATTGACTTTTTATCTGCCTAGCACAAGTCGACACACGTAAAAAGAGCCCTGAGCGAACAAATTACGGACCAAATTGGTGGGCGCGACGGGGGGAGCGTAAACTCCGCTATGCTGCCACGCTATTGGTTCCCAGTAATACACTCTTATTTATGACTAGAGGACGCCCGCGACTTCGTACGCGTAGAATTAGTTTCCCGCTACTCCCCCTACTTCTTCCCGTTGGGGGTCGATTTTCGGAAAATCCTTTCTTAGTGCTCACTTACAACATGAAAGGAACCCCTGTACCAAATTTCAAGTTTCTAGATACAGTAGATTCGGCTGTGCGTTGATATATAAGTCAGTCAGTTTTGCCTTTTATATATATATATATATATATATAGATTGGTTTGTCAGTAGACAACATGCGCAGACATAGCCCCTCCACTAGACGCTCTGAGCTCTTTTTACGTGTGTCGACCTGTACTATGTCGCTTTCAATCGTGTCACAATTTTGTATAACATTTAACACGACGTTAAAGTGACAAGGAACATAAATGATCACTTATTTATGCTGTTGACTGTACAAGCTTAGAGTTTAGTTTTGCCCTTGGCCAATTTGTGTGAGATTGTCCGCTGATATTTATTTTTTATTTTTAAATAAGAGTCAGACTCTCGCACCGAAGGTTCCGTACCATACCACACCGGACGGACCGTGCCGGTTTAGTCGGGGCGGAGCCCTTACCGCATTTGGTTACATGCGCATAAAAAGTATTTGTATTTGTGCGGCGACGCTTACATCGCGTAGCAGTCAAAAAATTCTACAGAAATTTAGCTATTTTTGGAAATCTGGTGGTTATCCAAGAAATATTTTGAAAAACATACCAGTTTTTCACAATATCTACAACACATTCAAAAAATTTAAGCGGACAAGGTTTAAGCGGAGAGAAACATTACCGCATTTTCGTAATTTAGAGCCTTACCAAAAAATTCTACAGAAATTTAGCTATTTTTGGAAATCTGGTGGTTATCCAAGAAATATTTTGAAAAACATACCAGTTTTTCACAATATCTACAACACATTCAAAAAATTTAAGCGGACAAGGTTTAAGCGGAGAGAAACATTACCGCATTTTCGTAATTTAGAGCCTTACAATCTTCTTAAAGATCGAGCGACGCGCATCGAAAACTTATTATGTATTTATCTATATAAGTATGTTTATCGTTGTCTAGTACCCATAGTACAAGCCTAGAGCTTAGTTTGGGACTAGGTCAATTAGTGAGAGATTGTCCCCTGTTTTTTCTGGTACACTGCTCTGCTTGTAAAGCTCTGGTGACTCGAGTGGCAATAGGTATCAGAAACTCCCAAAGGACCGGAAACTACAGAAACTACTTTTTTATTCACACTAAACTAGAACTATTAACTAGTATATAATAAAAACCCAGGCCCTGTTGACCAAGTCACCTCAATATCTCCGGGTAGGTGTTGTCTTGCATCTCGTTCTTGTAGGCCTTCTCCGTGTACAGCCGGAAGCACTTGCCGGGGCGCGTGCGGCCGGCGCGCCCGGCTCGCTGCTGCGCTGATGCCTGGAAGAAATAAGATGTTTAATCTCTGTTCATTAAGAGCAGTGGCGTGTCTTTTACATTATCAAAAAATATTGAACACATTTTTTCTTTTGTCAATTACACAAAAAACTTGTGACGTCACGAGCCACTCCCGAACTTTGATGCAAATTATATTTGACAATTTTGATTAATTCAAAAAAGCAAAAAATACGTGTTCAATATTTTTTGTTATCTTATTGACTAATTAAGCAGCGATAATGTGGACGCAGCTTTAGATATTTTTTTACCCAGGGCACACCCATATTGACCCTATCGTATAATAAAGGTTATTTAACCTTATTTGAATATTATCAGTGTTTGCTACGCCCGCTTTGAACTAGTGGTCGGAATGACGTCATTTTGTTTCTACGCGCGTTTTGTTTCAGTCTATCACTAGCTGTAACGTAGAAAAAACCATGTGGGGTTTAAGTTCCTCTCTTTAGCCATTAGCACCAATTTGATTGTTTAATTTCTCAGTAAATAATGAACAAATAAAAACTAGTATGCTTCTGAGACAACCTCTATTAACACTTCAAGTGGCAAGGGATAAGTATGATACTTCAGAACACCTTATAAAAGTTGTCACTAGATGTCGCTACAATATTATTTCACAATTAAACGCAACATTAATTCAATGAGTATTAAATTGCTCAATATGGTGCAACACTAAAAGAAATTAAACAATGTTATGCAATTAAAATAAATAGTGAGAAATGTAGTTTCTGACTCGTATTTTTAAAAGTTGTCACTAGATGTCGCTACAATATTATTTCACAATTAAACGCAACATTAATTCAATGAGTATTAAATTGCTCGATATGGTGCAACACTAAAAGAAATTAAATAATGTTATGCAATGCAATTAAAGTAGAAAGTGAGAAATGTAAATTCTGACTCGTATTTTGAGTAGGGAATGCAATTTAACCGGCTATTAACCGTTTTTGTATGAAAATAACCGATTAAAACCGGTTATAACCGGTTATTTGCATTCCCTAATTTTGAGTTAACTGCCCAAGAACTGTAATAGATAACAAGTTTTTTTGCAGAAAATGTGTTATTACAGCGGATTTACTATTAAATAAAAAACAGGTCAAGTGCGAGTCGGACTCGCGAACCGAGAGTTCCGTACCGCCTGACAGTAGGTATTATCATATTCTGGTTCAAATTCGATTCGAATCAGCAAAGTTCCCCGCGACTTGTTTGTCGCTCGGATCTCCCTTTCTATCTAGTCAGTAACAATAGAGACGCACTGAGCGATAAGCGAGAAAATACAACTTATGCTACCCGTGCAGCGCCAGCTCAATGCACACAACCATTTTCTTATATTCATTGTTTTTCTTCAGGTTTGTACTATAAATAGACCAAAATTTGACGCTTCTGTTTTACCGTTTTTACGATAAAACCAAGATAAAAACATGTTGAAAAGAAACGATCCTTGTATGGTAATTAGGCCTGAGTATTATTGTCTGTACTTTAACACGGGTATGACAAGGATCCGTGTTCTGACGCTTCATACCGCAGGGACTAAGAACTAAGAACACGGGTATTATGATAACACTCACCTTACTAATGGGAGACACCAGCAGCGACTCAACTCTGATACGAGGATTGTAAACCTTCTGTTTGGCAAAACCTGGATCAATCACGAACACCACTCCGTCAATAGTCAGTGAAGTTTCCGCAATGTTAGTGGACACCACCACCTTTCGTCCTATAGCTCCATTGGACCTGTTCGGAGGAGCAGGCTCGAAGATTCTCTGCTGCAAGTTAGGCGGTAAAGTAGAATACAGCGGTATGCATTTCAACTCGCCTGCATCCGGACCTAAATTATCTATTTCCCTCTTAATTCTTTTACATGCATCCTCTATCTCTTCTTGTCCAGTTAAAAATAGCAGGATATCACCAGATATCTCCTCGCATATGTGTATCTGTACAACGGTCCGAATTGCAGCTTCTAGATAATCTCTCTCTGGTTGCGGTGTATAGAATATTTCCACAGGATGAGTACGCCCTGGTACGTTCATGAGAGGTGCATTATCGAAGTACTGCTGGAACTTTCCAGCATCTAACGTAGCTGACATAATAACTAGTTTTAAATCTGTACGCTGCTTAATAACTTCCTTCAAAACACCCATGAGAATATCTGTTGCCAACGTTCTCTCGTGAGCTTCGTCTAGCAAAATAACCCTATACTGTTCCAGCATAGGATCAGACATAGCTTCTCTTAGCAACATACCATCAGTCATGTATTTTAACAATGTATGTGGTCCCGAGCAGTCTTCAAAACGGATACTGTAACCGACTTGCTGTCCCAAAACCACGTCCATTTCCTCAGCAACACGTTGGGCTACAGACATGGCTGCTACTCTTCTCGGTTGTGTACACGCGACACCTTTAGATTTCCCAGCGGTAACTGCTGCGAATTCTACGCTCCATTGGGGTATTTGTGTGGTCTTTCCGGAGCCTGTTTCTCCCACTAGGACAACGCACTGGTGGGTGTTCAGAAGCCGCATGAAGTCGTTTTTGTATTCCCACACGGGGAGGCCTAGACGCCGGCGAAGGAGCTCGTGATAGCGTTGCGAGTGCGGGAGCCCTGTGGAAAAGCAAGTTCAAATTTAATTTAACATGTGGGTCCCAAGGGCTTATTGCCTAACGCACTCGCAATTACAATCCTTTTAATTTTGACAGCCCTAAAGCGAGTGTGCATACAAAATGAAAACAATTAGGTATTCCACATTGAAGCAGATTGCGATTGCAAGTGCGTTAGGTAATAGTGACACTAAACTAGATCTTATGTCTGCCAGTACAGGCCGAGCAGCCGGGAAACCAAAGTGTGCTGCTTCTTGTGCTATGGCCCAATGCAAAGGCAAAGCTAGCTGACAGGAAGGGAGAAGGAAGTTGTTCAATCCATGACAAAAAGTACCTACCTAAACATACGTTTTCTTACCTGCTATCTATAAAAAAAAACAAAGTAATTTAAACAGATTCTGATAAATAATCATTACATCTTCCATTTCCCTTAATGGCACATACAAATAAGTACACATGTCACCTTGACATCAGCTGTTCTTAGATTTTGAATTTTAATTTAATTCGAATTTTAATGCTTTAATTAAAATCTGGCAGGTATGCTTAAGAGTTGTAAACAATTGTGTTATGTGCACCATAGGGCGCTCCATCGGTTAGCTACATACAATATTTTGAAATTCACCCAGGAGAGGAGCTAACTAGTTTTTAACTAAATGTTAACCTTTTATCTAAACTTACCGTTACCGGTTTTAACTGGTTATTTTCATAAAAAAACGGTTAATAACCAGTTAAATTGCATTCCCTAGTACAGATCCAACTATTTCATCCTCAAGAGGAGTCTTTGTAAATTCATGGGGTACTCCTCCCTTCAGAGTGAGATTATCCAGCAAAACAGGAGTGTCACACTTTGTAATTCAGAAAGAAACTGCCGTAAAAATTACCTGTAAGTGGGTTGACACCAGGGGTACTGGTAGCAGTTGGAGGCATAGCAGTACCCAGGGTAGCCGTGTTATCCAAGTTGTCGCCCCCACCTCCTTTAGCCGCAAGGGCAGCAGCCTTCTCTTCTCTGCAAAATTAGGAGGTTATAATTAATCAAAGTCTAAACAATTGGAATTGGGAGACAATGTCTTCAAATAAGGGTTGCCATGACGACAGTAAATAGTTTTTTTTATATAGAACTGAGATGGCAAACAAGCGTACAGGTAACCTGATGATAAGTGGGATCTGAGACGTGTCCTAAGACTTCAATTCTACATGGAGGGAGTCATGGTCAATGCTCATGCAATGTGCATGAAGAGTTTGATGAATGTTGAGGAAGCGATAGTTGTATGATTAGACTGGTGCATCTGGCGTTCATAGTTTCTGCCTACCCCATGGGAGACAGGCGTATGTGTACAAATTTAAAATCAATACAAAACTTTATATAAGTATGAAAGTTTTGAACTGTACCTATTTACTTAGTTTTAGTAGCGTAGAAACGAAAGAAACGGATTAACGCGGTTTCATATTATGGTTTTGAACGATAAGTGGATGAAGTTCTATTTTAGTACAAGATAAATCAATATCTAAAAGGGATTCTATCTATCGCTTTATAAGTAATAAGATCATTTCATTAAGTGTATTTTTTGTAATATTCAAGACTTTATGTTGACTAAATAAATTAAAAAAAAAGATTTCAGTAACTCCTTACAAAGTTAGGTACAGAAAAAAGCTATGCAACTGTTTTAGTTCAAAAACAAACCGGTGCAAACTCCAACGTCATTTACAAAGACACTTATCCTTAAAACGAGCTTAAAAACATATAATTCTGGATCTAATGCAGTGCTAGGATCGCAATAAGGTTTTGTTATAATGGAATTCATTTGTATTGTGGGTCGTGGCTCCATAAACTCACGAAACAACAGAGGCGAATCCAGCATGGCTCGTAAAAAAATAACGTGTTACTAACCTTTTCTTCTTGATAAAGGGATCCATAACTTCAATTCGTCGCTTAGACATTTTACTATAAACACATTTAACACAATAGTCTTTATTCAATAGAAATCCCTTTTACCACTCAATTAAATACCGGAGCCAACAAAATGGCGACTAAAGAGACGACAACTTTTTTTTAAAGGACAAAGTTTGTTTATGGTTTAGTGTTGCTAGACTTGCAAAAGCATGCAAAAGTTTTAACTAGATGTACTTTTGTCCATGGATTACATGTGTTTCTTTATACGTATGGTACGGTTTTGCATTACATTAGAACAAAAATTATAAACTAACGAATTTCGAAGAAATATACGCAAATTATTGAAATATACAAAATAAAAAAAACAATGAATTTTCATGAAATATAATGTAGTGTCTTGTATTTGCATGTATAAAGTTTAAGTGCACTTGAAAAAATCACCACTGTGTCGTAAGACGAACCGCTACTGAACAAAAATGTCAGACACATCAGTCACAAAACTGCGTATTTTGAGTGTGTGCCTGTAAATACTTGTAAACTTCCTTGTAAATAATGTTACCGCAGTGTTTACTGTGTTGTTAATTATTTTTGAAGTTAATTTGTGCAATTGAAGTGTACCCTCAAAATGGACTATTTATAAGATACGATCGAATCATCACAACCACCGAATTTAATTAAAAAGTTTTGTTAATTCTATAATTCGAAAACGACATCACCAGAAATTGTTCTGTTTCAACAGAGGTGAGTAAATAACAAGTGTTTCGTGAATTATTTCTACTTTTACGATCGTGGTAAGTACATTTATAATCAAAATGGCGGACACACATTTCTTTGATTTGTTTATTTATTTATATGGTCTAATTTTGGGCCTTTATTTCCATCTTAGTAACATAAATGCTAGCTAAAATGAAACTTCTGAAACCTTTCAAGACAAAGGTGTCATTTATAGAACAGTGGAAGGTTATTGAACTTGTCACAACTTGTTCGTTGTCAAAAAAGTTTGAAGTGTTCCAACTTTTTACGCAATTAACAAAAAAATTACATAGGCATGTATGTAATACCCTTAGGGTTAGGGCGAGTATTTCTCTGTGATAATACCAAATTAGAGATACTGTCAGGCTGAAAAAAACAACTACCTTATTACAATTCTAAATTCGCACGAAATAACTAATATCGAGGGGGGACGTAATGCACTCGGCGACCTGAAAATTTACATACATCCGCTTTTTGAAACGCATTCAGCTTCCAAGAATAGCTTGAATACACAATGTCGTTAATCGTATTGTGCAGCATTACAAAAGAATTGCATTCTACTCTGAAATCTTGAATATGAGAAGATAGCTAATCTTAAATCTAAAATATATTTCCTGAAGTGACAGCCTCATTGCGCATAGGTGAGTACATTACTATACTTGTGTATTAAATAAAATGAAATAAAATAGCCGTTTATTCCAACCTTACATTTTCATTTGAGCAATATGAAATGAATAGATTGTATTACATTTTCATTAATATTTTTATTGGTCATTGACATACGTGTGGTCAACTTGCCTTGCGGCACGAGCCTCCCCTAGGGTCTTAAAATTGTTCCTTTTCATTATTGTTTGTCTCCTTGTTGGTCCTGCTACTTTTTTAATGTCACGCTCCCATCTGCGACAGGGTCTGCATACTTGTCTATTAATAGGAATTCATATAAATTGACCTAGTCCGAAAACAATGCACTAGGTTTGTACATAAAAAAAAACTGTTTAGAACTCATGTCGTGTGTAAAGTGCAACATAAAAAGAAAAAAATAATGAGTAAGTTTTGATAATATCTACACATAAGTTTTTATTTATTTATTTATTTGGTAAATTAAATATATTAATATCATGCTTTGTCACTAGCGACTAGCGAATCCATTCCAGCACCATTGTTTGTGGAAATGAAATATTTAAGAAAAATGGACTTCGACAATGGTCTTGTCTCATAATTATTTATTAGACCCCTCCACCAGCGCAGCCTCTTTAATGCCCTTACCACACACACAATATTAAGAACTCTGATTAAACTAGCTTCCATAAACAAAAATTGGCCAAGTGCGACTCGGCCTCTCACGCAATAGGTTTTGTACCTCTATTCAATATTAAGATTGAGAGAAATGTGCTGGAAAAAATTCATTGTTTTGTATGGGTCCCTCTTTAATAAACAATAACATTGTTAGTTCATTATCATTCATTCATTACTCACCATTAATTGTATTTTTATGTGCTTATCTTCATTTATATAATATACTAGCTGTTCCCCCCAGTCAGTGTTTTTTTTTTGAGAATTTCTTTTCTCTCGAACTATGGTACTACAAAAAAAATATGACACTTAAAGTTTATGGAAAAATCACGGAAATTACTTTCTCAATTTACAAGCTATCTAAAAAGGTGCAAATGTTGTTTACAGGATCAAAAAGTTAACCTTATTAAAGGAGCAAAAGGCGCTATGTAAATTTAATTCGGAAAGCTCTTGGTTTGGAAGAAATACATTATATTTGTCAGGCTTTTGGTTGAAGCCTCGGATGGTAAGCGGCCAAACATCTTAAGACTGGTTCTGTGGGCTCGGGCAGTAGTCTCCTGTGGTATACAACGTGCTCCAGCACTTCCTTGTACCTCAGCCACACGATACGGAGTGCAGGTGCCGCTGCTGAAGGTGCTGCAAGGCTCAAGCACTCCGTAGCTCAAGCCAGTGTTTGAGTTTGTTCGTTTGTTTGGTTCTGTTGGTATCTGGTATTGGAACTTTTGAGCCAGCTGCGACCCGAGACGGGGAATAAAGTAGGTTTATTGACGATGTATGTTGATGATTAATGTACACTGTTAAAAAAACCGGTCAAGTGCGAGTCGGACTCACGCACCGAGGGTTCCGTATTGAAGATAATATGCAAAAGAAAATACTCATTTTGTTATAAGCTTTATTTTCGAGGCAATAAGGTCGATTTTGACTAGCCTAAATTTTAATACAGATTTTCTTAGTTTTTTTGTTATTTCTCAAAAACTGTAAATAATGAACACTTTATTTTATTTTTCCCACAAAATATAAGTAATTCTCTATACGTCAGGATTTTTTTCAGAATTTTTGATTGATAAACTTCGGAGATAAGGGGGGGGAACGATCATGTTTTGTACATTTTTGGCTATAAATCAAAAAGAACATCACAAAAAAATTTCAAAAAAATAGTTTTGAAATGTGCAGATTAAGACCTTTCATATGACACCCCATTAGCTATAATCGAACCACTTTCATTTTTGAACCCCCCATTCTAGACCCCTTTTCAATTATTAATAAAATTAATTTCATATTTTTTTTACTACAAATAGATGCGGGCAAGCAATTTGTACAACTATGCCAAAGTTCAAGTTGATAGCATTTGTAGTTGCTGAGAAAACCTGCTGTGACATACAGACAGACAGACAACGAAGTCTCACCATAAGGGTTCCTTTTGTACTATTTTGGTACGGAACCCTAAAAATGGTTCAGGTGACCCGGTACCATGACCAGCAAAGATTTAATAACATGTAACTTCTTCATTTGGAGTGGTATGAAGTCGTGTACCATTCATCGGTATCTACTCAAGAAGAGTTGAGAGAAACAATTTTGGCACCTGCCCAAATAAAGACACGTTTTCAACTCGAGCGACAGTACGCGAAGTGCGTCGCCGGCTTAGTGCTTGCATACTTAACAGAGGGAGGCAATTTGAACAAGACTTGTAATGTTTTTAATGTCATTAGCCTGTAATGCAAAACAAGGTAATTTTTTTTTTAGTTTTTTTTTACGTCGCTCTTTCTGCTCGTTTAATAAGTTTTTTTTTCTAAACCTTTACTAAAGTGGAAAACTACACCTATTTGGAAAGATTATGAACTGAGAAAGATATTTCCGGAGTAATCCACCTCGACAGAAACGAAATATTAAAAAAAAATACTTGAGGTTTAAGAACCTATTATTTCTGATTTTTTTGGAATTTTCGCCAAACGTTTTTGTTTGAAGCATTTGCTCATTCAACAGCTATTAGAGCATGCATTTTTACAGCCCCCTTATACCTAGCGTCTTTCGAACGTCAGCGTCTCATTAACGCTAGGCTTGTGTCGGTCAGGAATTAAGAACTAAAAGGAATGAACTCCCGTCATGGACCGAAAGGAACTAGTTCTTAAACGATCTTAATCGGTCTTCGGTCCTTTAGGTCGGTAGCAATTGTTGAACGTAGGGAGCGAAATAGAGTGAAAGAAGAGCACACGGCACGGCGCTCGATGTGAACGAGACAAATAGTACCTATTTCAAAGCGTGTCCTGCTCAGATCTCGAAATTTGCTCCGGAGCTAAAGGAGCTAAAGGAACTAAAAGACCGAACTAGTTCCTTTGACCGATTGACCGAGATCGGAGCGCTCCCTTTAAAGACCGAGCGGGCGCAACTGTAATTATCGCCCGCGCAGCGTCGACGCCACGTTCTCGCAGCGCCGCCGCGACGCAGTAGCGTTTTTCGAACGTCAGCGTCTTAATAACGACACTAAATTTATTTAATACCAGGACTAAATTCCATTAAAATGAATAATTTGGCTTTACTCCAATTAATGAGAAGGTTGTTTGAGTCACATCAGACTTATTTGATTCAAGTGTTTTTAAGAAATGCGCTTGTATGTAGGAGTACGGTTACTGTTGAATAAGTGTTGGTATCTTCAAGACCGTTTAAAATATTAAATTACTGGCATTTGTCCGTGACCAGACCTTCATAACGTTATGAAATATATCGTTATATTTCGTTAATGTTAAAATTTTGAAATATCAATATTTTTTTATAAAGTTTATGCTACAATACAACACAAAGCATTTCTGGATTTATTTAGCCGCTGCGAGAAAAGACTCATAGGTATCTTCCGACTCCCACAATACAGGTCCAGCCTATAGTCTGTACATTTAGGTAATTAAAAAAATGTAAACAATCCAAACCACGTGGCATTGTTGAACAGCCAATCAAAACCGTTTAATCGAACTCTGACGTGTCAGTGCTCTACTTCTATTGGCTGACGAACTATATCACGTGGGTTTTTTGTTTACATTTTTTTAAATACCTAAAAGTACAGACTATAGTGTGGGAGCCACCGATAATTTGTAAATATTAAGGGATTTGCCACACTGGATGCGTTCTGGGGTCTGCGGTCAGGTCAAGTATCTTGTATCTCTGTCATAATTTAGAAAACTGATAGAGGCAAAATAGTATACAATAAATGCTTGATCGGACCACAGATCGTAGAACGCATCCAGTGTGACCGGGAAAAAATGGAAATGGAAATAAGCAACCAATTAAATTTGATTTTCGGAAATTATGGGCAACGCTCTCGGCGCAGCCTTAAGCGCAATTCACACAGCGGGCGGGAACGGGTCGTGCGCCGAGCGGGTCGGAAGTTCGGCGGGTGTTTTAACATGGAGCGTTGATATGGAAGCATTCACACACGCGGCGGGATGGGTAGGGCGCGGGTCGGGACCGCCGCGCCCGCCGCCCGCCACGACCAGCGCGCGTGCGGCGGGTCCGTCGCGAGCGTCCTTGGGCGTAATAACACGCTTTCTCATAGAGCGTGTTGTAAATTCAACTCTGTATACTCGCCATTACCATCCGATCTCGAATGCCCGCCTGCGCACCCGCGGCCCGCCGCGTTTCGGCGACGCGCCCGCCCGAGCTGGGGTGTGATTCTCTCAAGAAGCAAAGGTGAGCGAATGAACAAGTGAAGTCCAAGCGGCGAGATTAAGTAGTCCCGTCAAAGTGAACAAAACACATTTTAGGGCGTGCATTTTCAGTTTGGCAGCATGTCGTCTCGAACGTATAAGGCTGCCTAATTGAGAATGCACTCGCTAATATGTGTTTTGTTCGCTCGGACGGGATTTCTTAAACTCGCCGATGGAATTCACTCCTGCGTTCGCTCACCTTTGCTTTTCAGAGAATAACACCCCTGCTCCCGCGATGAAAACGACATGCTCGGCGCCCGACCCGCGCCCGCCCGCTGTGTGAATTGCGCTTTAACCAAGCACAACTTGGTTAAAGCGTTGGCTCATCAGGAAGCAAGTATTTAGTCTTGTTTGGAGCTTAGCCAATTGAGACAATTAACGTCCATCGGTTAATTAGGGAGCGTAATGGTTAATGGTTCTGTTATGAGTGGTAGAGGAGAATACTTGCAGTAAGGGTGCTTTTACACTAGCGATTTGTTTGGCAATTTCTCAGCGATTTTACTGATCTCGTGGCGAGCGTGGTGCACGTTAAATCGCTGAGAAATCGCCGGACAAATCGCTAGTGTGAAAGCACCCTAAGAGGATTGTGAAGCTAAAAAAATCCATACAAAATGCGATAGCGTCTCTCTTAACGTTAAATTAAGCCCGTTTTGTACGATTTTTGAATATGTTGCAGATGTTTTTTTTTGAAAGATACAAATAAAAACAATAAGTTAAAACGTATAAACCTACTTTTTTAACCATTGACGAAAATAGAAGGGCACCGACGAAAACTCACACAAACTTTCGCATTTATTATATTAACTAGCTTTTGCCCGCGACTCCGTCCGCGTAGAAGTCGTTTATCGCTGCTCCCTCGGGATCTGTCTAATTTTCCGGGATAAAAAGTAGCCTATGTCCTTCCCCGGGACTCAAGCTATCTCCATACCAAATGTCATCTAAATCGGTTCAGCGGTTTAAGCGTGAAGAGGTAACAGACAGACAGACAGACACACTTTCACATTTATAATATTACTAGCTTTTGCCCGCGACTCCGTCCGCGTAGAAGTCGTTTATCGCTGCTCCCTCGGGATCTGTCTAATTTTCCGGGATAAAAAGTAGCCTATGTCCTTCCCCGGGACTCAAGCTATCTCCATACCAAATGTCATCTAAATCGGTTCAGCGGTTTAAGCGTGAAGAGGTAACAGACAGACAGACAGACACACTTTCACATTTATAATATTACTAGCTTTTGCCCGCGACTCCGTCCGCGTAGAAGTCGTTTATCGCTGCTCCCTCGGGATCTGTCTAATTTTCCGGGATAAAAAGTAGCCTATGTCCTTCCCCGGGACTCAAGCTATCTCCATACCAAATGTCATCTAAATCGGTTCAGCGGTTTAAGCGTGAAGAGGTAACAGACAGACAGACAGACACACTTTCACATTTATAATATTACTAGCTTTTGCCCGCGACTCCGTCCGCGTAGAAGTCGTTTATCGCTGCTCCCTCAGGATCTGTCTAATTTTCCGGGTTAAAAAGTAGCCTATGTCCTTCCCCGGGGCTCAAGCTATCTCCATACCAAATTTCAACTAAATCGGTTCAGCGGTTTAAGCGTGAAGAGGTAACAGACAGACAGACACACTTTCACATTTACCCCATTACTAATAAACCTTGAGTAACGGTGGTATAGCTATACAATGTTTTGTCCTTATGTCATTGTGACATTTGGATTTGACAGATAAGGACAAAACATTGTATAGCTATACCACCGTTACTCAACGTTTATTAGTAAGGGGGTTATAATATTAGTATGGATATGGTAGCATTAGTAGGATTGCCTTTGATTGACTAATGGAATTTCTTTGTCCGCAGATGATAGTTCGCTGGCCGAGCCTTCCTTCGTGAAAATAGGACAACACTACCATGGGGCAGCAGACTTCCAGAAAGAGTAAGTAGACAAACTTACTACGTCCGCGTTATTTATTGCTCTCTTTCTCTTGTTAACGATTTGTTTTTCCTGGATAAAGCGTAGCGCGGGCGTCGATCACGAAGAATTTCGTTCATTGAACTTTATAACAATGCGCCGTGTTATAGGGAAAAGACTTACCGCCCAGCATCAGTGCTCGCATTATTGTTGGGAATTTACAAGCGTAGAGGTATACCACCTCAATCCTCAGGGTTGGCAACGCATTTGTGGTCTGATAATTGCAGTCTTAAAATTGTAGTCTTGAGAATGTAAATGTCTATGGGTCGCAGATCCCACTCACCACCAAGGTTATAACTTCAAGGTCACACAACTTCAAGGTCACACAACTTCAAGGTCACACAACATCAAGGTCACAAAGGTCAAGGTCACACAATGTTCAAGGTCACTGTTATTTTTCCAGGCGGGGAGTGCTCGTGTGGCTGCGGCGGCTTCGAGCGCCGCCGCTACGTGGAGTCGCCGAGCAGCGTGCAGCGCTACGTTAGCGCTGTCACTGACAGGTAACAGCTGTTTCAATTATTTGTTTAACGATTTAAAAAAAGTATTGGTTTTTAAGTGAGGTGAACCTAATTGTTTTCGTTTGATCTGGTAGATATTTGTGTGATAAAGATTGTTTTCTCAAAAATGTTCGGATAAGTTGACATTACTATCTACATATTGAGACGCGAAGTACCTAGTTTACTGACAGTTCTCAAATAAATTCATACAAATTTCATTACTGTCTAGTTTGCAATTTTTTTTAAAGTGAAAGGTCATAATAAAATGAGGGCACAAATCTTATACTTACATCCATATTTTATTCGAAACATAACTTTTTTATCTGTGCCTGGAATAGCATGTGTCTTTTTTTTTTTAATCTTGTGTGTCTCCTTGTCGTAAACAAAAAGGCGGTAAAGAGTGATGGTTTTTTCACGTGAAGTTTCTGTTTGTATGTAATTCAAAAAATGAGTTCCAGCGATGAAGATTTTACTCCAACACATTTTTTTTCTGCGATTTTTCAAGCAAAGCAAGCTTGTCTGTTTAAACCCAGGGGTTCCCAAACTTTTTTCTCATAGACCACTTTCAAAAGTTAACTAGTTCTGGTAGACCCCCTACACCACATTTCTACCATATTCCGAAAACTAAAAAATGTGAAGATTACGTAGACCCCCGTCGAGTCTCCTGTGGACCCCTGGGGGTCCACCTGAACCACTTTGGGAACCCCTGGTTTAAACCAATACTCGGCCCGCATTTGCCTACTTCCCTGCCCAGGCAACAAAACTATTGTTGAAGTCCCGTAAGTAGTGTATGTATGTACTGTAATTAGGGAATGCAATATAACCGGTTATTAAACGTTTTTGTATGAAAATAACCGGTTAAAATCGGTTATAACCGGTAGAAAATCCGTTAAAACCGGTTAAAATCGGTTATAACCGGTTATTTGCATTCCCTGACTGTAATGGTCCGCCCAGATGGAGCGGGCGCGAGTGCGCGTGCCGGCGGCGGCGCGGGCGCCCGCCCCCCGCCTGCGTGTGCACCGCCTACCGCCGCGTCGCCGACTGCCGCGACGACCGGTGCGTACGACACCACACACACCGAACATTACTATATACGGCGTTTCTCTTTGATTTCACATATCTTTGCCATTTTACTAGGGTGCTGGACACAGAACAGAAAAAACAGTAGAAGTGTCAAGTGGGCGTGTAACGTGTGGCATAGTTATGCGGAGTTCCGCGCAACCTACCATACGTTTGCCACGATCGCATTTCGATATTTCTAAAATAGGAAATAAATCCAGAAGCATGCCTTATTGTGCTATTTTGGAGTGTAAAAACGATAGCCGCACCAAAAACATTTTCTATGGTGGCGTGTTGTTTTTATGATAGAGTGAGTATTGGCGACAACAGGTCTGATACTAAGCGAAGCTCATGCCACTTCCACTGTTTTTTCTATACCGTGATACTACACCACTACACACCGAACATTACAACATTTTACTAGGGTGGTGGCACCAGTGCTGGACAGTGTACACATAGCTGACACGCACGACTAGTAGAAATTTAACCCTTAATTCAAAAATCATATGGTTGATTGATTGTTGCAAAACAAATAAATAAATCTTTTCTTCTGTAAAATAGCAATCAAACTGTACTACCACTTTGTTCCTGTAAATAGACTAACTGCCGCACTCAGAGACGTCAAATTAATTTAATGCTTGATTAAAGTTGCTGCTGTCACTTTCTTTGTCATAGCAACAGAATAATACAACACGTCCCTAAACAAGCATTAAATTTAATAGACGTCTCTGAGTGCGGCAGTTTGTGAATTATAAATTCATTAATACAAAAAAAACACCAATTCGATGAAAATTAACTGTCTTTATAAAAGAGACACCATGCAAGAAACTTTACAAAACACTATTACTATTTAATGGGATTTGACCTTGACCGTCAAAATGTTTGCATGCAACATCCCCTTTCATTATATTTTTTTCCATTTAATTATTTGTGTATGTCCATTATTGATCCTTGGCCATTACCGCATATATTTTATTAAATAAACAAAGAAAAATCTTCATAAATGGATAATAATAAAGTATTGTACATATTAAAAAACTGTACTATCTTATCTACCACTGTGTTCCTGTAAATAGACTTAGTGAATTACAAATTCATCAATATAAAAAAAAACCAATCCGATGAAAATTTTAATATAAACTGTCTCATTAAAAGAGGCACCGTGTAGAAAACATTGCAAAACTGCAACTTTTTAATGGGATTTGACCTTCACCTTGACCTTGAAAAATTCTGCTAGCAACACACCCTTTCATTATATTGTTTACTATTTAATTATTTGTATTTATTTTGTTATTTCCAGACTGGCTGCCGTCATAACTCTGGGAGCGAGGGACCTCCGCCGGGAGCTGGACTCGATCGTCTTAAACGCAGGTTTGTTATTATTATTAGGGTTCCGTACCCAAAGGGTAGAAACGGGACCCTATTACTAATACTCCATTGTCCGTCTGTCACCAGGCTGTATCTCATGAACCGTGATAGCTAGACAGTTGAAATTTTCACAGATGATGTATTTCTGTTGCCGCTATAACAAATACTAAAAACAGAATAAAATAAATATTTAAGGGTAGCTCCCATACAACGAAAAACGTTTTTTAACCTACCGTACTACAAACGGAGTTTTTCGTCAGTGGGACTTTGAATCTACCAACAAGGCAATAAAGTTCAATTGCGTTTGTTCGATATTGCCATTTTCAATTATGGAGAAAGGAAAATATACTTTATTAACATTGCAATACAGTTCAAATTAAATTGACTTGATAATGTACATTCTATTGCACACTTGGCCTTACGAGGTAATGAAAGCTGGTTGAATCGGGATGGTGGTTAGCTAGGTTTCATCAAAATCGGTTGAGCCGTTTAAAACGCTCAGGTTCACCTTGTCCATATTCCCATTTCGTCCACATTTTCATCTCGGTTACATTCCCAACTCGTCTACATACCAATCCCAAATTGTCCACTTCCTATCTCGTCCCCATTCCCAACTCGTCCGCATTCCCGATTAGTCCACATTCCCAACTCGTCCTCATTCCTAACTCGTCTGCAACCTAACTTAGGACTGTAGGGATGTTCGATTTACTGTCATTAGGTACAAATGGAAAATCGTCCACGTGAAATAACCATTCTGAAAATGGGTCAAAAGTAATAGTGTCCAAAGTGAATTTAGTCAAAATGTAATTGTGCTGAAAAGTATTTAAAACCAAATTTATTTTCGTTGTAAATTAATTAAGTCCCAATGGAATTTTGTCCATTATAAATTATGACCAAAATGAAATACGCACAAGTGAATGTAGTGTAATATGAATTAAGACCATATAATATAATATAAATTGTACAAATTTCAGGTAGGACGTATTTACAATTGGTCATATTTCTGAGTGTACGTAAATACAAATAGACATACTTTTTTCGACCAATATCATATTGGACAATTTTACCATGGGACATGATTCCATTTTAGACGTTTTTCAAGATGGACAATTTTCCTTTTTGTTGTATTTCAAATGGTCATTTTTCTGAACTGACGTATAATTTCAAGTGGACGATTTTCCATTTGAACCTAATGACAGTAAATCGGTTGTTCTATATCAATTCTATCACTTGGTTGTTCACTAGTTTTTGGGACTGTGAACCGCTCAGGTTCACCTTGTCCATATTCCCATTTCGTCCATATTCTCAACTCAGCCACATTCCCAACTCATCCACATGCCCAACTCATCCACATGCCAATCCCAAATTGTCCACTTCCTACCTCGTCCATATTCCCAACTCGTCTTCATTACCAACTCGTCCGCATTCCTAATTAGTCCACATTCCCAACTCGTCCTCATTCCTAACTTGTCTGCAACCTAACTTAGGACTGTAGGGATGTTCGATATCAATTTTATCACTCGGCTGTTGACTAGTTGTTGGGAATGTGAACGAAATGGGAATGTGGACGAGATAAGAATGTGGACGAGATAATAATGTGGACGAGATGGGAATGTGAACGTAATGGGAATGTGGCCCAGATGAAAATGTGGACGAGATGGGAATATGGACAAAGTGAACCTGAGCGCTTTAAGAGATATCAGCTCTGAAATGGGGTTGGTTAAATACATAGAAAACATCCAAGACTCAGGAACAAATACCCGCGCTCATCACACAAATATCTGCCTTTACCGGGATTCGAACCCAGGACCGCTAGCTTCGTAGGCAGGGTCACAACTAGACTAATGTGTCGTTCAAATAGTTATATAGTATTTTTTTTATTTGCAGAAGGCGACGCGGTGCGGGACAATTCTACTGCAGAGGTTTATGTTCTCTCCGTGGCGGCTAGACCGTAAGTGGTTATATTCACATATCTTATTTTAATATTAGGTCCTTACCTATGAAATTGGCGTTTTAAATGGAGAATTTTGTGAAAACGGTGGTTTTCATACATTCAGTTTTGCGGATTATTTAGTAACGTCAAATGCAAACCAAACAAAATTCTGTCAGGAATATTGGACACTTCTAAGCTATATTATACATATCTTAATTACTTAAAAATAGTTAGCTTCATAAAACTCTGCGTAATTCAAACACTTGAACTCATAGCACATGAAGAGTTGAGTTCACACTTTAATTTTAAACACTAAGTAAGAAATTGCACCATATTATTTGTATCTAAAACCTTTGTAACATACTGTATTAATGAAATTTAAAAATAATTTGGAAGTTAAAATTGAAATGAATAAATTCCGTACGAAATAAAACACGTAAAAATAACGCCCATTTCATAGGTAAGGACCCAATACTTCATTGCACAATAATGTACAGTCGAGTTCTTAAATATGTGTATACTTTAGTAACTTGTCACTTTAATCGCTGTGACAATTCATATATGGTAGTTTAAACATGACATCTAAAAGACAAGGTACTAAAGTGTACACATATTTATGAACTCGACGGTACAAAACTAACCGAACCTAACCGATGTTATACACGATAGTACTGAAATAAATCCTGAAATATTTACAGTTACAGAAAAAAAACGAGTTGGCAAGTGAAACGATACACTTTGCTTAATGCTTAAAATTTCCGGCCAAAAGGCAGGATACCTTAAAAAGACTATGCTTAAACCAGGGATCAATACCGGTACTAATTAAAATTTAAATATCTTCCTTAATTTACATTATTTCCTTGATAATTTCGACTGTAATTTAGGTAATAACTAACACTATTCTATTATACAGTGTGAAATCTAAATGGTAATCACCATCATCACCTCTGTGTACTACCCACGAATATGAACAACATTCACTACGGGACCAACTCCGAAATCACGAAAAAAAATCAGCTGTTTCATAGAAAAGTTCAATAGGTACTCGACCAAAATATATGAAGCTGCTGAATTTTTTTCCGTGATTTCAGATTTGGTCCCATAGTGAATGTTGTTCATATTCGTGGGTAGAACTCGGATACCATTTAGATTTCATCCTGTATAAATTCATTGAAGAGCAAAAATATTCAATAATAAGCGAGATATCGAAATTGAATACCGGTATTTTTGTATAAAAAAATAATACAGGCATACGATCCCTGAGCCTCTACTTTGAAATCCGTAATTCGAACTTCGTCTATTGCTATCCCTTTTGCTCTCGACGCGTCACTAATTCGCAAGAAAGTGACGGGGCGATCCGAAGTTCGAATTACTGATTTCAAAGTAGAGCCCCTGGGTTAAACAGCGGGACAGTCGCCCCCTACTACTCGCTTATGGCTGATTTACGTTAGTCCAGCAAAAGCATGCCAGTAGAAGTACATTGACGAGTTGGTTTTCACGTTTGAGGCGAGAGCTATTGTAACGACGCAATGTACTTCTACTGGCATGCTTTTGCTTACAGAACAGAAAAAACAGTAGAAGTGTCAAGTGGGCGTGTCACGTGTGGCATGGTTATGCGGAGTTCCGCATAACCTACCATACATTTGCCGCGATCGCTTATTTCAATATTTAGATATTTCGATGTTTCTAAAATAGGAAATAAATCCAGAAGCATGCCAAAACCAATGCAAAAACGTTTTCCATGGAGGCGTGTTGTTTTTATGATAGTTTGAGTATTGGCGACAACAGGGTAAAAAATCTGTTAGTCCGTTGCAAGTAACTGTTTATTTCCACAGATTACATAGACTCTGTACAAACCACAGGTACAATATGTGACAGGCGTGTAATTTGATATTAATTTATAACACAGGGTCTGATACTCAGCGAAGCTCATGCCACTTCCACTGTTTATTCTATTCCGTGGTTTTGCTGGATCAATGTAAATCAGCCATTAATGTCGCGTGTTATTAATACGATATCGTTTGTTGCAGAGACTCGGACTCCTCCCAAGAAGGAAGGAGAAGCGAGCTGTCGCAGTCGAACGACTCCTTCCGGTTGCACCCCCACTTCCAGGTACATACCGATCCTTATATTTACTACGAGCGTCCCTCGCTTCGCTCCGGTTCAAACAAATCATAAACTTGTAGTGATTCATCGGTTCGCATTTCACTTTGATCGTGTTTTAGTTTTACCCGACTGCGTCAGAAGTAGGGTTGTTTTTCGAGCGTATGTATTTATGTAACTATATATGTATGTCTATTTCTGGACACGCTCTGCAGCCTAAACGGCTAAAGGGATTTCAACATACGAGGTGTCATTCGATTCGTCGTATATAATACTTAGAAATGGCGTCCGCAAAAAAAAGATGGAGGGGGCATATAAAAGTGTTTTTTATTATAACAATATGGGTCTCAAGTGAAAGCTAGTAAATAGCCCATTCCAAATATATACATGTACATGTCATTATAACACTGATGCTACCATTTTCATAGGGAAATAAAAAAAATACGTACATACATACATACATACATTAAATCACGCCTGTTTCCCAGAGGGGTAGGCAGAGACCACTTCTTTCCACCTGCTACGATCTTGACAAATCTCTTTCGCTTCTTCCACATTCATACATCGAGTCATGCACGCATGTCGGTTTCGGGTACTTAAAATTCGGCCCTTTTCCAGTATTTCTCCGATTTGATTCGAAAAAGTACGCCTAGGGCGGCCCCTTCCGACCCTTCCACTCACTTTCGCTCTGTATATCTCGTTCGTCAATCTTCTTTCATCCATCCTTTCCAAATGACCGAACCATCGAAACATGCCCTTTTCAATCTTAGTCACTACATCTTCTTTTAGTCCACATTTCTCTCTGACTTCTTCATTTCTTACTCTCTCAATCAGTTTCACACATACTACGCAAAGAGCGCATTTCAACTGCATTTATACGACTTTCATGCTTGTCCTGCCACACCCAACATTCACTACCATACATCAGTGTAGGGGCTAGCACTCCATTGTGAACAGCCAGTATGGCTTTTTGTGAAACGCCCCTTCTGCTCACGTAAATGTTAAGTAATAAACTAACTCCTTTTGCTAGAAAGAGAGATCCGCTTGTAATTTTTCACTTGTAGCTTCATGAGCTCCAGAGCTCATATAACGCTTAGTAATAATTAATTAAACTACTATTTAATGTATGTAAAGTAAAAACAGTGATATAAACTAAATTATTAAAAAAAAACATCTGAAAAGCAAAAAACAAGCTCTGTAATCTATAGAAAATTGTAAGAGCATTGTACATACTTAATAATACAATTTATATTATTATAATATAGATATAGCTTGAATATTAGAAAAGGTGTTCCAGGCGGGGACAAGCTAGTCCAAATGTTAGGTACTTTTTTCAAGGAATAGCCTTTGTAATTCATTGCTTTTTTTCTTTTCAGTTGTTTTTTATTGCAGTCGGGTTTTTAGGGTTCCGTACCCAAAGGGTAAAAACGGGACCATATTACTAAGACTCCGCTGTCCGTCTGTCTGTCTGTCACCAGGCTGTATCTCATGAACAGTGATAGCTAGACAGTTGAAATTTTCACAGAAGATATATTTCTGTTGCCGGTATAAAAACAAATACTAATAAAAACAGAATAAAATAAATATTTAAGGGGGGCTCCGATACAACAAATGTTATATAGATAATGGTACGGAACCCTTCGTGCGCGAGTCCGACTCGCACTTGGCCGGTTTTTTTTTAATTAATTTAGTTTATTGCTTTGTATCACAGCCGTCATGTATTTTATTTGCTAATAGCTTTAGTCGCATTTCACCTCGATAGCTTATTTTATTCTAGTCCTGCTACGCAACGCGGCCGCGGTTACAAACCAGATGACGTCATTCCGAGCACTTGTCCAAATCGGGCGTCATAGCCAACACTGATATTATTCAATAATTATTTCCTCAGCAAATAATAAACAAAAAAGAATAATATTTTAATAGAAAACTCGATAAGCAAGATTTTTTTAGTATGTACACATTAAAAAAAGTTCTTGTGGTCAAGTACTTATTTGATGTTGCCCGCTTTGATAATGATAATTACTATTAGACCGTGACTATTTTGGCCGTGTGGTGCCGGGTTTAGAATGTTGCCACTCCATGTCTTCCCGTGGATGTCGTAAGAGACGACTAAGGGACTAAAGGCTGTGTAGTGCTGTTAGGCGATGGGTTTGCAACCTGTCACTAATACACTGGATATCATCTTAGCCTGGTTGTGCAAAATGTGGTCACAGAATTATCAACAAGTTTTTGGAGTTGTTGGTGAGTCTGTGGCTCTGCCTACCCCACTCTGGGAATGAAGGCGTGAGTTTATGTTATGTTGTTATGTTACGTAATTACTATTAGATATATAAAGACCCCCGATATAATGGTGACCTCTTTCAGAGCTGATATCTTTTAAACGGCTCGACCGATTTTCATAAAACCTAGCTAAGAACCACCGCTAGAAAACCTGCTTTTGAATAAAAAAAAACGCAAATCAAACGCACACGCACGCACGTACGCACCTACCCACCTACCTACCTGTTGCAAATATAAATGTAATTTCGTCAGACGGAACAGCAAGTTTTATGACTTTCACCTAAACTTGGTTTTAAATTACGCTCGATAATAGATATCGAAATTTGGATGCTAATTTACCTCGAGTATGTTGAGTTTTTTTTTAAATAATTAAATGAACTAGCTATCGATTTAACCCCTATGAATGTTCAGATAGTTTTAATACGTATACATACATAAACTCACGCCTTCATTCCCAGAGTGGGGTAGGCAGAGCCACAGACTCACCAACAACTCCAAAAACTTGTTGATAATTCTGTGACCACATTTTGCACAACCAGGCTAAGATGTTATCCAGTGTATTAGTGACAGGTTGCAAACCCATCGCCTAACAGCACTACACAGCCTTTAGTCCCTTAGTCGTCTCTTACGACATCCACGGGAAGACATGGAGTGGCAACATTCTAAACCCGGCACCACACGGTCTAATAGTTTTAATAGTTTCGGAGATATTGAGGATTTTAATCTGATTTATTGTAATTTTCCCTTATGTCCATGTCACGAAAAATCCTTAATTTCATGTTTTATTTCAGCAGTTTTTCAGTGGTACCTTACATTATTGGAATCATTACGAATCAGCGAAGTTTTTAAACTGTTTTGCTCGTTTTTTAATAATCGACTTTTTAAGTAATGACATAAAGTTTGTTTCTCCATACTAGGTGTCCCAGTGTTTGTTTTTCACTTTGTATGGAAAAAAACTTAATGTCAGTACTTAAAAAGTTGATTAAAAAAAACGAGCAAAAGAGTTTAAAAACTTCGCTGATTCGTAATGATTATCTTAAAGGGGCTTCTAAACGGGCCATATTTTCACTGCAATATGTGGCCCGCAACTATTGGTATCTTTCTCTAACATACGAGTAAGAGAGGGACACCTATAGTTGCCGGCCACATATTGCATAGAAAATATGGCCCGTTTAGAAGCCCCTTAAATGACTTTTTTTTTTTAATCGTTGCTTTTTTTTTTAAGTAGTTACGTATTAACGTTAAAAACGTTTTAGGTTTGCAATCCCTAAACAAAACTCAGGACAAAGCCGCAGGAAATGCTAGTTTGTTTCATAACACGACCATATAAGTTGACCGCAGACGGCGCGGTGGCTATCGGTGAATAATATAGGGCAGCTGCATACTTGCGATTTACGTCTGCGACTACCGTGCGATTTTTGTTCAGAGACAAATTAACATAAGGTGAAGTCTTGTAATTGCAACTATCTGGTTATTGCAACTAACTTAAATAACTCCCTCTAGGATCACTGTTTTGAACAACGACAGGCGTGATATCGTTCGTCCTTACTAAGAAATACAATATCACGCCTGTCGTTGTTCAAAACAGTGATCCTAGAGGGAGTTATTTAAGTTAGTTGCAATAACCAGATAGTTGCAATTACAAGACTTCACCTTATGTTAATTTGTCTCTGAACAAAAATCGCACGGTAGTCGCAGACGTAAATCGCAAGTATGCAGCTGCCCTATATTATTCACCGATAGCCACCGCGCCGTCTGCGGTCAACTTATATGGTCGTGTTATGAAACAAACTAGCATTTCCTGCGGCTTTGTCCTGAGTTTTGTTTAGGGATTGCAAACCTAAAACGTTTTTAACGTTAATACGTAACTACTTAAAAAAAAAAAGCAACGATTAAAAAAAAAAAGTCATTTAAGGGGCTTCTAAACGGGCCATATTTTCTATGCAATATGTGGCCGGCAACTATAGGTGTCCCTCTCTTACTCGTATGTTAGAGAAAGATACCAATAGTTGCGGGCCACATATTGCAGTGAAAATATGGCCCGTTTAGAAGCCCCTTTAAGATAATCATTACGAATCAGCGAAGTTTTTAAACTCTTTTGCTCGTTTTTTTTAATCAACTTTTTAAGTACTGACATTAAGTTTTTTTCCATACAAAGTGAAAAACAAACACTGGGACACCTAGTATGGAGAAACAAACTTTATGTCATTACTTAAAAAGTCGATTATTAAAAAACGAGCAAAACAGTTTAAAAACTTCGCTGATTCGTAATGATTCCAATAATGTAAGGTACCACTGAAAAACTGCTGAAATAAAACATGAAATTAAGGATTTTTCGTGACATGGACATAAGGGAAAATTACAATAAATCAGATTAAAATCCTCAATATCTCCGAAACTATTAAAACTATTAGACCGTGTGGTGCCGGGTTTAGAATGTTGCCACTCCATGTCTTCCCGTGGATGTCGTAAGAGACGACTAAGGGACTAAAGGCTGTGTAGTGCTGTTAGGCGATGGGTTTGCAACCTGTCACTAATACACTGGATAACATCTTAGCCTGGTTGTGCAAAATGTGGTCACAGAATTATCAACAAGTTTTTGGAGTTGTTGGTGAGTCTGTGGCTCTGCCTACCCCACTCTGGGAATGAAGGCGTGAGTTTATGTATGTATACGTATTAAAACTATCTGAACATTCATAGGGGTTAAATCGATAGCTAGTTCATTTAATTATTTAAAAAAAAACTCAACATACTCGAGGTAAATTAGTATCCAAATTTCGATATCTATTATCGAGCGTAATTTAAAACCAAGTTTAGGTGAAAGTCATAAAACTTGCTGTTCCGTCTGACGAAATTACATTTATATTTGCAACAGGTAGGTAGGTGGGTAGGTGCGTACGTGCGTGCGTGTGCGTTTGATTTGCGTTTTTTTTTATTCAAAAGCAGGTTTTCTAGCGGTGGTTCTTAGCTAGGTTTTATGAAAATCGGTCGAGCCGTTTAAAAGATATCAGCTCTGAAAGAGGTCACCATTATATCGGGGGTCTTTATATATCTAATAGTAATTACGTAACATAACAACATAACATAAACTCACGCCTTCATTCCCAGAGTGGGGTAGGCAGAGCCACAGACTCACCAACAACTCCAAAAACTTGTTGATAATTCTGTGACCACATTTTGCACAACCAGGCTAAGATGATATCCAGTGTATTAGTGACAGGTTGCAAACCCATCGCCTAACAGCACTACACAGCCTTTAGTCCCTTAGTCGTCTCTTACGACATCCGCGGGAAGACATGGAGTGGCAACATTCTAAACCCGGCACCACACGGCCAAAATAGTCACGGTCTAATAGTAATTATCATTATCAAAGCGGGCAACATCAAATAAGTACTTGACCACAAGAACTTTTTTTAATGTGTACATACTAAAAAAATCTTGCTTATCGAGTTTTCTATTAAAATATTATTCTTTTTTGTTTATTATTTGCTGAGGAAATAATTATTGAATAATATCAGTGTTGGCTATGACGCCCGATTTGGACAAGTGCTCGGAATGACGTCATCTGGTTTGTAACCGCGGCCGCGTTGCGTAGCAGGACTAGAATAAAATAAGCTATCGAGGTGAAATGCGACTAAAGCTATTAGCAAATAAAATACATGACGGCTGTGATACAAAGCAATAAACTAAATTAATTAAAAAAAAACCGGCCAAGTGCGAGTCGGACTCGCGCACGAAGGGTTCCGTACCATTATCTATATAACATTTGTTGTATCGGAGCCCCCCTTAAATATTTATTTTATTCTGTTTTTATTAGTATTTGTTTTTATACCGGCAACAGAAATATATCTTCTGTGAAAATTTCAACTGTCTAGCTATCACTGTTCATGAGATACAGCCTGGTGACAGACAGACAGACGGACAGCGGAGTCTTAGTAATATGGTCCCGTTTTTACCCTTTGGGTACGGAACCCTAAAAACCCGACTGCAATAAAAAACAACTGAAAAGAAAAAAAGCAATGAATTACAAAGGCTATTTCTTGAAAAAAGTACCTAACATTTGGACTAGCTTGTCCCCGCCTGGAACACCTTGTCTAATATTCAAGCTATATCTATATTATAATAATATAAATTGTATTATTAAGTATGTACAATGCTCTTACAATTTTCTATAGATTACAGAGCTTGTTTTTTGCTTTTCAGATGTTTTTTTTTAATAATTTAGTTTATATCACTGTCCTTACTAAGAAATACAATATCACGCCTGTCGTTGTTCAAAACAGTGATCCTAGAGGGAGTTATTTAAGTTAGTTGCAATAACCAGATAGTTGCAATTACAAGACTTCACCTTAATGGAAAAACACCGGTCAAGTGCGAGTCGGGCTACGTGCGAGGGTTACGTATTTAAAATAATATGCTTGGTAACCGCAAAAGAAAATACTTATTTTGTTATGAAATTTATTTTCTACGCAATAAGGTCTATTTTGACTAGCCTAAATCTTTATACAGATTTTCAAAGTAATTTCTCAAAAACTGTAAATAATGAACACTTCATTTTATTTTTATTTGAAATTTTATTTTTCCCATAAAATATAAGTTATTATCTATACGTTAGGATTTTTTCAGATTTTTTGGTCCATAAACTTTGGAGATTAGGGGGGGGGGATTTTTTTTGTAGATTTTTGGCTTTAAATAAAAAAGTACGTCACGGAAAATTATAAAAAAATAGTTTTGAAATGTGCAGATTGAGCCCTTTCATATGACACCCCGTTTGCTATAATCAAATGAGTTATATTTTTCAACCCCCCCATTCTAGACCGAATTTCAAAGATTTGTTCCATTTCATTACGTTACGTTATCGAATATTGTAAGGTAATGAGATCCAAATTTGGAACATCTTCCAAAATTAACAGCTATCATCGCTGTCACCTACTACCACGGGTAATGCTGGCCTACGAGTTTTGAACGCATAATAGAGAATTTATGATATGCGTGTAGATAAAATGTGGTTACAGAATTATCAACAAGGTTTAGGAACCTTTGCCTACCCCACTCTGGGAACGAAGGCGTGAGTTTATATTAGGTCCTTACCTATGAAATTGGCGTTTTATATGGAGAATTTTATGAAAACGGTGGTTTTCATACATTTCATTTTGCGGATTATTTAGTAACGTCAAATGCAAACCAAACAAAATTCTGTCAGGAATATTGGACACTTCTAAGCTATATTATACATATCTTAATTACTTAAAAATAGTTAGCTTCATAAAACTCTGCGTAATTGAAACACTTGAACTCACAGCACATGAAAAGAGTTGAGTTCACACTTTAATTTTAAACACTAAGTAAGAAATTGAACCATATTATTTGTATCTGAAACCTTTGTAACATACTGTATTAATGAAATTTAAAAATAATTTGGAAGATAAAATTGAAGTGAATAAATTCCGTACGAAATAAAACACGTAAAAATAACGCCAATTTCATAGGTAAGGACCCAATATATGTATGTAAATGCGATTTAAATATTACATGCGTATTCCCTATTATGGCAGACGATAAAGACCATCGGCGTCTACTTTTAAATACGATCAGGAAAACGACCGTGTATAATTACCCTAATATTGTTTCAATTTCCTGTTAGTGAGTCAAACGTAATGAGGTCATCTGGAGAATTAATATCATATTTCAATTAAATACCGAACTGAATCCGCGTGTTAATTGAATTATTATTTACAATAATGTTGCCGACGGTCTCGTGCTCGCCCTCTACGAGTATATCTCTAGTGTTGACTGAGTTATACCAACGACTTGTGAGTATTTAGAACTAGCGAATCATGTTCGGTTTATGTCAATTTTCTGTAACACCAGTAAATAATCCAGAGTTTGTCTATCTATACGCCGTGCCCGGGACGTACCCGAAGGATTTTATTTTAACCATTGATTCTAGACCCTATTTGGAGTATATATTATAATGTGGTATTGTTATATATGTAGTCCAATAACGCACAATTTCCGAGATTTTTATTAGTTTGGTTGTCTGGAAGAGATCGCTAATTAGCGATAAAACCGCCTGATGTTACCTATATTATTTTTAATTGTGCTGTTTCTCTGTTATCTTTTTACCCGACTGCCAAGAAGGGTAATGTTTTTCGCGCGTATCTATGTATGTATGTATGTATGTATGTATGTATGTATGTATGTAATTATTTGGTGTACAATAAAGTGTTTTGTATTGTATTGTATTGTATTGTATTGTATCAATCTCTTCATGCACGTACGTCGGTTTCGGGTGCTTTTGATTTGGCCCTTATTCAGTACATCGCGGATCTGATCACCGTACGTCCGTCTAGGACGTCCCCTACCGACATCTCCGCTCACTCTTGCTCATATCTCTTTCGTAACTCTTCTTTCGTCCATCCTTTCTGAATATCAATCGCTTAAAAAGAACAGAATTAAAATCTTCACCCCACTTGTTTCTGTTTTATACATATACATTTATTTACAATCTCACATTATTATTTACCTAAATTATAAGATACAAATTCAGTGCATGTATTGAGTTTTGACACATTTTCCTGCTCAACTAGGCATGATATATATATACATATTTTTTGTTACATTCATTGTTTTATATAATGCTAGGTTAAGTTTTTTTCGTTGTATAATATCATATCATAAGCAATGTTTAAAAAACGACTGACTGTTGAGTTTCTTGCGGCGTTTCTTCTCAGCAGTGGTCTCTTGCGAAGCGCTGGTAGATTTTTGACGTGTAAAAGTGCCCGTGCGGCCTACTTACTGAATAAACATCTTTTATCTTTTACGAAATTGAAAATGAGTACAGCTAATACCATCCATTGTCAAAAAGCTAAATGTAATGTTGTGGCTATTCGACGATAGATGGCGTTAGTTGAACAAAAAAGGTGATTCTGTGTTTGGCCAGTTTGTATGTATGTATGTATATGTATTATATGAGTACCTTTTTCCTATACAATACAATTGACAAATATGACGTCAGTTTTGACCACCAATTAAAAAATAAACAAAAATGAGTACAACTAATACCGTTTATCCTCAAACGGCTCTCTATTGACTGCCATAAAGTTAAAGTTTCTATTATTGTTGTCCAAAACGTATTACCTTATACTTATTATTAGTCACAATGTTAAAAGTCATAATATTGAAAAGTATAAATCGGAATGTCAATTATTGAGTGTCATATTTGTTGGAAGTCATAAAATTCATAGTCATACCAATTTACGTCATAATAATTAAACTTCATAATGTCCAAGGTAATAAATAATAGTACTTGTAATAAATTGAATTTATTTAATCATTAATAAATAAAATTGAAAATCGGACATACCACGGAGGAATAATCACCGAAAATCTGTTCCCATAGACTTTCAATGGGAAAAATGGGAAAAGTTCCGAAACTTCGATTTTAAGCGGCGCTCTTCGCTCGTAACCTTTTTGCAGCTTCATCTTTAGCTTTAGTTACAGACATGATGAGAAATCTGTAGCAGAGCTTACGACTGACAGCTGTCATTTGACGTAATTGTTTGTTGTAGTATGTTATATTAGCAAACCGCTCCATTTAGACTTGCCCGCGGACGGCAAGCGCACCTAGTATATGTTTGGCGTGTGAATGACACAGTTTGTATTTGTCGTAAGGCGTGGATGATTTCTAATGTTGATTTGTATAATAATGGTGATGTCCCCCCCTCTCCTCCTACAGGTGGTGTGCGGCGGCGAGCTGCGCGCCCTGCTGCTGCGCGCGCCGCTGTCGCAGACGCAGCCGCCCGTGCCGGCCAAGGTTCACACGCAGGTAACGTCCACGTCACACCTACCATGTACCACTAACTTATACCAAACTTTAAGGTAAATACTGGGACTGAACTAATTGTTAGGGTAAATACCGGACGGAACGATTTTTTGGGTAAATACAGAGAATATTTTAAGGGTAAATTGTTTTTTAATTAATATCTGAGTGTTCTATCACAGCATATTACATATATTTTTGGGTAAATTGGGAGGGCTTATTTAATTATGCCTGTTGGCCGCGTTGCTGCTACACTCACGGCCAAAGTACACATAGGTACTAGAAGCGTTTCCATCGCGAGGAGAGACAAAAAAACGAATAAAAGGTAATTTATTATGTACAATAATAAGGTAAATACCGAGGCTGAACACGCTGTTAGAGTAAATACTTTGGGTAAATATCGGGGATACACCCGAGAAATCCAATGAAGCGGTAAGTAGCGAAAACATACCCAACTGTTTAGGTAAAGACCCAATTTTAGAGTAAATACCGATGATATACGCAACTTTTGGGTAAATACCTTAATAAATACCGGAGATATAAAAACAGTACTTCTGTTAACTGACCACTAGTGAACCTTATTGTAAGGTAACAAGATTCACATATAGTCAACTAACTGTGTTGTTGATGGCATCAGTTTTAGGGTAAATACCGATGACATCCAGCCTCGATTTCAGGTAAGAAAGACGACATAATAAAATTGATATTGTCAAGTCCAATAATTTTAATTCCAAGCAAGGAATGTAACGCGTTGTTTCCAGGTGGACTACATCCATTGCCTCGTGCCGGACCTGCAGCAGATCACTGCGTGCTCCTTCTACTGGGGCAAGATGGATCGGTACGAGGCCGAGCGGCTGTTGGACAACAAGCCCGAAGGTACAGCAATCGCTTTCAATACAGCTGACCGTGACAAAAAAAATAACTGGTTATTTTTTAAATTTAAAAGTGTTGAATGGAATATTGCCTAGAAATATCTTCCCTAAGTTCAGCGGCTTAGGACGACTCGCGAAGAATACAAACGAACCAAAGGCTTGAAAAATGGTATTAGAGCAGTTTGGTTTATTTGCATATTCTAATAATAATAAATCGGTCAAGGGATTTAGAAGCTATAGTGGAAAAAAGAAACTCACATACCTACATACATACATACAAACATGAACCCTGAAAACATTACTCTCCTTTTTTGGGGCAGTCATGTAAAAAATACAAATCAAATCAAATTAATTTATTTGTCAAAACATAGGTTATAACAATATAAATATTGTATCACTATATTTTACCATTAGGTGTATAAATATATTGTTGCTCATGGAGCGAATACAAAATTGAATAAAAAAAAATTAAGAAAAGTAATGGTGCCAAAACACTACCTTGAGGAACTCCGCACTTAAACAACTCGTGTGGCAGATGTATATTTCATCACAGGTTTGCGCTTCAAAAAAAATCGAGATATTTCCGTATACTGTTTCTGATTTATTCGGTAGGATTCAATTAGGTTCAAAACTTCTGCCCGCACACGTAACAAAGTTTCTGGTCAACATAATCAAAAGCCTTAGTCATATCAGTGAATATGCCACAAACTGAATTTTTAATATCTCTTTTTAGCAATACAACTTGAAGCAAGTCCGCAATGGCCATATCCATAGTTTTATATTCTGTTCTTCACATAGGATAGCCTTAAATAGTTATAAAGCCGCACGTAAACTTTTGAAAAAATCGGAATTAGTTTAAAAATATTAAAAAAAATGTCACTGTCATATCGAATGTTAATTAAACATGTCTCCCTCCGTTCCAGGCACATTCCTCCTCCGCGACTCGGCCCAAGAGGACCACCTGTTCTCGGTGTCGTTCCGGAAGTACGGTCGCTCCCTGCACGCGCGCATCGAGCACTACCAGCACCGGTTCAGCTTCGACTCGCACGACCCCGCCGTGTTCGCCGCCACCACCGTCACGCGGCTCATAGAGCACTACAAGGTGATGAGTGTACTGTACTGTACTGTACTGTACTCACTGGTGATCCGGTGATCAGGTGATGATGATGCATCGAGCACTACCAGCACCGGTTCAGCTTCGACTCGCACGACCCCGCCGTGTTCGCCGCCACCACCGTCACGCGGCTCATAGAGCACTACAAGGTGATGAGTGTACTGTACTGTACTGTACTGTACTCACTGGTGATCCGGTGATCAGGTGATGATGATGCATCGAGCACTACCAGCACCGGTTCAGCTTCGACTCGCACGACCCCGCCGTGTTCGCCGCCACCACCGTCACGCGGCTCATAGAGCACTACAAGGTGATGAGTGTACTGTACTGTACTGTACTGTACTGTACTGTACTGTACTGTACTCACTGGTGATCCGGTGATCAGGTGATGATGATGCATCGAGCACTACCAGCACCGGTTCAGCTTCGACTCGCACGACCCCGCCGTGTTCGCCGCCACCACCGTCACGCGGCTCATAGAGCACTACAAGGTGATGAGTGTACTGTACTGTACTGTACTGTACTGTACTCACTGGTGATCCGGTGATCAGGTGATGATGATGCATCGAGCACTACCAGCACCGGTTCAGCTTCGACTCGCACGACCCCGCCGTGTTCGCCGCCACCACCGTCACGCGGCTCATAGAGCACTACAAGGTGATGAGTGTACTGTACTGTACTGTACTCACTGGTGATCCGGTGATCAGGTGATGATGATGCATCGAGCACTACCAGCACCGGTTCAGCTTCGACTCGCACGACCCCGCCGTGTTCGCCGCCACCACCGTCACGCGGCTCATAGAGCACTACAAGGTGATGAGTGTACTGTACTGTACTGTACTGTACTGTACTCACTGGTGATCCGGTGATCAGGTGATGATGATGCATCGAGCACTACCAGCACCGGTTCAGCTTCGACTCGCACGACCCCGCCGTGTTCGCCGCCACCACCGTCACGCGCCTCATAGAGCACTACAAGGTGATGAGTGTACTGTACTGTACTGTACTGTACTCACTGGTGATCCAGTGATCAGGTGATGATGATGCATCGAACACTACCAGCACCGGTTCAGCTTCGACTCGCACGACCCCGCCGTGTTCGCCGCCACCACCGTCACGCGGCTCATAGAGCACTACAAGGTGATGAGTGTACCGTACTGTACTGTACTGTACTCACTGATGATCCAGTGATCAGGTGATGATGATGCATCGAGCACTACCAGCACCGGTTCAGCTTCGACTCGCATGACCCCGCCGTGTTCGCCGCCACCACCGTCACGCGGCTCATAGAGCACTACAAGGTGATGAGTGTACCGTACTGTACTGTACTGTACTCACTGGTGATCCAGTGATCAGGTGATGATGATGCATCGAGCACTACCAGCACCGGTTCAGCTGTGACAAGGCTTTTTTAATGAAAAAAAAACACCAGGAACTCGCCAACTGATTTTTAGTGGGATCTGAAACCCATAGACTTTAACAATCTCAAGATTAAAACCCTAAGACTCCAAATGCGTCGCCAACCCTGAGGACCAAGGTGGAATACCTCTACTAGTAGTTCCACCGGTTGTCTTGTTTACACACCAGAACAGCAATGCGAAACCTGCATAGCACTAGCGCAGTCTTGAGATTGCCATCGTAAGATATCAAGTGTCTATCGGTTTCAGAGTAAAAAAAACTTCTTGAAAATGTTACTCTGTCAAATTGTTGTGTGTACTATTTTTTCATCACTTCTTCGAGCAATGTAAAAATGTAACAATGTAAGAATGTATGATTGTTGACCTTTAATTTTTTTATTTTTTATTATTTGTAACTTGACTTGTAATTTTAATTTCTATTTTAATTTTTCTGACATACCTAACTTTATAACTTGACTTTAAATTCTATTGTACCTATGAACATTTGCACACTTGCTTGCAAGCTGAATACATTGGACTTTTATTTTTTATTTTGATTGTAACATCTTGTGAATTTACTGTATTCTGCAAATAAATGATATTGATTGATTGATTGATTGATTAATTGATTGATTGATTGATTGATTGATCATAGATATATTTACTAATTGTATATATTTTTTCCCTCCCAGGACCCCGCGTGCGTGATGTTCTTCGAGCCGATGCTGACCGCGCCCCTCCCCCGCACAGAGCCCTTCTCCCTCCAACAGCTGTCGCGAGCTGTCATCGTGTCCCACACTAGTTATGATGGTAACACATACATTTTATTCATACACACATTTGTAAACGCCCGAAAACTAGTTATTATTTTCATCAGTATCTGAGTGTCTCGGCCCGTCTGTTGCAAAATTATCCTAACATAAACCTACATCTTTCTTTTTGTTATTTTATTCTTATTAGAATTAAGTTTTTAAAACCGTTTGCTCGTTTTTTTAAATATTTTTTTAAGTAATCACATAATGTTATTTTTTCCATACAAAGTGAAAAGCAAACACTGGGACACCTAGTATGGAGAAACAAACTTTATGTCATATCTTAAAAAAAATATTTTAAATAAAAACGATCAAATGAGATTCGTAATGATTCTAATAATGTAAAATATCACTGAAACAATTATGAAATAAAACATGAAATTAATGATTTTTCATGACATAGACATCAGGGAAAATTACAAAAATTCAGATTTAAATTATCACCATCTCCGAAACTAGTAAAAATCGCTGAACATAAATAGAGGTTAAATCGATAGCTTTTTAGCTGCTCTATCAGCCCTCTCATTTTTATCGTTGGTTTTTGGGACACCCTGTAGAACGATCCTTATGTATATGTCACCAACTGTACAGCATTTTTTTTTATAGTCTACACTTTCCGTGCGGTGTACTGTAAGATTCTCCCTTAATAGTAATTATGATTCCCCAGGCGTGGAGCAGCTTCCGCTGCCGGCGCGCATGCGCGCGTACCTGAAGGAGTACCACTACCGCCAGCGCGTGCGCGTGCGCCGCCTCGATCCCGAGCTGTTCGCGCCGCTCTGCTAGCCGCGCCGCGCCGCATGCTGGAGCGGGACAGGTAGCGGAACTCACACAATCATCGCGATCTCTCAAGAGGCCACAACAAGCTGTGCATCGCAGAATATCACATTCGCAAAACATCATCCTAGCAAAACATCATATTTACGAATGGGTTTGGTTATAGAATCGTAGGTAGTTTTAAGTTATGGTAGATTAACAGTAGGCCCGGGGGGCCAAACTACCCAGAAATAGGAGCTCCGCTCGGCGGAGCTCCGTCGACACTGTCTAATTCATGTCTTACAAATAACAATGATATTTTGCTACTATGATGATTTGCGAATGTGATGTTTTGCTTTTATCATATTTTGAGAATATCTTGTTTTGCGAAAATGATATCCAACGACGGAGGGCAAAGGCGTTTTGGTTATTGAGTACAGACTTTAGTATAGGTGGCCTCTTAAAACGCAGTGATTCCATACAAAAGCTCTCGACGATTTTCTCCCTAATTAAGGAAGGACACTAGAAAAATATTTTTTTAAATATAAAATGATACTTCTATGTTTACAAATGTAGTGAACGTTTATCCTGTTTTTTCACTCAGCCTTTATCCTACCACCTAGCAGTGTTCGCGATAAGACAACTGGTGAAATTACTAGCATAGTGGCATTCCATATTGGTCCTCAGGGTTGGCATTGGCAATCTTAGGATTGCAGTCTTGAGAATTTAAATGTGTATGGGTCGTAGATCCCACTTACCATCAGGTGGCCTGTGTGCTTGTGCCTTCCCATTGCCATAAAAAAAGGACTTTTTAATGCAGTCGCTCAAAATATCGTGCGGAAAGTTAGATTTTTTCTACTACTAGTGCGTTTTACTTTCCCATTTTTTTTTAAATATACTAAGCAGTGCATCCAACCAAAGAGTTTGCATGTTTAAATAAAGTACCAGGAGCGCAGAGGTAGTTAGGAAGTGGTAAAATGAGATACTTTCCGCACTTGCATCAAAATGACCTATTTCCGACAAAATACGTATGTATATTCACTACATTTGTAAATTGATATGAAAACTTTTTTTAATCACCGCCTACAGACTGTATAGTGTACAAAACTAAAAAAACACCTAGTACAAGTACTCCTTATTCTCTTTATTACGTCCAATGGAGGAAATCGTCGAGTACCTCGTTGTTTGCCTTTTTTGGGATATACGCAACAATCCAAGCCGTTACTACTAAGACCGTATTGAAAAACTGATCTTCAAAGAAAACGACAGAGAAACTGTTATTTCTGACGTGCCTTAACACTGACATCTCATAGTGGATCTTAATTGTCTGCCATAATATTTTTTGGTCATAATGTGTTTTTAGGTCATAATTATCGCAAGTCATAACAATTTTTTTTAAGAAACTAAACTTTTCAGGATTTTTTAAAATCAAGCCTTTCCTAACCTAGCCTTGTCTACACGTTAGGTAATCAAGAAATTCTATAAATTTCACGGTTCCAGCTATATAAAAATTATGACTATCAATAATTATGTCAAAAGTGATATTATGACCAATAAAAAAATGGGAAACAACTGGCTCCCATAAATAGTCCGTCTCCATTTACGAGTTTCTGTTACCTACTGCCGCGTGGACGTTAACGTTGCGTCGATGCTTACGTAAGCAACCAAACGTGTCTAAACCGGCTCGGGCCGTCCTGTTGAGCTTGCTTGTGGGGGCTCGCGTCGCGTACGGTCGACGCACGCACACATGCAAGCAAGCGACACACCTTTGTTTAAAGACAAACTACTGTTTATAGGTTTATACTGTGTCTTAACCGAGATCAGTTTTTTGATACTGTCGTTAATAACAAATTTCTCTGTATAGATTAATTAATTACCAGAATTTTAACAGTCCAGTCAAAATGCATCACATTGTAATTATAAGACAAATTCAATTTAAGTATGAACTTCGCGATATCCTTATATATGTATAAACTTAACAAAATAAATGTAAAAAGCTTTTTATTTACATGGTCAAAGGGTATTAGTAATTTGTTTTGGCTTAAATTTGTTTGGCATAATTTCAAAAGACATAGCTTCGTTTGATATAATTATAACGCATTTCTAATAAATAACTTATTTTTTTTAAAGTGCCGCCATATTTTTTTAAACGCCTTAAAAGTGTTATTTATATTTATGACTTCTGAAATTATATCAAAATATGTGTTCCCTTTTGAGACTAGTAATTTAAAAAAAATGTCTACACAACTTGCAATTTTTTACTTCCGAAAGCTAGATAGGAGATATGTTTAATTATTTGAATCAATTGTATAACCATTTGTAATGCCATATCTTACGAGACTATACTATAGTCGTGTCATTCTGGGATGATCACTGTGACAGCTCGTATAAAACGTATGACTCTGTGTTTACGCAAATACTACATAGATAAAAAAGCGACACTAATGAAAAAAACACCATTTTTTATTTAAATATCAGGAAAAATCTCACAGGTTGAGCCAGCCCCAAACTAAGCTCTAGGCTTGTACTATGGGTACTAGACAACCCCTGTCCTGGCCCCTGATATTTATTTTATTCATTTCTTTATTACTAACGACCCTCCCTTCGCTTCGCTTTATGAGTTTTCTGTAAAACCCGTGCAATATCCAGAATTTTTTATACATAAAAACCTTCCTCTTGAATCACTCTATCTATTGATGAAAACCGCATTAAAATCGGTTGCGTAGTTTGAAAGATCTAAGCGCTCATACAGAGACAGACGGCGGAAAGCGACTTGGTTTTATACTATGTAAAGATTTGCCTTCTCTGTCTGTACCTAACTTTGTCTCGCTTGTGATTATAGTAAGTGTTTGAAAATATAAAATATGTACAGCTCACAGGGATCATTCCACATTGACATTATAGAACGTTAGAGATTAGTCTTGGTTTCGGACTTGCAGTGGATGGTTAGAGCCAACATAATATCCAGAACAAAAACACACCGCCGTGTGATCTTCGAGTCGTTTGTGATCGTCATCCATTGGTACAATCGATCAATAAAATATAGGGTTTCCCTTGGAATCCCTAATTTTTGTTCTAATGTACGGCGAGTCCGAATAATCATTTGTCATAATCAGTTTTTTAGCTAAAAGATGATTTTAAGTTTGTTTACTTAAAAAGTTTTAAAAATTTAGGATAAACGAAAATTCGGACAAAAGACACATTAGGGCAAATGACGATTAGGATTTCCGGTATAGACCCAAAATGTTGAGCATTTTAGTACTTTATTATAATTATTAATATGTATATGAATTTAAACGTTTTAAAAATCGTAGTAATCAGAATTTTTAAAGTTTGATTACTACGTTTTTTTAAATATATTATATATATTTAAAAATACTAGATCTGTACGTTTTCCAAATTAAAAATAAAATAAGAAATAAAATAAAATAAAATATTAGTTGTTCATAACTATTACAATATATTCAAAAATAGTGCAAATCGGACTTATGGAATAAAATTGACGCAATTTAAGCGACGCCTCTCAATTCTCTTAAGTCAATTATGTTGTTCGTCCCACATAATCTTATAATAAAAAAAAGTATTAAGCTTCTCCACTAGGTCCCCAGTTATAGTTAGTTCACTAATGACAAGTCACTAAAAAAAAAAAACTAAAATGCTCAACATTTTCTTTGAGATACAGAGTCCGTATAAATAAGCTTAAATCCTGCCAACTTTCATTGAATTGAAGAAGTCATGTCTCTTTCAATGGGTAGGGGTCTACTCGCATACATATTTTCACGCATAATAATCATTACGCATACAAATCTGTTGTCATAAAACGGTTTTTACAATAGAAAGGGTTTTATTCAATTATTATTAAAAACTAACCTAACCTGACCTAATCTACACAATAGACGTTTATTAAATTTTATTTTGCAATGTCAGCCTAAAAGGTTTTTATGCGTAATGATTATTATGCGTAAAAAAATTATGCGAGTAGAGAGGCCCCCCTCTTTCAACGCATAGTATTTGTCAGTTTGGCTAATACAAACGCGGAATGAAAGTGAGTTTGAAAAGCCGTTTTGAATCGTGAGAAAACTAATAACAAAGCTATATTATTATATATAACGAGAATTAGTTATAACTTGTTGTTAGGCAAAAAGTATTCAACACTTGTAAATATTGTTATTAAGGTATATATTGATTTAATTCACTTGGACGGAAGTCGATAAACAAAAAAGCTGTATTTTTTCGCAATTCTCATTTTTTTATATGTACAGGTTTGTATTTGGTTACGTGAGTTAAATCTTTGTTTATAGAGAAATAAGTCTTTTGTGAAAAGGCAATAGATTTGTACGTCAGGGGAGGTATAGGATATTATCATATTTACTGTATAATAAACGAATATCTACATAAAAATGTTTGTTATTTCATCCTTTTCGGGGTTTCGAATGGGTTTTTATAAGGATTTATTTAGAAAAGCCGTTCGATTTGCTTTGTAAAGCGCTATTTATAAGGGTTACCCTTACCAATCCGTTTCGTATAAGTCTTGTTCGATTTTGCTTTTAAAGCGCTATATTTTGAGTGATACCAATATCCCTTTAACTTAAAAAAGCCGTTTGGCTTTTTAAGCGCTATTTATAAGGGTTACCCTTGTAAAAAGCCGTTCGATCTGCTTTTTAAGCGCTATTTATAAGGGTTACCTTTATATTTGGTTATCAACTTACTGCTGACGATCTGAGGCTCTACTTTGAAATCCGTAATTCGAACTTCGTCTATTGCTATCCCTTTCGCTCTCGACGCGTAACTAATGAAGAATGTCAGTAGGTACGCCAAATCGCTTGAAACTTTGTAAGAGTAAAGCTTATAAATAAACAAACATACTACTTTTTGTTTCATTCAAATAGACCCAGTAGTTTTGATTCTACGAACGTATGAAATTACGGTCAAAAATATTAAAGGGTGCGGGCGCCATCTTACTGGAGTGACGTCATGGTTTCGTTGCGGTACGGCCCCTTATATGATTGAGTAAGTTTACAGGGCTATATTTTTTTAACCGTTATAAGTAACCAGTTGAAATTTTCACAGATTACGTGTTATTATAAACTCTATTGTTTAAAATTACAAAATGAACAATAAATCAAATCCCAAGAAGGGTCCCCATACAAGAAACATGACAAATAACCAGTTTTTTTAGCATTTTTATACGGATTATATTTTTATAATGGCTTATTATTTTGATGCTATTTTAAGCTTAAATTGCAGTCGAACTTTCATAGTTTACGACTAAATAACAATCTCAAGTAAAACTGCTAAAAATATTTGACCAAACTGATTTTATCAACACGATGTTTTAAGCGGTCACTCATCCTGTTTTAGAATACGCTTGTAAGTAGGTAGTTGCTTAACTTTGGAAGCCGAAGTACGGGTTGTATTTGTATTAGCTTTTTATTTCGGTGTCACACAATAATCTAAACTCCATACTTACGACCAAACAGTAATCTGTAGTATAGTAAAACAACAAACAACAAAATCTTACACGATGTTTAAGCGGTGTTTACTTAACTTTGGTGATAGCCCTTTCTTTACAAATGTCGTATCTAATGTAGAATTCATATCGCTAGGTACCGTATAAAATAATGAACTATAAAACATGAGTTTTTGATTGACCTAGGTAGTAGTTCTGATATTTTGTGTACTTATTCATTTCATCGATTTCAAATTTCGCGGGCGGGCGCTGCCAAGTGGCTCACTCGCCATAAGTTAGGTACCTAGACCGCCTCTCTCTCTCTCTCTCTCGCTAGTTGTTGGTATTAGCGGCCGCTGTAGCAAGTAGGTAGTTTTTGAACTGTTTTTGAGCATTATTACTGTTATTTCGTGTATGCAAGATAGCTTAGATAGCGTGTGTGTGTGTGTGTGTGTGTGTGTGCGTGCGTGCGTGCGTGCGTGCGTGCGTGCGTGCGTGCGTGCGTGCGTGCGTGCGTGCGTGCGTGCGTGTGTGTGTGTGTGTGTGTGTGACGTGTGTCCGTCTATCCGCAGCCTAGCTCAGAGACTCTTAGTACTAGAAACGTGTAATTTGGCATGAATATACATATTAGTCACGCCAACATAGTTAAATAAAAGTAAAATCATGTTTTTTTTTTTTTTTACGTAACGTGGGGAAGTTTTTTTTTCTCGTCTACCCCATAGTGTGGGGTGTCGTTGTATAGGTTTTTTCAAAATATTGCGGATTTGTGAAAACAATATTTCAATTAAGGTATCCGTTTATGAAAAGCTTTAAAGCGCAAATTTTTGTTAGAGTCAAGTGTCGTCGTCCCCTCCCCACTACAACCAAAACTACAAATAAAAAATATGAAAAATATCTTCAAAGGAAAACTATCACGACTAAGTAGACTTCATTGGCTCTTGAGTTAAACGGTTTAAATGTTTATACCTGCCGAAAACTTATTTGCGGTGTTGGTAAACTGACCGCGACCTATATCGATGTATGGGGATAACAGTTTTCCAACGGCAAAGTTAAGTTTGTCGCGAGGTCTAATTTGTTTGTAGTAACGGCTTCGGAACCCTACACTGAGCATGGTTCGACAGGCTGTTGCCCGGTTTTTTGCATTAATGTTTTGGTATTTTTATGTAGAATACGGTGAACCCTAAATTAAAAGTGCTTGATTATTATTCTATTTTTATTTAACCAACTTATTCGACAAACATTACAAACAGAAAAGCCGGTCAGCAACGGACAGTTAGTTTAGTTAAACAGGTTAAACTGTATGTAAAACAAAACAATAGATAACCATAACTATCATAGTCACATCAAAACGAATTCGTAAAAAATTACGACTTCCAAAGTTAAGCAACTACGAGCGTAGTCTAAAACAGGATGGGTGACCGCTTAAAACATCGTGTTGATAAAATCAGCTTTGTGACCTATTTGTAGCAGTTTTACTTGAGATTTCTATTTAGTCGTAAAGTATGAAAATTAGACTAGAACTTAAGCTTAAAATCGCATCAAAATAAGAAGCCATTATTGAAATACAATCCATATAAAAAAGCAAAAAAAAAAAGGTTTTTTTCATGGTTTTTGTACGGGGACCCCTCTTGGGATTTGATATATTGTTCATTTTAAAAATTTAATCGATAGAATCTATAATAACACGTATTCTGTGAAAATTTCAACTGTCTATTTATTACGGTTAAAAAGATAGAAGCCCTGTAAACTCACTCATTCATATAAGGGCGCGTACCGCAGCCAAACGATGACGTCATCATCCGTGAGCGCTAGCCGCCGGGTTTCGAGCGCCGCATACGAAGTTTAAAATTCAATATCTCGGAAACTATTAGACGTATCGAAATGATTTTTTTACAGCATTTTTTTGTTTTTAATGAAGAATACGATAAGCCAAAAATCTAAACTGGTTGACATTCTCTATTCGCGAGAAAGTGACGGGGCGATCCGAAGTTCGAATTACGGATTTCAAAGTAGAGCCCCTGAGCTTTAGCTCTTTAGGTTTCCCTATTGTGAATGTTTAGTTTAACAAATAACTAAGTCATATATTTCCAAAGGGGTTATTCTTTTAGTAGGTTATACTTCGAGAGGTAAGTCTTTTAAAGGCTTTTATCGGGGACAGGGTGGTCGGTCCCTGATCCTAGAGCTCTATTCCAATTGCAAGGAAAGGTCCGATTTGGTTTATTTTGATATTATGTTTGAGAGTAGTCTAAAATAACAGACACGTATTTTTTTTAGCTGACCAATCTCAACCTGTTGGGAGAAATTGCCCTCCAAAGTACTGAAAAGTGACTAAACCCTCTAACTTCTATAGAGACTTGTTCAAAACAAATTGCTAGTTGCCTACACTCTACAGTATTGACCTGAGGACAATAACGAGGGGTATAATGAATCTTGGGTAAGTATTTTATTAAATTTTGCTCTAGTATTGCCTGCGTAACTATCTGATAGAAAAAAAAACTGCTTTTAACCTGTGCTATCCCAAGGCGTTTTGAATATTTTTTTTGAAAAAAAAAACAGAAATTAAGTTTGAGATAATTTATCCTTAATTTTAATTTAATTTTCAGGGAAGATAAAAATGGGGTGACGGCACCAATGTTGGACACTTTTAGCTGAAGTCACCAATAATGGACACTTAGCTCTTAATTCAAAGGTCATAAAGTTATAAATTGATTGTCTGAAAATAAATGAAAAACCCTCGTCTTCTGTAACATAAGAATTAAACTGTGTCCATTATTGGTCCTTGTTCATTACTGGTTCCATCATCCTATAGGTTTTTTCAATTTTTAAAATGATTGAAAAAGGGGGTGGCGCAAATTTGTGCCGGTGGGAGAGGACAGGTTAAAAATAATTATACATTGATATATATCAAAGTATATATCATGATATGATATCTGTGTAAAAAAATACAAAGGTCTAAAAACTTGTTTCGTTCTTTTTGTTAGTTGGGTTTTTGTTTTTTAAATTGATTTTTTGTTTAATTTTTTCTACATTCGTATCGAAAGTGGGCGACGACAGCTGTACTGCTGGGGTTTGCCCGAGCGCTCGCTAGATGGCGCTGTTACCTGCGGAAACACGCTAACGACTTGTCCCCCCGGAACCATGGCGTCGAAGTATGACAAATTGACATCATTCACATTTTACACTTTTATTTTGAATCAATTTATGGAAATGTCCGGTCCTTTCAGACTAGGCGTTAATTTTAGTCAATCTGTCTATTAGATCTATGCATGTAATTAAATTAATTAAGTTTTAGTAAAAGGTAAAAAAATACATGTACATATTCGAGATCTGAATTTAAATAGTTATTTGTGTCACAAGGGAGCAAAATGACATATTTACGGCGAGGGCGTACATTGAATCCAGAACGAAGCGAAGGATTCTATAATTGAATCCCGAGCGTATGACACATACTGCTTTTCACATCACCTATGAGGAAAATAAAAGATCATCATCATCATCATCTTCATCGTCATCGTCATCATCATCAATTCATCATTATCATCATCATCATCATCACCTTCACCATCATCGCCATCATTATCATCATCATCACATCATCATCATCACCACCATCACCATCATCATCATCATCATGCTAGTAAAATAGTAATACACGTAACAGATTATGTACAAATAAAAATAACAAGTCAAGTCAAGTTTGCAACAAAATGTCCTTGAACAGAAAAGTGCCACTTTGCTCCCTCCTAGCAGGGAAGCAAAGTGCCCATTCCGAATAGGTGATGTGAAATAGTACATTACTTAACAAGGGCTGTAAAAGAAAGAAAGCCCGAAATCGCAGGTATTTGAGACCCGAGCCGTAGGCGAGGGTTGTAAATATGCGATAGAGGGCTTTCTTTTTTACTGTCCGTGATGAGTACACAATTTTACGTCTTCACCTGGCCACAATGCGAGTTTTACCGTGCGCGCAGCGTGCGATAAAACTCACATTATGGCCAGGTGTGACGTAAAAACTATAGAATGAGCAGCAGAACACGTTTGTAACTTCGTACAATTTTTAGAGTTGGTGTCTGTTTGTACCGTAAGACCCGCCATACACGGACTGCTTTAAGCAGTCAGGAACCGACTGCACTTCATTGTAGTCGGTTCCTGACTGCTTAAAGCAGTCCGTGTATGGCGGGCCTTAGGCGATGGGCTTGCAACCTTTCAGTAATACACGGCACGGTTATGCGGAGTTCCGCGTAACCTACCATACTTTTGCCGTATTTCTAAAATACGAAATAAATCCAGAAGCACGCCATATTGTGCTATTTTGGAGTGTTAAAACGATAGCCTCACCAAAAACATTTTCCATGGTGGCGTGTTGTCTTTATGATAGTTTGAGTATTGGCGACAACAGTGGCCCGTTTCACGAAGCTACAAGTTACAAATTACAAGCGGAACTCTCTTTCTAGCAAAAGCAGTTAGTAAGGGACTTCCGCTTGTAATTTGTAGCTTCTTGAAACGGGCCTCAGGTCTGGGACCCAATTCTCGTGAATTCGAGATGATTTTTCATGCGAGATATGTCAAAAAAATGTACGCAGTTGACAGTACATATCGCATGAAAAATCATCTCGAAGTCACGAGAATAGGGTCCCTGATACTAAGCGAAGCTAATGCCACTTCCACTGTTTTTTCTATTCCGTGGGTCAAGTTTACACATAATATGCTTTGAATGCTTTGATTCAGCTAAAGCGCCGAATGATCTAGAAATACAAGTTACTCCCGAGCACGTCACATCCAATCATTTCGCTAGATGGCAGCTTCATCGCGCTGTTAAGATTTTACGTATAATTGCAATTCAAAGCAGGTTGACTGATAGAGAGTGCTAGTAGCATTAAGTGGTATTATTTATGATTACTCTTATAGTATAGGTTAATACCTATAGGTTAAGGCATAAAAAATTGCATTCTCGTAATGTGAGCACGATCGGAAATAGTTTTGCTACTAGCCGATAGATGTCGATGGTAACACATTTTTTTTTGTTCTTTTTGTTATTAAGTACGTTGAAACTTTTATACTATTATAAAAGTTGTATATTTATAATTGGGTATGTACTAGCTTTTATTGGACAACAATATTGACGGCAAAATAAATGGTGAAAACGTATTTTTAGTTTAGTTTCCTAGTTTTTTTTATTTCAGGCCGCCATGTTTAATTAATAATAAAAAGTAGCCTATAACCATTGCCCAATAAAGATGAATCGATAGAAAATCGGTTAATTAGGAACGACGCTAGAGTGGAACATCCAAACATTATTAATGTACATATGTAGATACAAAAGTGTGTAAAATACCTAGGTGTCAAAATCATTACCCTTCCTTTGCTTTGCGGTAGTTGGGTTAAAAATATACTTACAAGGTGAGGCGGGGCTATTGCATCTGCGGGGCTATTGTAACTTTTCATAAAAAAATTAAGTTGAACAGGTTTTTAACCGACGAAAAAAAACGGAGGAGGTTCTCAAGTCGACGCGTATAGGTAGGTATATTTTTATGTATGATCACGCATAACTTTGCACAGAATAGTCCGATTTTAAAAAATCTTTTTACCTCATTAAAATAAAATACAGAATTGCTACCAAAAACCCTGCTTTTATTAATTTATATAAAAATGCACGCGCCCTCGCCGTAAATATGTCATTTTATTCCCTTGTGACATTGCACAAATAAGTATTTAAGTTGTTATGTATTATTTAGGCAAGTATTTCAACAGATTTTATTGGATTAATGGAGTTTGCCCGAGCGCTCGCTAGATGGCGCTGTTACCTGTGGAAACACGCTCACGACTTGTCCCCGCAGAGCCATAGGGTCGAAGTATGAAGTTACCATTTACTACTTCTACAAGCTTTTAAAAATTCAATAAACTTCATTATTTTTGTAAATACGTGGTCCTTTAAGACCATGTTTTAATTAGTTAGAGTAAGATAAAGATAAAGACAGGGTTGCCAACTTAGGGGTTTTACCCCTAAATTTAGGGGGGAAATAAGGAGCATGGGATTTTTTTAGGGGCGTAATATTTTTAGGGGTATATTTAGGGATTTTTCCAAAACATGTTTGTGTCGTGTTTACGATGTGAGAAACTAAATTATTACTGGAAATGGAACGTTCTCGATACCGCAGTGTATCCCACTCTCTATTGGTCGAACTCATAAGTGCGACTGAGAAAGAAATACTCGACCGAACGTTCCGATTTACGCTACTGTGTTTTTTTTTGTTGATTAGTTTTATTTTATTTTAATTTAGGGGTTTTTCCAAAAAAATATGTTCAGTTTTAGGGGGTTTTAACTTGAGCTCTAGAGGTAAAAAAAATATGGAGTTGGTAACCCTGGATAAAGATAATTTTATTTGTTAAACATGAGTTGAGTAATTTTTATACAGATGTTCTACATATTCAATGTTCTTCATGTTTTGCCTTTCGGCGTACAAATTATTCATATTATTGTATGGCTCTTATATTAATATATTATTTACAATGCTGTCATTTAAAAATTCGCTAATACTATAATAACATTTTTCTATTAATAATTTGACTAATTTTTTTTTAAACATGTCTCTGCTGGTGTCCCTTATCTGTCTTGGAATTTTATTGTAAATGCGAGGTGCCATAACAAAAATGCTTTTCCCAAGTAGTGCTGTTTTTGCAAGTGGAACGCTTGCTTTACCATCATCACGTGGTCTAAGAATTTTATTAGAATGTTTATTTCGCTTAAATACATTAGGGTTACATTTAACTAATAATGCTATTTCATAAATATATATCGAAGGAAAGGTTAATAATTTATACTTAACGAAATATGGCTTAACACTATCTGTTGGTTTTAAGCCGATCATTGCCCTAATGCACCTCTTTTGGCTTCTTAATATTTTTTCGCGGTCTGTGCAATTTCCCCAAATGACCACACCATACCTAAGGATCGACGCTACTAAAGCATGGTATGCTGTCAATACAGTTTCAATGCTGACTATTTGTTGCAACTTATAAAGTGCGTAGGACGCCTTAGCTAATTTTGAACATACTAATTCTATTTGTTTTTTCCAATTAAGTGATTGATCTATTTGAACTCCTAAGAAACGTATAGATTCCACTTCATCTAATTTGCAACCTTGATAAGTAATACTAGTTTGTGGTATAGTAGATTTGCGTTGACTAAAATGCATTAAATTAGTTTTGGTTAAGTTTACCTGTAGGTTGTTATATTTAAGCCAAGAAATAATATTTTTTAACGTATTATTTATATCATTCTCGTATGTGTTTGTATCGTTGCAATCTACTATTACTGTACAGTCATCGGCAAATAAAGTCATCGGGTTGTCTACTATTCTAGGTAAATCGTTAATATAAATAATAAATAATAGTGGACCCAGAACGGAACCCTGTGGAACTCCATACTTGATTTTGCGATTCTCCGATCAAAAAGCAACTTCTTTTTTTGACCTCGAATCAATTCTAGATATCTCTACATATTGTTCTCGATCTCTCAAATATGATTCTAATAATTGATGAATGTTGCCTCTTATTCCGTAAGCATGTAGTTTTTTTAAAAGAATTCGATGATCTACAAAATCAAAGGCTTGAGTCATGTCCATGAATATAGCGCAAGTTGGTTTTCGAATATCCATATTTTTTGTTACAATATCCAGTAAATTTAATATTGCCATAACTGTAGACTTATTTTTTCGAAAACCTTGTTGCTCGTTCGTTAAAATACATTTATTTTCGAAGTACGAGTACAATTGTCCAAATATAAATTTTTCAAATTTTTTTGCGATTATTGATAAGAGAGCAATTGGTCTGTAAGAATTTATATCTTCCTTGTCGTTTTTTTTATAAAGTGGTTTTATGATACCTATCTTTAGACTGTCAGGAAAGATACCTTCACTAATGCTGAGATTTATAAGATAGCTTAGGTGAGGTGCTATGCACTCCGCGACATATTTAACAACTTTTGTCCGTACTCCATCATGTCCTACACTATTACTGTTTTTTAATTGTTTTATGATTTTATATACATCCATAGGGGTGCTTGGTGCCATAAACATAGATGTTAATGTTGTTTTAATCTTCTGATGAATATTACCGTCTGCAATGTTTTGTTCCGAAGTCTTATTAATGTAATACCTAATCATTAAAAGCATTCGCTATAGCCAGTGGGTCAGTGATGATAGTATTATTGATTTTAATTTTTAAAATTTGGTCCTTAGGACTGTTTAACTTTTTCCTGTTTATCACTTGCCAGGCCATTTTCGTTTTGTTATCTGCAGTTCGTATTGCGTTTATATTTTGCATTCGTTGCGACAGCTTAGTAATATTTTTAAACCTAGTTGAGTAGTTCTTCAGCTTAACTTTATTTGTCAACGTTGACTTTTTCCTAAATTCCCACAGAAGTCGTCTTTTAATTTTACTAAGTACATTTTTTTATTCCCTGCGTGATCCAGGTTGGGCGTTTGTTGGTCTTTATTGTTACAACTTTTTAAGGGAAGCATAGGTCATAAAATAATTTAAATTCCGCATAAAAAATATTAAAACCTTCGTTTGGATTGTTGGTAGGTATGCATCATGTCATTAAAAGTTAATTTTCCTATACAATATTTGAACTTTCTTAAATTTTCTACACTATAATCCCTTTTTACTATTCGCCAAGTATCGATTAGACAAGTATTTTTAATAGGAATTTTTAACAATTGCGCTGTGTGATCAGATAGTCCAAAGTCAATTACATTTATATCAAATTTCTTTGAAATGTTATGTGCTATATTAACAATACAAGTATGACTAATGATTCTTGTGGGTTGCTTAACTTTTAGTTGGAGATTATAGTTAACTAAAATATTTTTTAAATCTTGTGTGACATTATTATTCTTTAAAATATTTATATTAAAATCTCCGCAGATAGCAACATTATGACGTGTCTTTTTACTTATTATATGCATAATCGTATCCAGTTTTTCAAAAAAGACACTTAAATGAATATGTTCTGACTTTGGTACTCTATACAAACATACAATTATTAGCTTAAACTTAACTAGTTCTATAGCACAACACTCAAATAGACCGCATATCGATTGAGCTGCAATTTCGGGTAGTTCTTTGTACATGTGTCCACTTTTAACCAAAATGCATGCTCCTCCTTTATTTTTGCTCCTGACAAATGATGCTGCGATCCGGTAGTTTTGTATATCAACAGAGTCCTTAGAGAGAGCTGTCATGTTATGCTCAGTAATACAGAGAATGTCGACGCAGGTTTGTTTGTCAAGTGGTTCATCCAGGCATACTGCAAGTTGATCAGCCTTACTACTTAAGCCAGCTATGTTTTGGTGTAGTACACATATTTGGTTGTTAATGAAAAAACTTTTCAGATTTGTGTTGTTGACTTTCCACCTCATCTGGGAATGTTTTCGATGGCACGGACGTTTGGTAGCTGTCGATTAGCAGCAACATCTTATTTAAGTCTTGAAATATGGTCCTCAGGCCTCTGTTGTTTATATAACCGGACCATTTATTAAACATTTGATAATCGTAGGTGAGGTTGCGGTTGCTATCGAGAATGTATGCGTATTCGTATTTTGAAACATCTCGAGATAGTAATTTATTGAATAATTCAACTCTCCAATTAAACATACTGGCGTACTTCCCGCAGTTAAATGTTGGCACACATAGGATCAGGTTTGTGTGGTTTACATTTTGAATAGCTTGTCTTATATGGGTAACAAGATCCGTATACTTTTGAGATTTTTTAAAATCATCTTCGCCTATTAAAATGATACAATAATCCTGTTTAGTGTAATTTATTAGGCTGCTCTCTATATTCTTCAAGAGGCATTTAATTCCTACATGTGGAGTTAAAAAATGACATATTTGAAATTTCTCACTTAAAAAACACTGCGCGGTTTTTAACACAGTATTTTGTTTGTTAGAGCTTACTATACTGATTTTTGCCTTTTGTTTACCTTCCATATTACTTGGAAAGACTTCATCGCAAACATCAGGTATCTCAAGAGTGGATTTTTCCAGTTTATTATTGTTATTCCTTTTAATAAATATACTGTCCTCATGATTGACATCTACGTTGTTCTGATTATTATTATTCATTCCAGGGTTTGCATCTGAATTTTCATCTGATTTATTTCTTTGTCCAACATCATTTGGTATTTGAGAAGGGCAAAACTATCACTAAAAGAAAAGCTTGATATATGTATCTTTTGTTTGATCACTGGGATATGAATCACTCTTGTATCTTTTTATCCTTATGTATCAGTACTTAGCTCACGCACACGCGTATGCACAGAGCTAAACTCAACTCTATCCAAATGATCCAATCAGGCGTTCAAAGGGTTAAGAAGAACTAGGACCATTCGATCTGTGACGGGTATTAATTCCTTTTAATTTTAGGTCTTAGTTTCTGACCGACTCAAGCCCATAGTCTATGTCAATAGAAATTGACAAATATGTATATGGCTTAAAGTACTTAGGATCCAAACCATAAATATTAAAAAAAAAACAAATATGTATCTAAACAAATAAGAACTGTTTCACACATAACCTCTTATATTCGTAGAGCGAGCGTGTTTTTATTTAAAAAACAAGACACCGCCTTCAAGAACGCAAAAAATAACTTCTTTGAAAATGGTAAGTAGCCAGTAGGTCGTCACTCGTCAGTCGAACTGAAGTCGGCTTTTGGTTAAAAATATTGTGAGTCGCCGACTGAACCTGACCTACCATTTTAAAAGAAGTTATTTTTTGCGTTTTTGAAGACGGTTTTTTGTTTTCTAAAACCTATATTTTATTTTATACTTTTTAGTGATCATAATAAGCTGTTATGTAGTCCCACTTCTTAGTTGATATGAAACATTAATACATTTCAAGTTCACACCGCAAGTAACGCCGCGGGAAAGTCATAAGTAGTCATATTTAAACAATTAAATGTTCTATGTAGGTACGTTATAGGTAGTCGCTCAACTATCTTAATCGAGATATCTTGAAATGAAATGAAATAAAATTTATTTGGAACTTAAAACACTTAAAATAATACAATTTGCTCAATTAAATCAACTTATTCTAGATAATTATATTTTAATTGTATCAAGCCCAAAACGGTCTCCACTCAGCTTTTTATGCCACGGTATATTGTTTAGATATTCCGTGACGCTGGTTTTCAGTGGGACCAGAGAGGTGAATGGCGCACCGTGATAACTAAACTATTTAAAATTAATCAAAACCTAAACACTACATACAATTGCAAACAATTAACCATGCATGTGAGTGAGCGTATATGCGAGTGTGTCTGTTTGTGTGTGAGTGAGTGCGTGTGTGTATACATGTGTGTCAGTACGACTGCTTATGTACCGGATATTTGGATTGACAAGACAAGTTTCTTAAGATTATGTTTAAAAGATGTAACCGACTCTTATAGCCACCCTTGAAATAGTACCGTTGAGGAGTTCCGTTGGCCATCTGTGGTCTTCATCATCAGTTTTTTTAGGAAAATAACGTATATACCTGTCTGACAAGTATAAAATAAAAGTATTTCCAAATTTATTTAATTATTTGTTGAAAACATACTTTTTGAGCTTTTAGCACACTATGCTGTGGTGAAACTTCACGCTCGGGGGCTCTACTTTGAAATCAGTAATTCGAACTTCGGATGGCCCCGTCACTTTCTTGCGAATTAGTGACGCGTCGAGAGCAAAAGGGATAGCAATAGACGAAGTTCGAATTACGGATTTCAAAGTAGAGCCTCAGAAATTTTGCAGAAGTCTTGATTCTGCGGTCCGGCATATTCCGGTCATCAATTTCGATTCATTTCACGAATAAGTCAGAAACAAAGTACTATTATGTATGTATGTATGTATGTATGTAAGTATGTATGTAAGTTAGCCCGAGCGCTCGCTAGATGGCGCTGTTACCTGCGAAAACACGCTAACGACTTGTCCCCCCAGAACCATAGGGTCCAAGCACAGAACAGAAAAAACAGTAGAAGTGGGAAGTGGGCGTGTCACGTGTGGCATAGTTATGCGGAGTTCCGCATAACCTAGCTCAGTTTGCCGCTGTCACTTGTGCGTGACAGTTGTGCGAATAATATTTTTAGAAAAGGAAATAAACCAAAAAGCATGCCTTACTGTGCTATTTTGGAGTGTAAAAACGATAGCCGCACCAAAAACGTCTCCCATGGTGGCGTGTCGTATCATAGGTGTATTATTTTATTTACTTTTAATATATTTCTCATTTGATGTTTTCCGCAAGACACTATGATTTGTGTACCAACCAAAAATGAACTTTATGTCCAAAGGGTAAGGTCGATTTGTAACCTTGATAGAATAAGGTGATAAATCTCGAATGTTCCACGCTACTCGGACCGAACGCGCTGCGCGAGTAGAGAGAGGGTGTTGTCGATAATGTTATCGATAATTCATATTCATATCATAAAATTCATAAGATTTCTAAAAAGAAAAAAATAATTCTAATTATTTTATCGACATAACAACTGTGTCGATACATATCAAACGTGGCTAACTCCATCGAACTTTATTTTGAGATAATCGTGAAAAACCGTTTCTGATCCTGATTTTATTACTAGGATGCTTAGAACAGTATTTTAATATGACGGACTACCTAATAAATCAAAAGCCTATTAAATTTTGATTGTAGATATTGCGCAAAAAATGGATTTTAAATTTGGATTTAACCAGGTTTGATTTACCTGGCTCGTATTTGGCCAAGTTTAAAAAAACATGTGATGGATTAAACTATGTTTGAAATAATTGTACTGGATATTCGAAGTAAACTGACAGCCATCTTGGGACAATTACGCCTTCTGATTGGTTCAAATGGATTTAACTAGTTTTGATTTGAACGACAAGATGGATTTAACCAAGTTTGAAAAATTACATGAACTTTAAATTAGTTTTATTCAAAATTTACAAAGATATATGATTTTCTGTGTTATATATAATAAAGATAAATTTATTATTTATCCGATAGGATAAACAATTCAAAAAAAATTAAAAGTGGATTTAGCCACTTTTGATATGTGTCGACACAACTGCAATGAGCTACGTGCATCACTAAGTTGCGACAAAGAAGGTGTCTGTCTCTGTCGCACAAAAACAAACGTTATCGTTCCGCTACTCAACACTAGATGGCAGCACTTTGTAAGCTAACTTGTGGTTTTACATCTGTTTGTCATAAGTCGTAAAAATGCGTTCTATAATTTAAACTATGCTGCATGGAATTAAAGTTTACGTTACGTTAACGAATTATGGTGCATATTCTTTTATGATTTAAAATCCTTCGACCAATCATTTTCAAGATTTCTTAGTGGTTGTTTTTATGATAGTGTGAGTTTTGGCGACAACCGGTCTCATAGTTAGCGAAGCTCATGCCACTTCCACTGTTTTTTCTATTCCGTGGGTCCAAGTATGAAGTACTCAGGTTACAACTGTATCTTATAGTCAATAATATTTCATGATTTTTGTAAACACGTGGTCCTTTATCCTTTAAGGCCATGCGTTAATTAGTTAGAGTTGTACCGCTTGGTCAATCGGTCAAAGCAATAGTAGTGGCGTTGCGATAAGTATTTATTTATACCAAAAAAAAATACTCATGGTTTTTACATTATAATTCGAAAGAATAGGAAATTTTAAGAGACCAATTTCATTAATTTTGTATTTGTACCAATAGTTTTGTTTTAATATCTTTACTTATTTAGCGGACATTTTATGGATGACATGATTATTTTAAATTTGGGATGGCATTTTCTAATAAATTACAACAATTAAATGATATCTAATGATAAAAAGTGATTGTAATAGTATATTAAAACATACTATTTCAAGCGGTTTTCACCTAACCCGTAAGATACACCTAGGAGGGCTTCAAGCCGAAAACGAAAGTCAAACAAAGGTTAAATATACTTTTGTCGAAATATCAGAAATAGATAAATATTTCAAAAATTTAATAATGCAGAACGGCTTTGAAACCCCATTCCTGGAAATGGTTTCCAAATTAGAGTAATTGGGTCATTATTTGGGCGTTTGTTCCGAATCACTTTCGTGGTCACATTTTTGTAGAAGTGGCTGCAGATTTCGATGTCGTTTCTGGTTAGGTATCTAAGTTTACCGGACATCTAACAAATATCCAAAAACGGCATCAAAATATACGCCCGATTCTTCAAAAATATGTTCACAAAAGTGACGCGGTTGAAACGCTCGAATAATGACCCAATTGTAAAAACATGAACAATCCCAATTGCATTATTTTTAGTTGTCTGAATAAATAAATAAATAATTTAAAAAGGTTTTCTAAAATTTGTCAATTAGTCAATAAGCAATAAGCAAGACACCTTTATTGCTTATTGACTAATTGACTAATTTTAGAAAACCTTTTTAAATTATAATTATTACATAACAAGCACATTAAATTGATGTTTCCTAGAGATTCCACTCTACTATATTATCAATAAAAATCTACGTTAAACTTTAAAATGTTTAAATCATCGATACCGTTTTAAAAACGCATGTGGCATTCGAACTTTTCCCAGTACACAACGATATTGTCGGCACCCTCTCAATGAGCACGATGAATTTAATTCCTGTCGTCGTGTCAGATTTGACAATCCTTAAAAAAATGGTTTTCTGGGTGTTTTATCCCTTCTTACATTAGTCTACTCCCCTTTTATGTTTATCCTCAGTAAATTTATTAAAATTAACAATCTGTTATTGGAGGAGTTAGGCTAATAATAAAAGTTTGTTTTGTCTTTTGTCATACATTCTCTTTTGAATTACTTACGTGCCTTTCTTGACATTGACGTTGGCGAAATCGTCGACAACCTCGATGGAGCCATAACCTACAAGAATTGAATTGAATTGGGTGTTTTATCCTACAAGGTTTGAAATAAAATCCACCAATATATCTAACATCATTTTTTATTACATCAAATAAATTATAAAGTTCATAGACAATTATTATTTTTAATTATTAAGAAGCGCATGCGAAGTCTTCAACCGATATAAGCCAGCTATTTCTATATTATAATGAATTTCTTCATAAAATCATAATAAAGTATACCCATTATTTTTTTCTCTAGGCTTGGTGTTTTGCCGAGCATTGCGTGTTATATTGCTTCCTCTGCATTTATTTTTTATTTTTTACCGACTATTATTTAAAATTCATTTAAAACAAAACCACCCATTAGGGTCAAATAAAATGTACCGTTTCCCGTGGATAACTCGGCGATAAATTAATGAATGTATTTTTATTAATTCTTTTAAATACATGTCAGCCATATTGTTAGTTATGAAGCCTAAAAGTTTTTTTTGCAGTAGTGGTATTTCAAGAATGCGGTGAGGATTTCCCATCAGGCGGGCCGTCTGCCTATCTTTGGCGATATTTTTACGTTTTTTATCAATATAGTATAGAAATAACTTGTACAAGCATCACATCGATCTACGTAAACTTAAAACACTTAACATCTACTTATTTTAAAAACATGGAGGCAAAGTTTAAAAATTGTCCAACGTGATTAGTTTAAAAGCGTCGCCATCTATATATTTGATACGTGTGAAACTCGAAGACAGCGGTCTTATAAAAATGCCAAATATTTTTTATTTTGTATCTGTTAATCAAATTTAAAACAGCCTTATATTTTTTCCCTCCATGCTTTAATAGAGAAATCTATCAAAACCCGTAAAAATCCAAATGACATGGTAGTTTTTAGAAATATCACATGGCAAGAATTTGAGAATGTCAACACAACACTACGGACCGTTTCGATAGATTTTTCTATTGGTTTTCGTTAGTTTTTAATACTGATATAAAATATTATAGGTCGTTAAATGCGTTGTAAAAAGTACATTTTTACAGTTTAAACACAGTTTAAACTTATTTAAAAATCATACATTCTATTACTTTAGTCTCATATTTTGATCAATGTAGTCAACAAGTCGTTATACTGCACGGCAGTTTAGACGCAGTATTCAGTTAGGAAGTTTTAAAACTTCTGAAAAATCTATGGTAGTTTATAATCTCAAGTGACGCCATGCACTAAAACTACCATAGTTGTAGAAAATAAATAAGGAATGCAATAGAATACACTACACAGTACGCTTTACATGATCTTAATGTCTAATAAATTTACATTTAATAAGCCTAAATTATTAGCAACTAAATGGCAATAAATATAAATTTTATAATATATTTGTATTTTACAAAAAAACCTTCAGTCACCAACAGATATGAATAATTCTAATAATAATTATGACTACGTTTAATTACGGCTTATAGTGTTAATATTCATTTTGTGATACGAAACATTTTATTCCTAAAGATAGGTCGTACATAGGCCTTGAGAAAAGTTTAAGTAGATATTAAAATGAAATTGGCAATGTCATGTCTAAAAAACGAGAGCTGGCAAGACAGTCACGTGTTCGTGACCATGAAAATATTTCCAAAGTTAAGTTGACTGGTCAGAATCCTAATTAAAGCTAACGTTATAAACTAACTCCATAATATCTTAGAATACTTAATTAAACAACTAGAAAAATAATAAATATTAATTATAACTACTTTTTATGAACACATAATTTAAACTCATTGCTATTTTTTCTTGTTTCTGTGAGATATCAATGTCGTATTTTACTAGAAAAAGTATTAAATGGATAAAACGGTTTGTCGGTACATTATTTATAAATAAATCTACTGTGCTAGTATTTTAAAAACTACATAGTATGGCGTCTCTAAATACCTTATTAAAGTGAGGTTATGTTCTTATTACAATATTAATGGTACCACATACAAAGCCCCAATTCATCTGTAGATTTTATTTTTATTTTAGTTCTTCGTGGTAAAGTTGGAAGTTTACCTCAGCTTTGATGAATAATCGAGGTGTCACAAATGAATTGAGATTTTTATGTTTAAATTGGCGCCCTTAAGACAGATATCCCTAAGTGTTTACATTGAGAAAACCTTTACAATCTATGAGTTTAGGCCGCTACTACATTCGTACATGTACATTTTGGTAAATTCGTGTTTTATTTTGAACGTCTACTTGAGGCTACTTTGGGAATTTCCAGCTCAAAATTATTGTCTTGGCGCGATCAGTCCTGTCAAGATAGTGTTGCCAGTTAAAAAACTACTAATTTAGTAGCTTTTTGTTCGATTTGTAGATAAGTAAAACAAGGGCAGTGTCGATAGTAGAACCTAAAACGTATTATAATGGTCGAAACACCGGAGTTTTTTAGTTCAGAACAAGATTTACAGCTGTCACTTTCTCACCTTCCCCTTAGCAAAGCAAAGGACAAGGATGTAAAAATCCCTACAATAAATAATCAACGTTCCATATTGGATGAATATTGACAGATATTAGGCGACTAAAGACTGTCTACTTATTACGTGAGACCCATGAAATTTCAAGTGTGAAGAGGTAGATAGGTTAGCGTGCTCAGCAAACGACGCGTTGAAACATGGCCTCTATGTATACCGCCCTATTCCGACTTGTCATCTGTTAATTGTGCTATTTGCAGACTCCGAATTTCATTGTCGGTAACCTATAGTCACATATGCTATGCGATATTTGAAAGTTAACCAACAGCTTTTCATGTATGGCTTATTTCTGTACATATTATTGTGTAGACTTGTGCACTTACAACAAATATACTGAACATGGGCTATTTAAACAAAATTTTCGGTTATCATCAAAAGAACGGCTCGTGAGCTGTCACGTGACTCGATCTACCTCTCTCCGCTTGTATCCTGCGTGAGCCCAGCGAGTGACGCTGGGCGGCGCCGGCGCAGTCTTCAGTGGAGGGGCGGGGCGCGCGCGCACTTCTTGCCGCAGGCGCATTTGCGCACGATCTCGATGTCTTTGGTGACGCGCGACCCGTCCGGGCACACCAGGCGGACCTGCAACGACCTCACCATGTTACATCTATATACATACATATTGACTCCTAATTCGTAAAACGAAATTATGGTTTCTAACGCAAGGCGAATTCAGTGCATTAACTCCAAAAACCAACAATTAAACTTTGATGAAGTAAAACTTAATTTCTTCAAAGAGTACAAATTACCAACCGTGTGGTCACCCTATTCTTCTAGACGAGTTATGTTGTTTGAAGTACTCCGAGTACTTTTATTTAATCATGACAGTTCAACGTTGTAGGGTAACCATGAGACTCGGTAAATTTAATAGTAGTTTATGTGACTGTTGCATAATAAGGGGCATTAATTAGTTTCATAATAGCATCTCACGAGTATTTTAATGCTTATTATGTACAGTTTCATACACTGCTTTATCTACACACATATCATCAAAGCTCTCTATGATGTATTCAGAAATCGCATGTAATGACCGGCATTGCGGCATTGATTAGAGCTATTAGTAAAATAATACAAAAAATAAATGGGATAACAGAGACAATTATTTATTGTAATAATTATTATTTACAGTTTTAATTGTGCGGTGGTTTTATTCCACTTTTCCAGTTTTGATAGTAGTACCATGTTCGTGGATTTTGACGGCAACAACATATCGATACCTTAAATTTCAATTCACGTAAAGCACAAATGGCTACTTTTCAGGAGAGCCAAAAAACTATTTTTACAGATTTAAAAAATTCATAACTTTTTTGTTTTAGCAAATATCTTTTACCTTTCTGCAGCGAATTTTCTTAAAACCACGAGTTTTTTTTATTTTAATAGTCTTAGTTTGGTAAAACCTCCTCGTTTCCAAGATAGCATGTCTTATACGCCCTTGACCACAGCAAAAACGCTTTATACGTCCTTGCATATTTTGGTACAAAACTAGAAAATTGGACGTAAAGCTCTGTTTTTCATCATATGATGTCTATTTTTGTCGTAAATTACATATTAAAATGAGAATATTGTATGAAAAATTACTGATAGTGGTAAATAGTCTCTTTGATTTATATGTATTTCCACTACCAATAAATTGATAATTTAAAAAAGTAGTTACGAAATGTATTCGATTCTTAAAACAACAAAAAAATACAATAAAAGGTCTTATTGTACTTAAAACTTTTATTTATTTTAGCTGTACAGAATGGCACTAAGATTAAGCAACAACAAACAGATAAACAGAAACAGTTACATTTATTTTACAATAAATAATGATAATAATAAGCCATTTGTTTAACAATAATCCTAAACTAACGTGAGACATGATTAAACACCATGTAAGGTCGGATCGAACCAGTCCGTCTTTTAATCAAGAGCTTTAACAGTTAATCCATTATATTTAGTTTAACGTTTGATTAAAAATTAAAAAAATGTTAAAACGCTGTACCTGTTTATTTCACTGTCAGCTGGTAAATGATTTATTTCCGCGTTATTTGGAGGCGGAGGCGTAGTTCTGTAAAATCACTATCTTATAAGGGTGTATAACGCATTGCATAACGTTGGCTTAAGTGTAAAGCACGATTTTGATACGAAGTTCATAATAATAAGGGGGTATAGCACTAAACTTGAAATAATTTGTGCAAACTTATTTATACAATATAATTTGCCATTTGTTTAACAATAATCCTAAACTATAACAAATGTATGATAGCGTACCTGTTTATATCACTGTCAGCTGGTAACTGATGATTAGTTTCTGAGTCATTTGTTGGTCGTGTGACTTTGTAAAATCATACTAAATTAGGGTGTATAACGCATTGCATAACGTTGGCTTAGGTGTATAGCACAATATAAAGTTAATACCTACTAATAAGGGTCACGTACGACATAATTAATCTTTCATTTTAAGTATATTAGTACTTAGTAGGCATAATTTACCAACTGAATCTAGTGGAAAACATTAATCAAAGAATTATTGATTGTCTGATATATACCTAGTTCTTATTTGATAGTTACTTACCGCGTTGATCTGCGGTGGTTTAGAATTGCCTCAAGTTATATTTTTCGAGCCACCAGCGAATCTACGATTTTATTGGCACTCATTTTTTCTAAATCGCTTCTATTCATTATACCTTGAACACTTCACTAAGTTTTGCAAGACATTAGGTAGGTACGAACACACTCAATCACATTACAAATCAATATTTTTCGACCACAACTATTCACTAACAATGCTCGCTCCGGTTTAAAGCCGGCACCGGCAACTTAATGTAAACAAGAAGCACGCGGCTCGCGCATAATACCTACAAATAATTGTTTCTCACTTATTCACTGATATGACCGGTGCGTAAGCAAGTGATAGCCATAGTCCGCATGCTCCGTCTCAAACAATAACAACGATCCACAAGTCAACGTTGTCAGCGTAAAGCACGTAAATTAAGAAGTATTAAAACATGATTACCGCGTAAAGCGCAAAATATATTTTTGTCTTTTTAAATTTGGGTGTAAAGCCATTTGTAATTAATAACCAACTTACTTTGAATGTTGGTTTTGTAAGTTGTTGTTTACATCCATTGAAAATTTGTCACAAGAGAATTATGTTCTTTAAAGCCCTGGTTTTTTGGCAAAAGTAGAATGTACCCAAAAAAAAGTGTGCGCGTAAAGAACATTTTTGTGAAGATATTACAATTCTAATAATACAGATCGATAGAGAAAAAAAAACTGAACAAAGTGGCATCAAAAACTCAAAAACGTCATTTTGTGCTATACGCGAATTGAAATTTAAGGTATCGATATTTTCGACGCTCATGATATCAGGTGGCGTCTCCAAAATATCGTGATCATGATCACTATCTTGATCACTCATTTTAAGTAGTCGTACAATACAATAATTATTTACGAACAAAACCACACAACAAACTTATTTTTCCGACAAAATAAGCGTCAAATGTGGCGGCAAATCAAAATTTGACAAGTTTATTTTAATTCAGAGACAACTAGATTAAGCGTCAACTATCAAATCGTTCCATATCAAGTAACGTGCGAGATATGTCAAAGTTGTGTGAAATTGACATTTCATTTTCAATAAAATGTCATCTCGACTTATTTAGAATAGAGGTCTAATCAAAAATGCTTCGTTTTTCAGAGATGTTCGAAATTTGAATGTCATAAGAACATCGAAATTGATGTTCTTATGAATTCATAAGAAAACTGCCACAGATAAAAAAATTGCTCTAAGAACAGAGTTGATTATTATGCTGGTCATAATTTGCGGTTTCTGAACGCATCATAGAGGGTTTATGATATGAGTGTAGATAAAATTATTAATTTAACTTATTATTACAAAATAAATTTACAGATTTTTACATAGTTACATTGGAGTTCTTTAACGAATGGCAAAGATCCAGAAAAACATATTTGGGTTCACGACTAGTCACCCGGTATATTACTGTAGAAAGAGAAATATAAAGGCCCATTTAGATGGTACGAGTTTCTCTCTTCGAGTGTACGATTATCGTAGCACGAGAAAAAATATGTCATCATATAAACTACACGTACGATATCGTATGGCAAGGGGCGAAAATCGCCTCGCCTTATATGGTTGCAGTCTCCGTGTAAACACGTTAATTGACGGGTAAAACTCGTATGAAAATCGGTTCTGACCGATTCGTGCGATACTCGCATGTACGTGAAAAAATGTCATACGAGAACCAGTTTAGATGAGTCGAGACATCGTCAGCAAATATCTCCGTAGAATGCAGCGTCTCGTGTAAACTATGTCGCCTGGCGATAATCTCCGTACGAGTATCGAATGACATAATCGTAAACGAGTTTTTATTTCTCGCTTAATGTAACCATTTTTATACGATTCTCGCCCGGCGATTATTGCATACGATAATGTCATACGATTTCTCGCCCCAAAATGGGCGAGAAACTCGTACCATCTAAATGGGCCTTAATTCTGTAGATTAAAGCTACATAAGAGTGAGTGGGAGAGCACCGACCTTCCTCTTCTTGGTCTTGCGCGGCGCGCAGCAGTGCTGCTTGCCGCACGCGCCGCGGGCGCCGGCGCAGCGCGCGGAGCGCACGGCGCGGCGGCTGCGGCACGAGCCCTCCACCACGAACTCGCGCGTCGCCTCCTGTGTGGGACGGCATAATGACAATACAATCTCGATCAATAAAAATTGCTGTATAGTCCAATTGGTAGCGAGACCCTGCCTACGATCTACGATGCTACACTGAAAAAATATTTGGTCAATTCTAACAAGATTGTGATTGTCGTGCATAAGCGTCTTGATTCCATACGAGCCTGACAAGACGTTAGATACATCAACTAAGACGTTAGATACATCAACTAAGACGTAAGATACATCAACTAAGACGTTAGATACATCAACTAAGATGTTAGTTGAATCACTCAAGAAATTGCTATTGTTACTATCAGCTTTGGTTGATGTAACTAATATCTTAACTATTGTATTCATTTTTTGTCAACTAAGTGAAATTTTCTCTTTGTTGGCTCTCATTTTTTTGAGTGTAGCGGTCCCGTGTTCGATTACTGGTATGGGCTTTATTGTGTGAGGAGCGCGAGTCTTTGGTATTTTCTATGTATTTAAGTGTGTATTTCTCTCTAGTGTTTGTCGTATCCTAGTACCCATGCTGATTCTCTATCATCTGCCTGAATTTCAATTGCCATTTTGTATCACTGGCCATGATATTCATTTGCCGAGGCCTTTTATCTGAATCCGTGAACTATTCAGAATTGTTATACAACAAACCTAACCTACCTAACCTATTGGGCTCTATCCTATGTCATGTAAAAATTACCTGAAAGGTTTACGGTTTCAGAAACAATACCTTTATGACAAATTAATATTATGGCAAGTGATACAATTATGGCAATTGAAATTAGGACAAACGAAGTGATCTGACCCATGGCACAAGTCTAGAGCTTAATTTATGACTATGTCAATTTGTGTAAAATTGTCCTTTGGTATTTATTTATTGGTAGGTATTTCCTTACCTTTCTGCACCCTCCATTGGGCGGTGTCGGCGCAGGCGCGTGCTCGGCCTGTTGTTTATGAGACGGCGCCGCTGTACAGACAAACACACATCCTCATATGACATTATTTATAATATATCCTTAAGTAAGCCTTAAGTCTAAAGATCTATATTGGGTCGCATACAACTGCAACTACACTTTTCCAGTACTGGGCCGGAAAGTAGATGGAGTGTTTTTAAATTGCAGCATTTTGCTGGACGGCGGCGACGTGGCTCAGGTTGTGGGAAACAGGGGATCTCTGCCGTTTGGCCAACTTATTTTTCGTCAAATGTATAATTTCGTCAAATGTATCATTTGGTCAAACGCTTTTTTCCAAAACTGTAAATATTTCAGGATTTTTATAAAACTAACCTAACCTATAGGGTTCTACACGATGGTTCTGAAATAAATCCTGAAATATTTAGTTTCGGAAAAAATAGCGTTTGACCAAATGAAACATTTGACCAAATGATACATTTGACGAAAAATAATTTGGCCAAACTGCAGTACACCGGGAAAAAGATGCAAGCGGCGAAGGACCCTTATTCTCGTGACTTCGAGATGATTTATCATGCGATATGCACTGTCAACTGCGTACATTTTTTCGACATATCTCGCATGAAAAATCATCTCGAACTCACGAGAATTGGGTCTCAGGACCGTATCTTGCAGCAACCCTTGGGGGGGGGGAGCAGTGGACGTCTTTCGGATATGGATGATGAGAATGATGAAGGTCTACCTGGGGAAGCTTGGACGTTGCTGACTGCCATCTTGCGCGGGGGCTTCTGCGCGATCAAAGACGTTCCGCCTGCAACAAGATATGAATATAATTAACGGGTGCGCTTCAATCAGTATAAAAACATTTTGCATAATTTCATTTAACTAACCACGAAAAGCATAATGAACGTTTAGCAGAAAAACCAATTGTATAATTTTAACTGGCATACGATCGAATAACATAACACTCATTTAGCATAACTGTTATTTTCTTGTTATTATGCATTTTAAGTCAATTCCTTCTAACTAGGTTAGGTTAGAACTGTGACCACATTAATAGTAATGAAAGCAGTTAGAAATATTTATTTTTCAATTTATAAACATTATAGTTTTTGAAATTATGCATTTCGTTTTATGCATCATGACTATTATATCGATGGTTTATTATGCAGATTGAAATTATGCAATTAGTGTTATGCAAAATGATCATTAGACCATTTGTTTTTATGCTAAATATTACACACCCATAATTAACCTCCAATGCAAAAAGAGGGGTGTATCTGTGTGGTTGTCTGTGGCATCTAGATCCCAAACGAATGGATTGATTAGGCCACGGTTTAAAAAAAAGGATAGTTTAATCGTAATGGTCTTCTTTAGCGATATCCCTTGAACTTTTTTTAAGAGATGCCAGAGGCTCTACTTTGAAATCCGTAATTCGAACTTCGTCTATTGTCATCCCTTTTGCTCTCGACGCGTCACTAATTCGCAAGAAAGTGATGGGGCGATACGAAGTTCTAATTACTGATTTCAAAGTAGAGCCCCAGTTGATATCCGACCGTTATTACAAAGCTTGAACTGCAGCACGATGCACTGTGAAATGTTTTATCAAAGTCGATTGTAAATTGGCAAAGATGTAAATAAATTAGTACTGTTTGGTTGGCACATATCCTCACATATTCCCTAAGCAAGCGTGTTTTTATTTAAAACTAGAGGACGCCCGCGACTTCGTACACGTAGAATTAGTTTCCCGCTACTCCCCCCATTTCTTCCCGTTGGGGGTCGATTTTCGGAAAATCCTTTCTTAGTGCTCACTTACATCATGAAAGGAACCCCTGTACCAAATTTCAAGTTTCTAGGTACAGTAGTTTCGGCTGTGCGTTGATATATAAGTCAGTCAGATTTGCGTTTTATATATATAGAAGATAGATAGAATAAGCTTTTGCGTAGGTACTTAAAAAGAGTAAAAAAGCACCTCAAAACTCGGCACTTCTAAAAAGAGTTCTACAATTTGTTCGGTCTCGAGCGGGATGGATAAAACATAACTCAAAAATACTTTTTCATTACTATTTACTATAATTATTAACTTGTGAAAGTTGGAAGAGGAGAGTAGATACTTCATCAACATTTGAAGCATTTCTAAAATGTCATTTTAATCTACTGGTGCTGCCATCTGTTGAGAAATTTAGACACTAATTACGATATAATTGAAAATACATCTTTCCGTTTTGGAATACGCGTGGTCATGATAGATATGTGGTAAAGGGTGGGTAAAGGTAATGGCTACTGGTCTAGGGTTGCCTCTTTTCTTTCCTGTCCTTCTGATGGGTTCTATTTTTATAAATATCGTGGATATTCATGATTAACGTTTCTTTAATTAATATTGACGTTTCCTTCGAGTTGGAGATAATATGATTCCTCTACGTCTTTTATCCCGAAAAACACTAGATTTCTCTGTCAGATGGCTCTCTTCTCTATCTCGTCAATTCTCTTTCCTGCTCTTCTGTTTGCAAACGCAAAGAGTTCAATTCACAAGTTAATATGTAAAAAAAATCGTTCACATTGTATATATCTACATTTGATTTTCTTTTCAGCTTTTGCCAGGGCAACTTTCGATTCTTTCGAACCTTTGCCTCATGTCAGTTCTCATTTCTAGAAGTTTTTTTTCTATTTCACTAATTTTTGAAGATGCTAGCGCCATCTAGTTGACTTTTGTAGCAGTGTAGGCGTTAATGGTTTAATTTGCTAGCACAGTTCTGCTACTTGACGCTAGGTGGCGCTGTTTTCAATAAATAAAGTATTAGCAGAAAATCTATGTTTGAGGTTAGGTAATTTCACTTATTCAGATCACTAAGTTTATTAATGGCTCTGGTTTATTAATTACACAAAACATCACAGGTCTTCAGTATTTAGCAAAATTTCGCTTTTATTACAGAATAATTTTATGAGTTTCTCTATTCACACGATACTTTTAAATATTGTCTATCACTGTACACATTTGGAACACGAACTGTTACTATTATATTATAAACATTTATTTTTAAAGGATAAATATGGAGCTGAACTGATGTAAACAGTGGCTCAGTGGCGCCCTCACCCTCAGATGTATATACTTTCCGAAAATCTAAGATGTTAACACATAACTTTGAATAGGAAATGATTTAGGTAATTACATTTTGTGATTTTTGGAGATGGTTCCTTGTGTTTGTTAGTAACGGCGACGACGGAACCCTTCACTGAGCGTGGTCCGACATGCCCTTACCCTGTTTTTCTTCTTAATACTTATTTGATTTTCATTTGTATATTTTTAAGGGTAGTTCCGTACTCAAAAGGTAAAAACGGGACCCTATTACTAAGACTGTCCGTCTGTCAACAGGCTGTATCTCATGAACCGTGATAGCTAGACAATTGAAATTTTTACAGATGATGTATTTCTGTTGCCGCTATAACAACAAATACTAAAATCAGAATAAAATAAATATTTAAGTGGGGCTCTTATACAACAAACGTGATTTTTTTGCTCGATATTAATAACGGCAACTGGTATAGTGTCTAATGTTGTATAGATAACAGTACGGAACCCTTCGTGTGCGAGTCCGACTCGCACTTGGCCGGTTTTCTCAGTTTTAACTAGTATTTGACAGAAAAAAATATTATAAGCTGATTATAAATACTAATATTATAAATGTGAAAGTACCTAATGTTTAAGTGTGAGTTGGACTCGCTCTGATTTGATTCGGAATCGAATTCAAATCGGAAAATAATACCTACTAAACGATGGAACGGAACCCTCGGCGCGCGAGTCTGACTCGCACTTGGTTTTTTCTACATTCGAATGGGATGTGAGCGACGACAGGCAGTGCTGCTGGGGTTTGCCCGAGCGCTCGCTAGATGGCGCTGTTACCTGCGGAAACACGCTAACGGCTTGTCCCCCCAGAACCATGGGGTCGAAGTATGGCTAACTTGCAGTTGAAGAATTCGAAACGTGAAAATAACTTATTAATTTTTGGTACGCGCGGTCTTTTAAGACTGTGCGCTAGTTTAGTTTAGTTTAATTAATATGGAGAATCGGGAATATGCATGAATTTTTCAAATCGCATTTGTCAACAAAACATATATATACCGTAAAAGAAATCACCAAAAGTGAAATTAAAATCCGTCAAGATATACGGATGATACAATACAAGCATTTTAAACTGCTAATTAGACAGAGATATCCAAGTGCACCGGTGACGTCATTGTGCGTGCAGTTCGACCATTATAAAATCCAAGTAAAAATCTGTTTTGCTAGAAAGAGACAGGAACAAATCTTTGATGGCATCTTGGTTATTTTTATAGCTATTCAAAAATAGTACATTACTGAAGAGGCCGTGAAGTCAGGGATTTAAGGACGAGTTTGGGGTAGACAATCTCAAGACTGCAATCTTACGATGGCAATCTCAAGACTGCAATCTCACGGTGGCAATCTCAAGACTGCAATCTTACGATGGTAATCTCAAGACAACAATCTTACGATAGCTATCTCAGGACTGCAATCTTACGACGACCACCTCAAAACTGCACATAAATATTAGTACCATAAGATTTTGTTTTTTTTTTATGTCGCAAAATATGGTTACAGTATCTAGTGGTTGTTGGCAGAATGTAATGTTTCCTTTGTCAGTTTAATGTTAGTAAGCAAATTTAAAAAGTTAGAGCAGCGGCCAATAATATTTTTTCTTAGGGATTTCATACGTGTCGACACATATCAAAAGTGGCTAAATCCACTTTTCATTTTTTTGAGTTGTTTATGCTATCGGATAAATAATAAATTTATCTTTATTATATATAACACAGAAAATCATATATCTTTGTAAATTTTGAATAAAACTAATTTAAAGTTCATGTAATTTTTCAAACTTGGTTAAATCCATCTTGTCGTTCAAATCAAAACTAGTTAAATCCATTTGAACCAATCAGAAGGCGTAATTGTCCCAAGATGGCTGTCAGTTTACTTCGAATATCCAGTACCTACAATTATTTCAAAAACATAGTTTAATCCATCACATGTTTTTTCAAACTTGGCCAAATACGAGACAGGTAAATCAAACCTGTTTAAATCCAAATTTAAAATCCATTTTTTACGCAATATCCATCTTCTTCAATCAAAATTTAATAGGCTTTTGATTTTTTGGTAGTCCGTCATATTAAAATACTGTTCTAAGCATCCTAGTAATAAAATCCGGATCAGAATCGGTTTTTCACGATTATCTCAAAATAAAGTTCGATGGAGTTAGCCACGTTTGATATGTATCGACACAAATAGCGTCTGGCAAACGAAAGCGTGACCTGGACTTTTTTTAAAGATTTAATATGGCAACATTATGCGATGTCGGATTTTTTAGGTTAGTATGACTTTGTAATCCTAATCCTTGTCGGCTGATTATTTGATTTAATAATATTGACGATAATGATGATACCATTTCTTATGTTTACAGATAATCTTGAAGATATTCAAGGAATCTGCGAAAAGAAAAACATTGTTGAAAGGTTAAGGAATTTAGAAAAAAAATCTTTAATAGAAACTCAGACTACAACAGGATTTGTCTGCGAGTTTCACGACAGCCATGAAAACCAATACTTGTTTGTACATCTGTCAATAGGCTTTAGTGTTGGATTTTCATTTTGTATATATTAATATCTTTTTTAAGTTCTTAAGAACTCATTCTCATCTTTCATTTGCCAGAGTCTAATTATCATCAGCCTGTACTAGATTAAACATATTGTTGAAGAAAGTAAATGTTAAGTAGGTAAATATTATGTACCTACATTCTAATAAATAAATCAAAACACTTGTTTTTTTTTCTCACATCCATGACAGTCAAGGCTTCGTCACACCATAGGCATAGTCCATAGGTCACACCAAACGGAGCCTTTAAAAACAAATGACTTTTTGAAGTGTGTTTTTAACCACAGGTTAATATTTCTAAAGATGTGGTGTGTTCCTCAAATAAGAAATTAAGTTCGCAAACAACTATTATACAAACTGATTGTCATAAATACAAAAAAAAAAACAAGTATCAAATATTTTTTTCCTAATCTAATTAGTAATACCACATGTATATTTTTTGAATTTGCCGCGTTTTTTCAGGTCACGCTTTCGTTTGCCAGACTCTAGTAACTAATTATAGTATTACTAGAGGATGCCCGAGACTTCGTACGCGTAGAATTAGTTTCCCGCTACTCCCCCCATTTTTTCCCGTTGGGGGTCGATTTTCGGAAAATCCTTTCTTAGTGCTCACTTACATCATGAAAGGAACCCCTGTACCAAATTTCAAGTTTCTAGGTACAGAAGTTTCGGCTGTGCGTTGATATGTCAGTCAGTCAGTTTAGCCTTTTATGTATATAGATAGTGAAGATTAGCTTTTCCGCGCGGCTCCGTCTGCGTAGACGTCGTTTGTCGCTTTTCCCTGTGGAACTCTAAAATTTTCAGGGATAAAAAGTAGGATGTGCTTTTCGACACTACGTGGGTAATTGGTTTATCAGCCTATATATACAGGGACTCTACTTTGAAATCAGTAATTCGAACTTCGGATCGCCCCGTCACTTTCTTGCGAATTAGTGACGCGTCGAGAGCAAAAGGGATAGAAATAGACGAAGTTCGAAGTACGGATTTCAAAGTAGAGCCCCAGGGTGGAAAAAACGGACGCCACATGGACGGCAACTACCTTAAATATTGGAAATAGCCAATAGGCTATTTGACAGGTTTCTGAAAACCATCTCAGATTTTTTGTTGGTGTTTATTGAGTACTCCGAAAGTGCAAATTTTAATTTATTTCGTGTATTTCTTCTAAAAAACGTAACTTCGAACTTCGATTTTCAAAGTAGGGCCTCTGGCGTCCCGAGACGGTAGGTATCTAACGCGCCGAGCGCTCCGGGAGCGGGAGTTTCAGTTATTATTTGATCTAATGCAACTTTTAAGCTTGTATTATACAGGATGTTCGGAAAAAGGTCTGACAAACTTCAGGGACTAACTCTGTAGGTCATTCTCATCAACTTTTATTATGGGACCAACATCCAAATCGCGAAAAAAAAAACAGCTGTTCCATACAAACTTTGAGAGCTAAAGAGCCGAAATGTATGGAACAGCTGTTTTTTTTTTCGCGATTTGGATGTTGGTCCCATAATAAAAGTTGATGAGAATGACCTACAGAGTTAGTTCCTGAAGTTTGTCAGACGTTTTTCAGAACACATAGTATAGGTAAGTGGAACGGACTTTATGGAATCAAGCTTTTTTTTCTACATTCGTATCGAAAGTGGGCGACGACAGCTGTGCTGCTGGGGTTTGCCCGAGCGCTCGCTAGATGGCGCTGTTACCTGCGGAAACACGCTAACGACTTGTCCCCCCAGAATCATGGGGTCGAAGTATGACTGTTATTAAGTAAGATGAATAATCTACGATATTCTTTTCTATTTTTTGATAACGCGTGTGGTCCTATAAGACTTTGCGTTAATTTATTTTATTCGATTCGATTAAAAATTTAAAAGTAATAGTAGTTTATACAACAGGGCCCGTATTATGGTCGCGTTTAGCCACAGAACAGAAAAAGATAGTAGAAGTGTCAAGTGGGCGTGTAATCGGTGTAATGTAACGTGTGGCACGGTTATGCTATTATAGTACATTACTGCAAAGACCAGTAAGTGAGCCTTCCTGGACGAGTATGAGTTAGAAGCCCGAGCCGCCAGGCGAGGGCTTTTATACATACGAGTCCAGGATGGCTCTTAATGGTCGAGGCATGTATAGTGCTTTACTCAAAAATAGAACAAGTAGAATGATTTAAAAAAAAATGTTAAAATATTGATGACCACATGTGCACAACCCTCAGGGCGCTAGTCCGACTCTTAGCCGGTCGCTTACCCGGTTTTTTTCATTTTTTTTAACGATTCCCAACTCGTCATACCGGCCGAGATGTACTAGGCGCACATAAAACTGAGATGGTGCGGAGCAAGCGATGCTGAAATGAAGAGAAATCGCGCGATGTCTGGTCTGAACGAGATAACGCTTTTGGTTTCTGATGCCCTGGTACTTTTGGAGCTGAATGATCAGCTTTTCATGTAGTATAAGTAGCCTTTTTGAAGGCTCTCACAGTCTTTACAGATAGTTCCAAATTCAAATAATATGATATGTTATGGAATTTCCATACTTACTTACTGGACACTTTTTGATTCCAAATTCGAAATTTCTCAACTTTACTGGACACTTTTCCAGTTGTCCAGGAACGTCAACCTACTGGCTCCTTTTTACTGGTGTTATGGCAAGATTACATAGCATTTTTGAGTAAACTTATTAACTTATGGTTCCTGCCAATTGAAATTGCCAAAGATGGCTATGGAAATTTAGGAAAGACATGAATAAAACATAAAAGAAGGGTGTATCTTTAGAATGTATTATCAGTTATCAGTTAATAATTATTATTTAGGCACGCGCTGACGCGCCCCACTAGTTTCAGTTCGTGTTTTTTTGCGGCGCGGCGCCGTCCGCGCGGTGTCTGTTTGGCAAATTGTAGGTACTTAACGATTATTAATATTCGATTATGGAAAGTTAACAGAAGTTAATGAGTCCGTTAACAATTTTTCAAGTCTTTTAAGTTACTTACTCGAAATTTTAACTTCGTTAATAAAAATGAATGTCCACCGATATTAATGGAAATCCTCAATAAATAAAAATAAAGGCGTGTACACACCGATGGAGGCGCGGAGCTCGCACTGCGCGCCCGCGGTGCCGGCGCGGCAGCGGCACGAGTAGTCGCTGGGCCCGTCCTCGCGCACGCAGCGCCCGCCGCGCGCGCACGGGTTTGGCACGCACGGGTCCTGGATATATATATATATACACACTAAAATAATAATTTAATTACTTAATCAGAAGACTCAATATTAATTAATATTAATTATTATACTCGAAAATCTAATTTTGCACAATTTATTTCGAGTATAAGTATTTCGAGTATAACTATTAACTTGTAACCCTTAGTAAGATTGATTTCCTAACTTTGCATATACTACTTGTTTACCAGTTATCCGCACTGCCGCGCCGAGCCAAACGGGTCTATGTTGTGCTCGATTCATAGCGACATACGTCCTTCTGTTCGGGGACGTATAGTGTGGAGTTAACTATTCATATTGTTACTCTTTTGCCAACCGTGTTTTAACTTTTCTGTGTTTAACTTTACCCACATATTTTGTGATGAAATTTGTATTTAACATTAAATACTTATATACGTATTGTATAAACAACAGCGAGGTGAGGGGAATCCTGTTCCACCGTGATACAGTATTTTACTAGTACGGCGAACAGAGGACGCTTACTCACAGTATTAAATTACCTACTTGCTACAAGAAATTTTGTACCTATTTTGTAAGCATTTATGACCTATATGAAGGCTAAATGAAGTTATTTTGATTTGATTTGTTTTTGATTACAGTTACCTCCAATAATCACGGACATAAAAAAATAAACATAACGTTACACTAAAAGGGTGTGAAGCATGCAAGGTCGGCACTTTCCTTCGTTATACACGACTTACCGCACGCACACAGATACACTATAGGTAAGATAACGCGCCGAGCCACAGCACGAGTGACAGTTTACGTTACAGACCGCCATTTCGCATGCTTCACTCGTGACTAGACGAGGTCACGGCCGTATATTTTTTAGGTCCGTGCCATTAATAGGGAATAGAGATCACCCAAAAAGATCGGCCAAGAAATACGAATAATACAAGCATTTTAAACTGCTAATTAGACAGTGATTAGACAGAGATCTTATATAAACTCCTTGTTAAATTCTGTTTGGTTGGCTTATAAGTTGGTTAATTTTATCGCTATTCAATTATTTTTTTCTCAACTGTTTGTTACATAAATCTGCTTTTATTGAAGCTGAGAAAAAAATCATGAATATTTCCTATTCTTAATTTCTTCTCGGTTAATAGTATATTACTGCAGAGGCCGGGAAAAAAGCCGTTGCGGGACGAGTATAAGTTAGAGCGGCAACGATGCCGTGTTGACGGGTACACTACATAACGCATTGCTAGATCAAAACAGTTTCAACCCAAAATCCTTGCTAGTTTTGTTTTAAGTTCATAGAAGTTGTATTAAAGTTGATTTTAAAATACAGTTGTATTTTGAGTTACTACTGGTTTGATCTAGCAGTGCGAAGCTCCAAAGAGTCATAATTCCGAATTGATTAGAAACCCGAATTTTCATAATTCCAAATGTAATGTTTTGATAGAAGCATTTTTGTATATAGCTTATTAATTAAGCCTTAAGTAATTACATTATTAATTTAGTTTAAAATACCTCCAGCACAACATACATTTCGCAAAAATTTAAATTTGGACTAATAAATATTCGGAAAATAACCAGAATTTTTGGGTGTTCTCCCGCTGAAAAACACATAAGGCTTTTTCTCACGTACCACAACCACAACGATCGCACCCACAAAAATTGGTTGCGACAAAAAATATATGGTTACCACTGACGGCAAAATGTGGTTCGTGTAAATATAATTACAATTTATTTTCATAAAAAATATCGTGCGACCACATCGCAGCGACACGATTTTTGGCTGCGATGTGGTGTAGTTATGGTGGGAGCCTGCCGTTTGGTAAAAATATGTTTGCCAAATTTTCGCCAACCCAAGATTAAAAATTATATAATTTTTTCACAATTTATTTCAATACCATCGCGTAGAACCTTATAGGTTAGGTTAGGTTAGTTTTTATAAAATCCTGAAATATTTACAGTTACAGAAAACAAAGCGGGTTGGCAAACGAAAAGTTTGGAAACGATACATTTGGCAAACATAATTATTTCGCCGAGACAAAGGTAACCCGGTTGTGGTACGTGTGAAACAAGCCTTAGGCCGCTTCCTGACTTGTCGGTATGTTTGCAGTAAAACACTGGATAGGTAAGGGTTGCTAGGCAACTAGTGGCATCTATCAATCAACGAGCAGCGTTTATGCCGACACTAAGTTTTACTGCAAGCATACCTACGCCAAGCATAGACTTAATATATTACTTCGTATGGACTGGCCTCTAGTATAAAAAAACGGGCGATGAAATTAATGCTAAATCTAAGAATCTAGCACCAAATCGTGACAGTGACGTTTCAACCTCGCACCAAGTCGTACGTACTAGTAAAATCAAAAATGCCATGTTGCGTCATAAGTGCAATAATTATACCTCAAAGGTATCGAAAACCAAGGATGGAGTTTCTTTTCTCCGGTAAGCATATTAAGTAATTTTAAACTCGAGTTAAACCATTTTTTCAAGCATTCTTAATATTATTGTAAATACAGCTGTTGTTAGGTTACCCGGCCACGTTACGGTAGTTCTATGTAGTTTGACGTAGTTTATAAGCAATCTGATAGATGTCGCTACTGTTTCTTGGCCAAACATATGTGACATTTTTGTTCGGAAGACCCTATGTAGTTGTTTAAATCAATGCCACCAAGTCGGGAAGTAGCTTAACTCTCCTTTGCGTGGCGCGGTTGGAAAATAAAGGTGCGTCCATACCGGCGCGTGCTGCGGGTCCTGCTGCGCGGCGTGCGGCGGCGCGGGCGGCGCGTCGTCCTCGCCGCAGCCGGCGGCGGCGCGCGCCACGCGGGCCGCGTTCACAAAGTCCACGCGCTTGTGGTTGATCCACGCCTCCTTCACGCAGCCTAGGGGGGGGTCATCACGTTACTAATATTCAGGGGGTACAATGTCACACCAATTGACCTAGTCCCAAACTAAGCTCTAGGCTTGTACTATGGGTACTAGACAACGATAAACATACTTATATAGATAAATGTATACTTAAATACATAGAAAACATCCATGACTCAGAAACAAATATTCGCGCTCATCACACAAATATCTGCCCTTACCGGGATTTGAACCCAGGACCGCTAGCTTCGTAGGCAGAGTCACTACCAACTAGGCCAGCGCGTCGTCGATATTACTAGGTGCACTTGCCGTCCTCGCGCAAGTCTAAATGGAGCGAAGCTGCTCCAGATTTTTCATCATGTCTGTAACTAAAGCTAGAGATGAAGCTTCAAAAAGGTTACGAGCGAAGAACGCCGCTTAAAATCGAAGTTTCGGCACTTTTCCCATTAAAAGTCTATGGGAACAGATTTTCGGTGATTATTCCTCCGTGGTATGTCCGATTTTCAATTTAATTTTTTTCTATACCATCTATGGCTAGATGTCGTATTACGGGCTAAATTTGATCCTGATATCTCTAATAGTTTGGGAGGAGTATGGCGACAAACGAAAATCCGAATCGGGGAAGAATGGAGCTTCAATAAACTAGCTGTTGCTGTTGCTGTTGTCTTTTTTCTTTATAATATTAGTGGAGATGAGAAAGTTTGGATGTTTGAATCTTGGATGTTTATTACTCAATCACGCTTCAACCACTGAACGAATCGGGATGAAAGTCGGCACACATATAGTTTAGGTCCTGGAATACGACATAGGATAGTTTTTATTCCGAAAAAACATCTTATTCTTACGAGAAAGGTTTTTTTTGGTTTTACTTGGCATGAAGTAAAAAGTGCTGCTACTCGCCGGCAGATGGCGCTGTTCTACTGGTTTACCCCATTGTCAGGTAGATGTCGCTTTTCATAGCCATTCTTCCATACTTCGGTAAAATAAAGTGGGAGATGAGTAAACTGCCTTTTTAAATCTAGGTAGACTGCAAAAATACTGTGATATTGTAAATTGATGAACCTTGCCGAGTTTCGAGTTCATACGCCGGTTCTTGTCGGGGTAAAGGTTTTATTTTTCGAACCGGTGGTAATGCTTTTTGACATTCATAGGTGTATCATATTATGCCTAAATTGAAGAAACTGTCAACCTAAACGCAAACTTCACTTATCCCAAGATCGTGACGATTGCATCATATCGTCCAAATATCGGGATTTCACCAAATATTCTAATCGCGATAAGAACCAGTTTTATTAACTGTAGAATCAAGAAGGTTCAGTTTCATTGGTAGCTCGAATGCTTCAAACAATCTATTGACAGGTTGTTTTAACACTTGAGCCGAGAGCTATGCAGCGACGCAATGTATCGCGAAAAGCATACGGGATGTCACACAATGAAACTACTTAAGTCTTAAATATCTACCGCGATAGTTTAAAAAGGGTCATACCAAATAAAGACAAGAAGAAAAGAAGCAGAAAGAAAGAAGAAAAAGGAAGAGAAAGAAGGAAGAAGGAAAATTATGAAAATAAATAATTATAACACAAGCGAAACCGCAGGTAAATGGTATGAATAAATCGCACCATTCATCAAGGTCACAATCGCACTTTGTGTCACATATTATACTAAGTATCAACCTGACCCACCTTAGAACTGTGTCACAGTGACGTTATGATTCAAGTCATAAAACGTGTCAAACAAATTGTTTTTATAAGGTCATGGTGTCACCGATCTATGGTGGGACAGGGTTCAATTGAGCTGATAGTACATTCACGAGATTAAATTTGGTACCCACCTTAGGTCCAAAATCAATCTGACATTCTACAACAATAAGCTTGAGTTTCCTAAAAGTAACAAATGACTTGACATCGCTAATGACATTGACGACTTCAAGCATATTTTTCTTGAAATGGGTCCCCAATTTATGCTAGTGACTGTACAGTCAACCAATTTGATTTCTAGGCCACTTTGGACTATGTTAAAGTGACGTTGACAACCAAACGTTACAGACTTCTTATGATTTGGTTTACAACGTCACATTGACAAAGTCAATAGTGGCCTAGGAATCAAATTGGTTGACTGTACATTGTGAACTTGTTCTACCGTACGTGCGAAGTGATGTTAGTGATGAGACTGTTCACCTTTGAAGCTGGTGATGTTCCTGAGGTGCCAGCGGCTGAAGGCGTCGCGCGCCACGTCCTCGGGCACGCCGCCGATGTACATGGGGCGCTCCAGCCGGAGGTACTCCTTGTTGCCTGCCAGACAAAAACATTATTGGAATAATAGTGTAAGACCCGCCATACACGGACTGCTTTAAGCAGGGTCGGTCTGCACTTTCTAGAGCATTGAAAGTGCAAATCGACTAATAGCAACGAAGTGTAGTAGGTTCCCGATTGCTTAAAGCAGTCCATGTATGGCGGGTCTAAGTGTAAAGCAAGCTTTTAAAACCCAACTGTTGCTAACCAACTTTAAATCTTTATAAATCCTAAATGATCATTCGAAATGATAAATGATGAAAGAAACCTAAAGATGATTTTTAAATACCTATTCAACAATATCCCACTTGTCATAATTTGACGTTTTTTTTCTTTTTTACAATATGGCGTCTGGTTGCCGCCATATTGAATTTGATTACTGCCATATCTTTAGTGACACTCACAAGATTAAGACAAATCGATTGACATAAGAATCATCTAAATCGGTCCACGCGTTTAGTTTCTAGAGCGCCACAAAGGAACAAACATACATACATAGGTTGATAAACACATTACCCTCCTACTTCGGCAGTCGGGCAAAAACAAGAGCCGCCTAAGCGAGGTTTCTTTTTATAAATAGGCCGTACAGAGTAACAGGAGTTGTTTTCCATATCTCCAAACTAGGTGAAACGGTCAGTGACGGGTTAGGACTGTATTCGTTTGTACAACAAAAACAATCCTTCGATTTCAAGGCAATACTTTAGTTTATTAGTAAACAAAATAATAGTAGCCACTGGAGGCTCGGTGCATTCTTAAATCTGGGGTCCTAGTGAAAAAGGGTGTAAGTCTCCTGAGGAGCAAGTGAAAAAGGGTGTAAGTCTAGTATGTATACTCCGTTTATGTACATACCCTTTTGTAGAACAAGTTAAGTCGACTTATACCCTTTTGCACTAGGTACCCAGAAATAAAGACCGACCTCCACATTGCCTAATCAGGCTACCGTCGCGGCAAGCCTTGGCGAAAGTTTAGGCCCAGAAATGGAGATTCTTGGGCTGATGATGACGAGGCTACTGAATGGCTTGGAGCCTCACTCACCCTCGTTGATGATGGAGCGCGCCGGGCCGTCGTCCACGCGAAGGGTAAAGTTCTTCTTCACGGCCAGCAACTCCGCCTTGTGGTATGCGCCGTCAGACACCATTTCGAAACTACGACAAATTTGGTATGTACAGCTTTTGGCCCAGGGGAGGGCTTTTTGGGCCGGGGGAGGCCTTTAGGCCTAGGGGAGGGCTTTTGGCCCGGTGGAGAGCTTTTGGGTCAGGTGAGAGATTTTGGTCAAGGAGAGGGCTGTGGCCCAGGGGAGGGCTTTTGGCCCAGAGGGAGAATACAGTTTCTATACAGTCAAACTTACATACAAACTACTAAATTAGTTCAACTGCAACTCACTCTCATTTAACATTCCTTAGTTTAGTTTAGTTTAATTATTCATCAATGTAATAATTACAATATAGATTGCATTGCATGTCAAAAAATACGAAATTATTTATTTACATTAATTTCGAACTTTGAAGTTCTATTCCAATTTCAAATCAAAATCAATCAAAATCTCTTTTCATGTGTTCCAGACTTAGACCAGTCATTATGGCGTAGAAAGGCTAAGTCCAGCAATGACCTTGATAAAGATAAAGATATATTTATTGTCAAAACAGTTTGCCCATTTCGGACATACAATATTTTTTAAGGTAGGTACCTAACTTAACATTAGGATCTAAAAAATGTAGATTTAATGTTAATTATTCATACACAAAATATTCATTTAGATTGTAGAAACATTTCGATATTAACCAAAAAGTGTACCAATGACTTAATGTTATCTGGTAATTAATTGTATATATTAATTCCAGTGACAAAGGTGCTTTTTTTATTATGTTGCTAGAAGACCTGACTGTACAAAAGTCATGTTTATATTGTGATCGCAGGTTTTTCTTACAATTACTTCTGTTACTAAAATTGTCATTACATTCTTTGTGACATGATGATGACACTTTATCCTAGCTTGTACAATTACCTGTACATAGTGGAAGTGGGGTGGTTCCCGACATCATAGCTGATGCGAATGCGGCCGTTGAACAGCTCCACGGCGAGGTGCTCGTTGTCGCCGAAATACATCAACACGCCGTGGTGCTGTGTGGTGCTGAAAACTGGAGAAAACAGGTTTGTTGTAGGTTAACTTAGATAAACATATGAGACGTCCGATAGGCCTTTTAAAAGGCCTTATGTCAAACTTCTTTTAAACTTTAAATGGGGAAACATCCATGTTCTAATTTTAATTTACATTTTTGCAGGCTTTACGTGAGACATCAACTGAATAAACCTTCCTCGGGGTTCAATCTATCTCAATATAAAATTTCATCTAAATCGGTTCAGCGGTTTAGGTTAGGTTAGGTTTAACGATCAGAAAATGAGAATAAGTATTATGGGCCGAGCGAAGTGAGACATATTTTGTAGGTACGTTCATTCGTTGATAATTAGACTGTTGTTGATCCGATCTTCATGAATGTGAAGCGACGCTTAAATTGAGTAATTTAAAAAAAATACACAAGTTTAGCTATGGGCGATATCGTTTCTGTGCCCCTAAATCACGTCCGGTTTCCACGATTTTTGAATAGTTATGTTTAGTTATTATGAAACACTAGGTTTGTACTATTCTCTTTTTTGTTTCTCTCCTGAAATATTTTGTTGAAAAGCAAAAGTACAGACCTACATTTTCATATCTACAACATACAAAAAAAACGTAAAAATCTGATTTTAGTTTGCGTCACAATCCTCTTAAGACAAACTAATTTTTTTACCTAAGTTAATTGAGCATTGCATGCCCTAGTCGCGATTCCCCTCCTAGTATTGGTTTGTAGGCATGCAGTATCGCAACTAAGTAGTTCATACCAACCAACAATGACATTGAACGTGACGTCTCTCAATACTCAAGACTCAAAAAATATTTGTTGCATTTCACAATGTTAGAACATGGTATGTAGCCGCACTCACCAAGCGTGACGTTGGCCTGGGGGCTGGTGCGGAGTGGCTCCAGCTCGACGAGCGAGTCGTTGTGCATGAAGGTAAGCGACGTGAGATACTCGCAGAGGCGCCCTGGAGACATACAGCGAATGTTAGTACAGTACTCCCATTTATAGTACAGTTCGGCCAACTGACAGGCATGCCGCGATCTCGCGTGCACTCGCAACTGGCAGTGTAGTTACTAGTGTTTTATAGAAAAATAGTGATGGCCGATTGTAATTAATAACTATGGTTCATTTAAATAAAATAAATAAATAAGTCCCATAAATGGCGGCCATTTTAATCGAACTGTGAACTTTGTCAGCTGCAATTGTCTATGGGTCAGGGAAAGGTCAATTTCGTAGCAGAACCTTGTCCTTTAAAAGTGAACTATTACAATTAATAAAATAATGAATGACGTCTATATACCTAAGTATAACTTTGCAAAACTGAGTTTAACGAAATGACAGTTAGAACTGCTATATTGGTAGCAACCACCACATATAGTTTAAAAGTTACAAAATTATTTCGCTAAAAAAATAATCTTCTAATAACCTAACTGATTGTGTGTTTGTCTGTCAGTCCTTACCGGAGTACCCGGGCGCGCACTTGCAGAGGTAGTCGCTCGGCGCCGACAGCAGCGGCCGCTCCATCATAATGTCGTCCTGTAGAAGAGCCACTGCGCATTACTCACACAACCGCACACACACACAAACACACACACACATAAGGTCGTACATAAATGACTACGTTTTAGTACCTTGTCGCTAACACCTTGGATAAATAACACATAACATAACATAAACTCACGCCTTCATTCCCAGAGTGGGGTAGGCAGAGCCACAGACTCACCAACAACTCCAAAAACTTGTTCATAATTCTGTGACCACACTTTGCACAACCAGGCTAACATGTTATCCAGTGTATTAGTGACGGTTGCAAACCCATCGCCTAACAGCACTACACAGCCTTTAGTCCCTTAGTCGTCTCTTACGACATCCACGGGAAGACATGGAGTGGCAACATTCTAAACCCGGCACCACACGGGCGGGGGATAAATAACTCGCCAATAAATGTCAGAAGTAGATACTTACTTTTGTACTTCGTATTCACGTATCAAGTTTGCAAAATTGGCTGTGATGCGACGAGGTATGTGTAGTCTATGCCAATTGAAATGTGCAAAGATGTAAATACAACCAAACGAACCGATTTACCATTGTTACTCGATAATCACGTGCTTTTAAAGATCAAGTGAGGTCTTAGCAATGATGATCTTTACTTTCACATTAAGTTTAAGATTAAATAATTATACGTTATTTTGAAGACAACGACGCTCGATGAATATCGCTTCGATGTGTCGCCGTGTATCCATTTGAGCAGACACAGGCCGAGCAGTCTCGACTTGAGGCAAACAGTCTCAGTTTACGGCTGCTCGCTCTGAGGCAAAGGCTCGAGGCACGTTGCGGATCAGCTCGAAGCGAGTCGCCTCAGCTTGATCCACAAAGTGCGCAGTTTACACGCCCGTCTCCATCAAATGCACGGATCGGACTGAGGCTCCTTTGAGCACGGCAAAAAAACCGACAAAATATGGCTCGGTTCGCGGCGACGAATTTGCCTCGTGTCGCGGCGTACCTCAGGTTGAGGCAGCGGCTCCACTTGCGCTGCCTCGGAACGAGGCAACCGCTCGACCCGAGGCTGCCTCTAGTGGATACGCGGCTCAGTACTAATTTGTTTACATCTTTGGCAATTTGAATTGACACTGACTATGCAATAGTGGAGGTGTCTGTCTGTCAGGTTGTCGCAGCGAGGTCGCGGCGTTACCTGCAGCGCGAGCGCGGGCAGGTAGCAGACGCCGTGCACGCAGTCGTGGTGCGCGCAGGGCGACGTGCCGAGCGCGGCGTGCGGCGCCGCCTCGCAGTAGCGCCCCGCGTACCCCGCCGCGCACGCGCAGCGGTACTCGTCCAGCCCGTCCTCGCACGTGGCGCCGTTCTGGGGACAAAAAAAGAAGATTGTTCAACAAAGGACTAAAACAAGCCATAACGACACGAGATATTTACCCACCCGAGCTAAGCGAGAGAGCTAATTCATCCTTAATAAAATTCAATAAATTCATATTCGTAATCATTAATCGAAATCTTAATCACGAAATTCTTTATTTTTTATATTTTTCCACGGTTGTAATTTTGAGATAATTTCCACGGCCTAAAAATTGTCTATATTATTGAAAATGGCTGTTAAGGGGTTTCAAAAGTATGTAAAAAAAAACTTTAGTTCCTAGAGACTAATAAGGAGCTTTAGTCCCGATATGCAGAGACTAAAGTTATTGTTAGTGGTCACCTGGCACATGTGGTTGACGCAGTCGTCGGCGTTGCTGGTGCAGTTCTGGCCGGAGTACCCGCGCGGGCAGGCGCAGCTGTAGTGGCTGCCGTGGTCAGCGCACGCGCCGCCGTTCGCGCACGGGTTGAACTCCGACGTGCAGAACGGGATCTTCTTTTCGCAGAATTCACCTGAATAATAATTACATCATATTTATTTATGTCATAAAAACAAAAAGTTGGGCATCGACGTTGACTAATCCATTATGCCATCGATCGACGATCGATCGATTGGTCTGGTAGGAACTATCGATCGACGTCGACTAATCAATTCTACGATCGATCGATGCCGTCGATCGACGATCGATCGATTGGTCTGGTAACACCCTAACTCGAGGAAGTTCCCACGGTACCTATGTATGTATAGATTGTAGTCTAGCTCTATATCATATAGTGTCCACTGACCCATGTACCCCGGCGCGCATTGGCACGTGTACCCCTCGAGCCGGTCGACGCACGTGGCGTTGTTCTTGCAGCGGTGCTGCGCGCAGTCGTCGATGTTCACCTCGCAGCGCACGCCGGTGTAGCCGGGCTGGCATGCGCAGCTGGAAGAAGCACGGTAGATAAAAAAAAGCATAATATGGTTGTTTTCAAACTATCAAGCCTGAAATTAAAACTCACTTTAATCGTCAATCACGACACACAAGTCAATCATCATTCATCATCTATCGTCAATCAAACAGCAATCAATTGTCAAAATATCATTAAGCAGTCAATCCTCAATTATCAATCAACCATCATTGGTCAGTTTATCATCAATCAACTGTCAATTGTCAATATATTACAATAATTTATCAACTCTAATAAAGAAATGCCCCTTTAATCAATAACCATTTAATCACAAGGTGGCTATTCGACACATGTTTTTACTCCGTTCGGGAGTTTCTTGATGAAAAACGATCTGTATTGTAACATTGCATGCCTAATTAAAGTACATCTTGTTCCACGAAGAACTGTAGGTATATCTACTAGTTACTTTCTAGCAATAAATTTCTTTCTCTTCAATCAATTTTCAATCCAACGTCATTCAATCTATTAGTACTCACTGAAACCGGCCCTCCTCCAACAGCGTGCAGGTGCCATGCGCGCACGGCTCCCCGTAGCAGGCGTCGATCTGCTGCGCGCACGTGGCGCCGTGGAAGCCGCGCGCGCACGCGCACCGGAACCCGCCCGACGCGCTCGGGGAGCACGCGCCGCCGTGCGCGCACGGGTTGTTGTAGCAGCGATCGCATTTGGAGACGATGTCCGCTGGCGGTTTCCCTGTAACGACGTCTAGCGGTGAGTAGGTGAAGCTTTTGGTACGTGTGAGGAAAGAGCGACATCTAGTGGTAGGTGGAGATTCTGATTTGTGAACCAAAAAGTCATGGTGGTTAATAAACAACGAATATAATATTTAACTATTTTAAAGTGTTTATCCAAAATTCAATTCATGATTCAAAATACCTGTGTGGGCTTTATTTACACGTCGGTAATATCGTCGGACAAGACACAAGACCATCATTACGTAGAAGAAGCGTCACAATTAAGAAACTTAAGATAATATTTTTAATCATTAAATTATTGTATTTAATGATTGAAAAAGGTTAGTTACAATACAAGGGAGTAAAGTAAAAAATTTAAATCTACTTAGCGCAAATAAAATCATTACAAATGTAAGTTCATAACATTAAATCCTAATTAACAAGTCTACTGACCGTCACACACGAACGCTGTCGACTGCGTGCTCAGTATGAGCTTGTCCTTCATAGAGGGCGGCTCGGCGCAGCGAGCTATGCCGGGCTCTACGTATTCGCCCGCACTCTTCGCCCATTCGGACAGCCAGCGGGTCGAGCAGTCGCAGTACAGGGGGTTCGATCCCAACGCGCTGAAAAAGGGAATAAAATATTGTCACAATCAATGACACATGCGTTTATGAAAGATGCGTTTGTGTTACTGGTTTTTGTAAAGTACTCCCCCTACTTTACACGTTCCACTAGTAGCGACTACTTTATTTTTAACCGACTTCAAAAAAGGAGGAGGTTATACGTTCCACTGTATGTATTTTTTTTTTATTTTTTTTTTTATGTATTTTCACCGATTACTCCGTCAATTGTGGACCGATTTTAAAAATTCTTTTTTGGTTTGATAGAGTATACTTTAGAGGTGGTCCCATTGTCAGCAAATCTGAATCTGATGCAGGGATCAGTGAGGAATTGAGGGAACTCCTCAAATATTGTATGCAAACATATAGCGATTTTAGTATTTTTAGTAACAAGTGAAGCATTTGCATTCAGAAAGTGTCACTTGGTGAAGCGGAACTGATGATGAAGACCACAGATGGCCACCGGAACTCCTCAACGGTACCGATTTCAAGGGTGGCGATAAGATATCTCGATTAAGATAGTTGAGCGACTACAACGAAGCACATTTAATTGTTTTAAAATGACTATGATTTTCCCGCGGCGTTGCTTGCGGCGAGCTTGAAATGTCTTAAAGTTTCATATATCAACTAAGAAGTGGGACTACATAAGCTTATTATGATCACTAAAAAGTGTAAAATAAAATAAATGTTTTAAAAAACAAAAAAACCGCCTTCAAAAATGCAAAAAATAACTTCTACTACTAGGTACTTAGTAGTAGGTACCTATCCTATTAGGTTAGTCTAACTGAAGTCGGCGACCACAATATTTTCAAGTAAAAGCCGACTACAGTTGGACTAACCTAATAGGATAGGTACCTACTACTAAGTACCTAGTAGTAGAAGTTATTTTTTGCATTTTTGAAGGCGGTTTTTTTTATAAACTATATTAAAGCGAAAAAAATTCGTTGATCTTAGGCAGGATTCGAACCTACATCTCCTTTGGCTCTCCGGGCCGATGCAGGCGCATTACCAATTATGCCACCACGACGTCACCGACACTCATATTGAGAATGATAATTGACTTACACGTGTGATATGGACTCCAGGTCCCTGAAGACGCCGTCAGCCAGCATGGAGATGTTGTTCCCGTGGAGGGACAGCACCCGGAGCTGGGTCAGGCCTTGGAGTGCGTCGCGCTGCAACAGGAGGATACATGTTAACTCCGCAGTGATTGAAGCGATATTAACGACATCTAGTGCCAAGTAGAAGACAAACATCTAGGACAGCTCCAGTGTCAGATAACGCTCCTTAACATCTATACAACTTTCGACTTTATCCCAATGGACTTAGGTGCTCAGGCATAAAAGACTCAGACGAAAAACCCAATACTATACTCCGTTTGTTTAGGTACTTAAAAAGTGTAAACAATCCAAACCTCGTGGCATTGTTAAGCAGCCAATCAAAACTGTTTTATCGAACTTTAACTTATCAGTGTTCTGCTTCTATTGGCTGACGAACTATGTCACGTGGTTGTTTTGTTTACATTTATTTAATTACCTAAACAATCGGTACACCGGTTACATTTTTTTCAAGTAACTTTTGTCTTTCTCCTAATATTTACTGTGTTGTGCTGATACCCATTCAGCTAAGGGGTATGGTGATAAAATTGTTGGAGTTGCCTATCTTGTTGTTGGACTGTTCTATAACAAGCGTGCTCACCTGCACGCAGCGTAGCTTGTTGTAGCTGACAATCAGCGTGGACAGTTTGGTCAGCGCTCGGAAGATGTTGTTGGAGTTGCCTATCTTGTTGTTGGAGTTTTCTATAACAAGCGCGCTCACCTGGACGCAGCGCAGCTTGTTGTAGCTGACTATCAGCGTGGACAGTTTGGTCAGCCCTCGGAAGGTGTTGTTGGCCAGGACGCCGATCTTGTTGTTGGAGAGATCCAGCCGAGTCAGTTGGGTGAGGTGTTGGATCTGCTCGGGGGATATGCTGGTGATCTCGTTCGATTCTAGGTATCTGGAAGGATATGTCGTTATAAAATACAACATAAATAGTTAAAAAACGCCAGTTGCTGGCAGTATCCCAGTACATGCTGCTGCTTTTTCTAGTATTACTGGTAAAAAAGGTATTTCTTTAGTTTTTTTTTAGCCTTAGAAGGCAAAAGTGCTGACGGGCCACCATAGAAAGCGGTCATCATCGCTACAGACGCAATTCCAGGGCAACGGCTAAGTCGTTACCTTCAATGGCGGACATGTCATAGAGCTGAGGAAACAACGTGAAGGGAAGTGGCAAGTTGGCAACATTCATTACATAGTTTTGAATTACGAGAAAAATTACCTGTAAAAACTGACTGTAGTCAACTTTTATGGTTTTTGGTGATATGAATGGAAATTTACTCCAGTGGTGAGTGATGCTATGAAAATGGTTTAAATTTTGTAGAGCACGTCCATGAAATATCCTATAAACACGCAGAGAACTTGAAGTCTTAAAGACGAACTCAAAAGTAGCCGTACAGTTTACGTAAAAATTACAATTTAATAACGCTATCATTTTTACGCTTAACCCGTCATTGTAATGCAGAAAGAAACTACAACAAGGTTGTTTTTGGGGTTAGAGCATCAAAAATAGTCCATAGACAACACTTCCGACGAAAACTGAGGCAGTGGATGTATACTCAGCCTGCCCTCCACCTCCAACGACAAGGGCAACATCATCAAGTGGCAACATGACATGTATCTGGCTGTTTGTGGTTTTCCAAGGCTTTTAAGGAGATTAAAAAGAAAAAGTACTTTATTCCCTAAGGTGTAAAGTGTCACTTTAGTCCCTAGGGATTAAATGCACCACCTAAGTCCACCTAAACATGGCTATTATGATTCATTTTAGAGAGAAAAAGTTCAACAGCTGCTCACAGCTCGGTGGCCTGACGCGGAATGTTGTTGGGCAGCGCGGTGAGCTGCGCGCGCGCACACCGCACCACCGTGCCGACGCACACGCACTGCGATGGGCAGTAGTCCGGCGCCAGGCAGCCTTTGTCCTCCGCTAGGGAAAGAGAGAGAGAGAGTGTAAGGAAACAGATTTCAATGGAAGCCTTGACTTTAGACGCAAGTAAATAATTAAAGTTTTCTACGACTGCAATTTTTTTGTAAAACAGTGGTTGCTAAAAATATTTCAATCGCCTTAAATTTCGACAAAAAGAACGTTTTTAATGATATGAATCACTGCTGGCAGTCAGAATGAATTGTAGCTGGTTTTCAGTGGCACCAACGCGACACACGAACAAAGAGACAGTGCTTAATTAGAGAATTTAAAATATTGTAGTACCTACATATTGTAGTTATACTCATACGTTCACTTTAGCTATGTATATGTATAGAACTCTAAAGCGGGCCACGCCGCAACGGTGCGACATCACGGAGCCGACTGATTCGACGCATTCACGACGACGCCATTTGGCTTGGCGCGGCGCTGCTCTATTCGGCGTATTGGAGCGGTCGTGAAGCAGTCTAGTTTTATCTCCTTCGCACAATCAGCCCTCAGTCATTTAAAGTTCAAAACTAAATCAGTCATTTTAATGTGGTGACGGCGAGCGTTGCGAGGTACTCACGCTCGCACTTGAAGTCGCTTTGGTCTAGCGCGCTGAGGGTCGCGTGGCGCAGCGCGAGCGGGGCGGCGCAGGCGGCGCCGGGCGCGAGGCGGCGCGCGCGCAGCCAGCCCGCCAACCACGCGGTGTGGCAGTTGCATTCCAACATGTTGGTTTCGAGGTTCCTGTTTATAAATTAAATAAATCTGTGGCCTGTTTTATAAAGCTATTAATTACAATTTACAGGTTTACAAGTTTCCATTTGACACAACCTCGACCAATGACGGCCAGCCATTTGAGCAGTGTTGCCAATTTAGACCTGTAACGTTGTAACTTGTAGCTTTATAAAACGTGCCCCAGGGTTCTAGTGAAAAAGGGTATAAGCGTCTTCTGAAGATCAAGTGAAAAGGGGTTTAAGTCTAGTATAGGTACTCTGTTCATGTATATACCCTTTTTTATTACGAGTTAAGTCGACTTGTACCCTTTTTCACTAGGACCCCTGACATATCAGGGGACAATCTTAGGGTGGTATTCCAGTCCAAATCCTTGTCCAATTTCTAAATCCAATTTTTGAACAAATTTATTTAAAGGAGGCCATCTTGGTTCAAGTTTTTATACTATTTGCATAGCCATTTTGATTTAAATGTTGTTGTTGTATTTGATCAAAGTATTGGGCTTTCTAGTAAATTTGATGAAGTCACCCAATTTAAAAATAAATAAAAAGTGTAAAAGTTAACTTACAGCGTCGAGAGCGACGACAGATGATCGAAGGCGCCCGGAGTGATACAGCTGATCTTATTGTCTGTCAATGACCTGAAATTTAATACATACATACATACATTAAATCACGCCTGTTTCCCAGAGGGGTAGGCAGAGACCACATCTTTCCACCTGCTACGATCTTGGCAAATCTCTTTCGCTTCTTCCACATTCATACATCGAGTCATGCACGGACGTCGGTTTCGGGTACTTAAAATTCGGCCCTTTTATAGTATTTCTCCGATTTGATTCAAAAAAGTACGCCTAGGGCGGCCCCTTCCGACCCTTCCACTCACTTTCGCTCTGTATATCTCTTTCGTCAATCTTCTTTCATCCATCCTTTCCAAATGACCGAACCATCGAAGCATGCCCTTTTCAATCTTAGTCACTACATCTTCTTTTAGCCCACATTTTTCTCTGACTTTTTCATTCCTTACTCTATCAGTCAGTTTCACACCACACATACTACGCAAAGAGCGCATTTCAACTGCATTTATACGACTTTCATGCTTATCCTGCCACAACCAACATTCACTACCATACATTGTGAACAGCCACCAACAACAATAATTTATTAGACTGGTATAAGAGCGAAGCGAACTGCCCCTATTTCGCCATTCCGACGATGACAGGTGATAGGTGACATTTCAGTGTACATGGCGCAGCTTATATGAAACCCAGTCATGTATCAGTGTTAACTTTGCAATGTATAAAGAATTGTCACCTGTCACGTGTCATTGTCAAGATGGCGAAATAGGGGGCTGGTATTAGCTATCTACATATAGTTTAGATTGTCATAGTATGGGCATGTTATGAGAAGGAATGAAAATCATTTGACGAGAAGAGTTTTAAACATGATAGAGAGTTATAGGAGAACTACGAGACGGATAGAATGTGTGAAGAATATGAAAAACAAGAGAGTGACTATCCCGTGTAGTTGCCGGGTTGGAATAGTGCCACTCCATGTCTTCCCGTGGATGTCGTAAGAGACGACTGAGGGAATAAAGGCTTGTGTAGTGGTATTAGGCGATGGGCTTGCAACCTGTCACTAATACGCTGGTAAACATCTTAGCATAATTGTGCAAAATGTGGTTACAGAATTATCATTTTTTTTTAGAGTTTTATTTAATTCTGGTTGCTCTGCCTACTCCACTCTGGGAATGAAGGGAATGTATGTATGCAAATACTGAGATGAAAGCTGATAAGGATGTTTGGAAGAAGCCGTGCTACGTCATCCCCAAATGATTGGAATAAGGACATGATGATGATGATGACTTACAAGGTGCTCAGGCTGTGCAGGCCGAAGAACATCTTGTCGGTGACTGTCTGCAGCAGGTTCCCGTCCAGCAGCAGTTCCTGGATGTTGGCGGCGCCGTCGAACGCGTTGTCTTCGATCACTGTTATACCTGAAGACAGATAATGTAGGAGTTATTGAGAAATGTTAGTGTAAATGTGCACTAGGAGTTGCGTTTCAAAGTTCCGTACCCAAAGAATTAAATAGATTTTTAAAGGGTCGGCTACGCGAATGCGTTCTGGTATTACAGGAGTCCATAGGCTACAATAACCGCTTACCATCAGGGGGGCCATACGCTGCTAGTTTGCCAACATCATGGTATAAAAAAGTTGCTAAAGGGTCTATATAGTCCACCAACTGGGGTCCTAGTGAAAAAGGGTATAAGTCTTCTGAAGGTCAAGTGAAAAAGGGTTTAAGTCTAGTACACTCCGTTTATGTATATGCCCTTTTGTAAAACAAGTTAAGTCGACTTATACCCTTTTCACTAGGTCCCCAGAATTCTGGGGTCCTAGTGAAAAAGAGTATAAGTCTTCTGAAGGTCAAGTGAAAAAGGGTTTAAGTCTAGTATACTCCCTTCATGTATATACCCTTTTTTTATTACGAGTTAAGTCGACTTGTACCCTTTTTCACTAAGACCCCAGCATTATTTTTAGTTAGAATGTGTTTTAGGTCATATACCGCAAGTCATTCTTGTTACTTTTCAGGATTTTTATAATAATTAGACATGGTAAGTAGCTAGGTTTCATGAAAATCGATTGGGCTAAATATTATTTATTATAGGGCATTTTTTTATTTAGATAAGAGTTATCCTATCTGAAAGTAGGTCACCATTATTTTTGGTTCATCTATTTAAATCGCGAATTTGACGCAATAGCCGAAGTTGATTGCTGTCCTAATTTAAAACAGTTCTAGAAGCACAATTTTGCTGTCTTTTTCTAACTTAAAAGTTAGAGTAAGACAGCGGTCAACTTTTGCAATTTTATAAGTTCGCCTTTGTACTTGTTTTTGTTTTGTTATATTGCCTGTGTTTTGTATACATACATATCTACATTTATTGGTAGCCTAAACCTAGGTTAACACTTACCATTGTTGCGGAAGTCAAGCTTCATCAGGTCCGGGAGGCGGCCGAACAGCCCGTCCGACTTGATCTGGCCCAAGCTGTTGTCAGACATTAGCCTGAAAAAAAATCAAATATTTTAACCGTCAAAACCGGGTTATTTTTAGAGAAAGGGATAGAAGTTCATTAATGCTAATACTCTGTTCCTGTCTTATTGGTTCTGCTTCTTAGTGGCTCTGTCTATCTATCTTATCTAGTGGCTCTGAATATAGGTATTATAATTAAAAGTTGAATTATTTCTAAGGATTTTTTTGATTGCTCAGTGCGGTGATCTAATTGATTTAGGTAATTGAATAGTACCTAATATAATAGATGAATATATCGCGCACACAACACTATGTATCAACTTATCAGTGTTAAGTGATATGTCCCTGACATGACACGTTACGTTCACGGCACGCAAACGTAGCGTAAACGCCTTGCATACTAGTAGTAAACATTTGGCTAAATTCAGTGTGCTGAATGACAAAGACTCTAAAAAAAGACAAGTGTAAAGGCAGTTAGCATGTTAGTTAAGAGGACGAGCTTATCCCCTCCACGCCGCCTGTCTAAATTTAGCACACTGAATTTAGCCAAATGTAAAGCGGGCTTTACCTATATTAGTATTAAGGGGCCATATTTTCACTGCAATATTATATGTGGCCGGCAACTATTGGTGTCCCTCTCTTACTCGTATGTTAGAGAAAGACACCAATAGTTGCCGGCCACATATTGCAGTGAAAATATGGCTCGTTTAGAAGCCCCTTTACGCTAACTTACAATGCATCAGTATTGAGCGGCAGGTCCCGCGGCACGTCGGTGAGCGCGCGGCGCGCGCACGCCACGCTGACGGCGCGCGCGGCGTACTCGCACGCGCACGCCGCCGGGCACGCCGCCGCGTCGCCACAAGCGTTAGCGGGTTCTTCGCCGGCTGCGGGCGGAATATTGTAATGAAACGACTCTGTTTATAAGTAGTTTATTGTGTTCCACTATTGGGTAAAGGGCCTCTTGATTCTTTAAATATTTTGGAAATTCACATATTTTTTAGGGGTCCGTACCAAAATGGTAAAAAATGGAACCCTTATGAGACTTTAGGAAAACTATAAATAGCAAATGGGACCGTATGAATGGATTGCGCATTTTAAAACTTTTTCTTTTAAATTTTTAGTCATCTAGTTTCCAATTTCTGACCAAAATCGTACAAAAAATTACCACCCCCGCCCCCTTTATATCTGAAGTTTACTAGGCGGCAAAATCTGAAATAATTCAGACTAAAAAAAACAAGAAACGAAACAAAATTAGCTAGTTTTAGCTACTTGACGACAGATGGCGGTAGCTGTACTCATTTTCGATATGAAATTAAAGCATTTTTTACTAGATCGGTTGCGGCTAGCGCCACCGAATTAAAGTCCAATTACATTCTGGCGCGATACATGGCAAAATGTCCACGAGAATCAAAACAACATGAACGTTATCGAATGTAATTTAACTATTAGACGATAGATGGCGCAAGCTGTACTCATTTTCGATATAAAATCAAATCATTTTTAGTGAATCGAGTGCGGCTAGCGCCCTAATACGAATTAAAGTCCAATTAGGTACAATCTGGTGCGATACATGGCAAAATGTCCACAAGAATCAAAACAACTTGATTGTTAACGAATGTAATTTAGCTACTTGACGATAGATGGCGCGTTCTGGGTCTCTATTCTAGGCAGTAAAAACCATATTGTCTTTGAATTGAACCGGTATTGCTTTTAACTCGGTCGCTATTACTGTCAAGTAAATAAGAGCTATTGAATTGCTGTGATATACTGAAATTAATAACTTCATTTACTTAATAATGGTTAGTATTATGTTTTCTGGAAACCACGACAGAGCTAAAGAAAAAAAAGACTAGGTATATATGGTGATGACGGTAGACTTTTGGACTAAAATAAAGTATAAATATTAGTGCTACTTGTCCTGTGAAGAGAAAGGCATGCGTCTTCGTTGGTGTATAAATTCAAAAAGAAATAGAAACTAAAATTACTTCTACTTATAGGTTCGTAAACAGCGACCTCTCTGAGTAACGCCGTGAACTATCTTAACAACTAGTTACTTAAAATCAATACAATAAATCCCAGTGACCTAGTGGAGGTTACAGGTACCTCCCGAGTCGTCTAGATGGCGCTGTTCTACATATTAGCACACTAGAGGACACCCGCGACTTCGTAGTACGCATAGAATTAGTTTCCCGCTACTCCCCCCCACTTCTTCCCGTTGGGGGTCGATTTTCGGAAAATCCTTTCTTAGTGCTCACTTACATCATGAAAGGAACTCATGTACCAAATTTCAAGTTTCTAGGTACAGTAGTTTCGGCTCTGCGTTGATATATAAGTCAGTCAGGTTTCCTTTTTAGGGTTCCGTACCAAAATGGTACAAAATTTGGTACATTCAAAAATGAAAGTGGTTCGATTATAGCAAATGCGGTGTCATATGAAAGGTCTTAATCTACACATATCAAAACTATTTTTTTGAAAATTTTCTGTGATGTACTTTTTGATTAATAGCCAAAAATGTACTAAAAGTGACCGTCCCCCCCCCCTTATCTCCGAAGTTTAGTAATCAAAAATTCTGAAAAAAATCCTGACGTATAGATAATTACTTATATTTTGTGGGAAAAATAAAATAAAGTGTTCATTATTTACAGTTTTTGAGAAATAACAAAAAAACCAAGAAAATCTGTATTAAAATTTTGTGGTTACCAAGCATATTATCTTCAATATGGAACCCTCGGTGCGCGAGTCCGACTCGCACTTGACCGGTTTTATATATATAGAGGTAGATAAACTGCTATTTCTACTCACGTTTGCACTTAAAGTTCTCCTCTCTGAGCGCGTCGATCCTCTTGCGGCTCATCCGCTTGGGCGACTCGCACTTGGCCCCCGAGGTCTCCAGACTTGGGTTCTTTCGCAGATACGCCGCCAGCCAGCGTAGCGAGCAGTCGCACGCGAAGGGATTGCGACCTAGGTGTCTGGAGGATTAAGTTGATTTTACATTGTACATAAAGACATCTTTAAAAAAACTTAATCTACTGTAAATATGGTTGAAAGTAGCTCGTATTTTTTTTTATCTAAACTGACATTTCAAGGGGTTGATATTGAAAGGATTTGCATATCGTTTATTACTTACAAGGTCTGTATTCCAGTCAAAGCAGCAAAGGTACCATTTGGAAGCGATCTGATATTGTTATCGTACAGCGATCTGGAAAATAAGGTAAAATAATAATTATAGTTTTAACCTCTCGTTTACCGCTGACCTACCTATGCGTCAGCCATTCTAATTAAGATTTTGAATTTAAATTTTATTGACAAAAGAATCAAAATTCGAATTTTAACGCTTCAATTAAAATCTGTCTGGTACACTACAGGTTAATAGACACAAGTATCACCTGAAATTTTTTCAAAATTAATATAAACACTTCCAAATAAAAATAGTATATTCCGGCAAAAAATAAGATGTTTATATCCAATTCAAATTTAAATTCAAATAATTTATTGGTAAAACATAGGTGTAAACATAGATGTAATTGTATTGTTTTTCTATCGTGTGGCTGTCTTTTTAATGTTTTCCCTGATGTGGATGTATTGATATTTATTTATGTATTTACTTATATATAATTATCTGTTTATTTATGCATGTCATTTGTATCTTGTGTTTTTTGTATTTGTATTTATCTATTTATTTCTTTGGTTAGCGTGTATGTATTTATCACTTTTTCTTGTTTTTTAGTACTCGTGTTTTATGCTTTAATAGTTTCCTATTATTGCTCTCGTGTAGCCTGCACCACCTACTGTGTAAAATGTTTTAATTTGTCACCATGTCCCTGCTAAGGTTGTCTGGAAGAGATCGCTAATTAGCGATAAGACCGCCTGTTGTTTACCTGTGTTATTTTTAATTGTACTGTTTCTCTGTACTGTTTTTGTTTGGTGTACAATAAAGTGTTTTGTATTGTATTGTATGTAACATCGGCTTAATTAGGATCACTATGTTTATTTTATTTTGATTAAAATAAACTTAAATCAGTTTCTGACTTGTTATTGCAATAATCATAAAGGATATTGGAAATAATAGTAATAATAGCAGAGTATTATCCGGCGAGTTAAAGTTATCCCAGAAACGCGTACAAGCAATATTTTTATTTAAGGGCGTGCATTTTCAATTAGCTAGCTTAAAACTCGCTCTTGTATAGCTTAGTTCGCGCGACCGAAAAATCGACACCAAGCTGATTTAAATGAATAATATCTTTCAATCCAAATATTAAGACCGAGGATATATATTTTATTTAGACATTTTCAACATAAAAAATGTGTCAAAATAACGAAATCATATTAGGTATTTGAAGATTCACTTACAATAGCTTCAAATTCTGCAGGTCTCGGAAAGTATCTTTTCGTACGCAAGTTATTTCGTTCGAATTAAGCAATCTGAAACAAAAACAATGTTGTTTTAAACCATGTGAAAAGTTTTCTAGAAAGCTACGTAAGTACTAATAATTTGATCTACTGGGACTCGGAGTATATGACCTTCTGCTGAATTACTGTCACTAGGTACAAATGGAAAATCGTCCAATTGAAATTATACGTCAGCTCAGAAAAATGACCATTTGAAATACAACAAAAAGGAAAATTGTCCATCCTGAATAACGTCTAAAATGGAATCATGTCGCATGGCAAAATTGTCCAATATGATATTGGTCGAAAAACAGTAATATGTCATTTGTATTTACGTACACTCAGATATATGACCAATTATAAATACGTCCTACCTGAAATATGTACAATTTATATTATATTCATATGGTCTTAATTCATATTAGACTAAACACATTCACTTGTGCGTATTTCATTTTGTTCATAATTTATAATGGACAAAATTGCATTGGGACTTAATTAATTTACAACGAAAATAAATTTGGTTATAAATACTTTTCAGCACAATTACATTTTGACTAAATTCACTTTGGATACTGTTACTTTTGACCCAACTTCAGAATGGTTATTTCACGTGGACGATTTTCCATTTGTAAATCCTTCTGCTGGAGTTTCTTGCGGCGCTTCTTCTCCGCAATGATGGTCTTGTCCGAAGCGCTAGTAGATTCACTCCATATTACCGACGTGTAAAAGAGCCCTCATGTGGCCAATTTACTCTCATACAAATTGACTTACTGCCGCACTCAGAGATGTCAATTAAATTTAACGCTTACGAAAGAAAGTGACAGCAGCAACATTAATCAAGCATTAAATTTAATTGACGTCTCTGAGTGCGGCGGTTAGTCCCAAACTAAGCTCAAGGCCTATACTATGAGTAATAGACAACGACATAAATACTTAAATAGAGAAATAAAACACAGAAAACATTCAAGACTCAAATAGTTATATGTCAAATTCAAAATTTCAAATTCAAAATCTAGGCTAGGCGATTAAAATACTTTTTAATGTGTATGTCTTTCTATACTTACAGCAGCTGCAACGACGTCAAACCGTGGAAAATGCCAGACGGCAGCTCCTTGATTTTGTTTCCATACAAAACCCTGAAAACCAAACAATTAGTTTTAACTTGTAAAAAGTTAGGAACTAAAAAAAAAATACCATGTACCCACATAGCGCAATATTCAAGGCATTGCAATCCGTGCAATCACGGATCAAATGCATAGGTACTGTCTTCTGAAGTATCCATCTTTAAAAAAATATTACGTTTAAATACTTCTTGTCAGGGGCCTAGACAAGATGCAAACGTCGCTATCGTTTTTCTGTTCTATCGTGATCACGTGGTTTATCTAAACGAATAGCTAAGTCCTAGCCAACGTCCTTATTTTCGATCGACTTAAATATTGGGTCCTTACCTATGAAATTGGCGTTCTTTTTACGTGTTTTATTTCTACGGAATTTATTCATTTCAGTTTTAACTTCCAAATTATTCTTAAATTTCATTAATACAGTATGTTACAAAGGTTTTAGATACAAATAATATGGTTCAATTTCTTATTTAGTGTTTAAAATTAAAGTGTGAACTCAACTCTTTTCATGTGCTGTGAGTTCAAGTGTTTCAATTACGCAGAATTTTATGAAGCTAAATATTTTTAAGTAATTGAGATATGTATAATTTAGCTTAGAAGTGTCCAATATTCCTGACAGAATTTTGTTTGGTTTGCATTTGACGTTACTAAATAATCCGCAAAATTAAATGTATGAAAACCACCGTTTTCATAAAATTCTCCATATAAAACGCCAATTTCATAGGTAAGGACCTAATATATCGAAACGAAACGAAAGAAGGCCGGTGCACCTGGCGTTCCATAGTCTCTGCCTACTTGGGAGACAGGCGTGAAGGTATGTCTGGGTAACAGACAGAAATTTATTTAAACGTACAGTGAAGTGAGATGAGTGAGTCCGGTGAACGCGTCCGCAGCCATTTTGATGATCTTGTTGTTGCTGAGATCGATGCGCGCGATTCGCTTCACGGCCGCGAACGCGCCCGTGCCTACCTCCGTTATCTCGTTCTGTTCAAGGCGGCTGGAAAGAGAGAACATGAATAATAAGATTACACTAAAGCAACATAATACAAAATGTAATGTTCCATTACCATTACACGCCAGTGATCTGTGAATTGGAGGTGCTACTCGTCAAGAGAGGCTATTTGTATACGTAGCTAGCGATACATACATACATAAACTCACGCCTTAATTCCCAGAGTAGGGTAGGCAGAGCCACAGAATTACCAACAACTCTAAAAACTTGTTGATAATTCTGCGTATTAGGGTGAAGCCAGACGAGCGTATTTTTCGAGTTGTGAGTCGCGTAATTTCTGCTCCTCCATTCAGTTTCATAGCAGTAGTAGTAGTATGATGAATGGAGGAGCAGAAATTACGCGACTCACAACTCAAAAAATACGCTCGTCTGGCTTCAGCCTTAGTGACAGGTTGCAAGCCCATCGCCTAACAGTACTAGCCTTTATTCCCTTAGTCGCCTCCTACGAGTCCTACGACATCGTCATAATACGAGAGCAATATCTGCTGGTAAGTTTGCAGTTCCTAGAGTGTCCAATTACTACGGAAACAGGACACTTAAAAAACGTCTACCTTATCTCCTGAACAGATTACCAGCCGATATTGTTCTCGAAACCAACAAACGTAGATTTAAAGCTAGGTTACATAAGCATCTCCTGGATTCATTGTGAATGCAATGCTCACCTATATTTATATAATTATGGGTGAGCATGAGTAAAATCATATCTATAGTACATACTGAAATATTAGTTTATATCTATTTAAGTACCGCTTTTATGTTATGTATAGTGATGAACAAGCTGGACCGAAGATTCCGCAGTCAAACTGTGTAAACAGTTTTGTGGAACAATGCATAAAATGTAAACTTTGTGTTTGTTCTAATAAATAAATAAATAAATCCACGGGAAGACATGGAGTGGCACAGTTCTAACCCGGCAACCACACAGGACCGGCGTCGGTAGCTAGCGATTCCGGGTTTTATCCTCAGTAGGGACAAATATATCAGCAGGGCATGAGTTGTTTCTGATTTTTGGATGTTTTCAATGTATCAGAGTTTTTATTTCTCTATTTTAACAGGCACCTTTGAAGGATTCGGGAGATTGGTTATATTCCGATTTGATATCGATTTCGAATCGAAGCAGCGCGGGCGCAACTCACATTTGTAAATTTTTTCATATTTGTTGTTTTTCTTTAGGGTTTGTATTAAAATTATACCAAATTTTACGCGTTTATGCTTGTTCTGACCGTTTTAACGATACAAAAAAAAAACGTTTCATGTATCACCATTATTATTTCAGTTATATTTTTAAAGAAAATGATACTAAATCCGCTGTAATATCCGCTATCTACTTAAATTGCGTTTCAACTGCCAAAAATATGAATTGGTGAAACATTATCTTATCTTGTTGGTGGGGTCCTTACGGATACACTTCGACCTTATGGGATTTTTTGTGTAATTACCCCTTCGGTAAAATATTAGTCAACCCAACATGATTGATGATGTGTTGAATATAGAGGTAGCGAAAGTTGTGTTTAGAGCGGTGCACCTGGCGTTTCATAGTCTCTGCCTACCCCATTGGGAGACAGGCGTGAAGGTATGTATGTGTATGTATTAGTCAACCATGTACTCACATCTCAGTAGCCCTGTGAGGGATGGTGGAGGGCAGCTCGGAGAGCAGCTTCTCCCGGCAGTCCACCGTGCCCTCCGGCGTGCAGCGGCAGGGCGGCGGGCAGCGCGGCTCGGCCGAGCACTCGCCGGGCAGCGCCGTCGTCGGCCCTAAGAAAATAAATATATTATGGTACACTAACTTAAAGGTCACGCATAGTTCGACATTCAGAGAAAACAAAGAGGCCCCCAAACTAACCTAACCTAACCTACAGGTTCTGTGTCTTTAAACATTTTGAAAAGTTCATAGGTTCAGAGAAAAATGATTGTCGGGCAAATGTAAATTCGGAGAAACGAAACAGCAGATAAAAGTTTATCGAAATATCGATTGGTACCCAATTACTAGGATATCTTAAAAACACACTTCAGTTATTGGCTTACTCAAATGTATCCATATAAATAAATAAATACTTACTTATTATTTAGTCAGACCCATCTTTATGATAAACTTACCGCTGCAAATCAGCTCGTGGCTTTCCAGTTCAGTCAGCATCGCTCCCCTCAACGTCGCCGGCGCTTGGCATCTGGAACAATGTCTTGGAGTTAAAATAAAATTAGGACTGAGATGTTCTCCATGCTACTCAATGGCAAAGTTAGCTTTTCTAAAGGCAACCGCTTTTTTGGGTTTAAACCTGAAAACACACAACACTATTTTCAACAGTTATGGTGCTAAACCTAGTGCTTTTCATGATACTCTTTGTCCACTTTGATTAAGTAGTTAAGCTGCTTTGTCTGCTCATGGAACTTGGCGTGTACATTGCCTTCTAGAATCAACCAAGGGAAGTAGAAGCATCACACTCCTCATACCTGGCTCCAACCCCGAGGATAACAGCATCCTTCACAGCGCTGGTCAGCCGCTCCACTCGACAGTCGCAGACCAGTGGGTTGTCCGTCAGCCTCAGGGTATGCAGGCGGGCCACCGTCGCTGGCTCCAGGGTCTAGTTACCCAGGCTGTTGGGTATCTACTGGATATCTTTGACCAAATCACCTACTTGGTGTATAGCGCGAAGAAAAGCACAGAGACATGATGAGGCTTATAGATGCCTCTGCTGATAACTTCCTGCTGCATAACTACTGCTTAGCAAGGTTAGGGACTCTTCAAACAGTTCTCGTGCTAAACCTGTTGTCTCTATGTCCGATTTGATTTGGTAGCTAAGCAGCCTTCGTCTGCTTCTGGAACCTGGTGTTTACATTGCCTTCTAGTATCAACCAAGGGAAGTAGAAGCATCTACAGACACTCTTCATACCTGGCTCCAACCCCGAGGATCCCAGCGGCCTTCACAGCGCTGGCCAGCCGCGCCACCCGGCAGTCGCAGACCAGCGGGTTGTCCGTCAGCCTCAGGGTATGCAGGCGGGCCACCGTCGCTGGCTCCAGGGTCCAGTCACCCAGGCTATTGGGTATCTACTGGATATCTTTGACCAAATCACTTACTTGGTATATAGCGCGAAGAAAAGCACAGAGACATGATGAGCCTTATAGATGCCTCTACTGATAACTTCCTGCTGCATAACTACTGCTTAGCAAGGATAGGGACTCTTCAAACAGTTCTCGTGCTAAACCTGGTGTCTCTTTGTCCGCTTTGATTCAGTAGTTAAGAAGCCTTTGTCTGTTTCTGGAACCTGGTGTATACATCACTTTCTAAAATCAACAAAGGGAAGAAGCATCCTCTATGGAAGCTCCTCATACCTGGCTCCGACCCCGAGGATCCCAGCAGCCTTCACAGCGCTGGCCAGCCGCGCCACCCGGCAGTCGCAGACCAGCGGGTTGTCCGTCAGCCTCAGGGTATGCAGGCGGGCCACCGTCGCCGGCTCCAGGGATAGGTACGTCAAGTTGTTGTTGTTCAGAGTCCTGCAAACAAATAGTCGATATAGTGTATTAATTGGTGTCTTGTTTCACAACCAAAAAATAAATTTAAAAATACCCACTTAATTGACTACGGCAGTTTCATGTATGTATTTATTTTGATTAAAATGATTAATTTTACGTTATTCCTTTCTTTTAAAATACAATGTTACTTAAGCAGAGTTATTATTTTTTAGCTATTCTTTCGATTGGCATCATAAAAGTAGGGGTTTTTTTTTTTGAAATTGAAGTCGGTTCGATTCCCAGACGAAGCAAGTAATTTTTAGAAAATCTATGAGTGCAGAATTACTAACTTTTAAAAATAACATAAAGTCTTCTTTCAGCAAAATACACTAACTACGATATTTAAGGTACTTCCCCTTCATGTCCCATAAGTTTGGGACGCCCTGTATATATAGTATAATTTCAATATAATAATAGTCATCATCAAAGTATTATTAAAAATGGTTTTTTTAACCTATGGTAAACATCTTAGCCGATTGTGCAAAATGTGGTTACAGAATTAACAAGTTTTTAGAGTTGTTGGTAATTTTGTAAATCTGCAGCTCTGCCTAGCCCACTCTGGGAAAGAAGGCGTGAGTGTATCTATGTGTGTATGCAGGTCCCAAGTTTCACTGTAGCTCTCATTCTTATGAATAAGTTCAGAGAAATGTGCAAGTTTGTCTTACAGCGCTATCTTGTTATGAAGATTAAGTTGGTACAATCTGATCGTGCGATAGCGGCGCCTTACACGGACATAATGCAAGTTTTATGGCAAAGTCACACAGATTAAGGAGAAAGGATGTTGAATAGCTTTCCCGGCTTTGCTATAACTTTATTTTGCAACTGTACATACTTATGTAGAAGTTGTTTTTAGCTTCTCGCGGTACAAAAGCACCTACCATACGTCCTTTCTTGGGGTTTAAGCTATCGCCTTACCAAATTTTATCTAAATCGGTTCAAGGGTTTAGCCGTGAAAAGCGTAACAGACAAACAGACAGAGTTACTTTTGCATTTATCTTCTATCGCTGTATCTTTCTTTACATATATAGGTGCTTCCCGCCGTCTGTCCCTCTGTATATACGCTTAGATCTTTGAAACTCCGCAACGGATTTTAATACGGTTTTCATGTATAACTTTTTTATTGTATAACAAGGCCAGTTATGAAGGCAGTTTTTTGTTTTTTGACATTTATTTTCAGATTTTGTACTATAATGGTAGGTACCAAAAATGATGTTTGCATGTTTTACCGTTTTTATGACACAACACAATTTTTATTGTATGGGATAATTATTTAGATTACTTATGTATCTTTTCTTTTATTTATTAAATCCTCCGTAATAACATACGATAAAGCTTCAAAAGATACAGCTCTAGACATATCAGTAAGATCCCGTTGGGCTCCCTTCGCTTACAGAGGGGCCCATTTCATTAAAGCATGTACTTAAATTGTAATATAAGGGTGAAGACACATTTATCAGCACCGATTCGCATTTCGTCTATAGAAAATGGCTGTTTTGTATGAAGATGCGTACGCATGCGAAAGCAGAACTGATGCGTACGCATCTTCATACAAAACAGCCATTTTCTATAGACGAAATGCGAATCGGTGCTGATAAATGTGTCTTCACCCTAAGTGGAAGTCTCCTTTTAATACCTATACATACTGTTGGAAAGAGTCCGCTTATAATATGTATAAGCTATTATTTTATATGCAATAGGCCTCAGAACCATAAAAAGTAGGTAACTCACAGGACTTCCAAACTCTTCAAGTTCTCGAGCGCCTTCTCGTCGATGCACTTGAGCTGGTTGCCGTCCAGGTGCAGCGCCTTCAGCGCCGTCAGCCCGCGGAAGGTGCGCCGGCTGATGGCCGTCAGCTCGTTGCGGCTGAGGTCTCTGGAATCAGCGCATCAGCGGTGAAAACTTGGAGACGAAGTGAATAGGGTAGGGTAAAGTATTAACAGTAGACACATTAGAGCGGGTGCCCACTTATGTAAATTATTTATTTATTTATTTATTGTTTCGTCTTAGCTACTGTCTTTATTACAGGCTCACCCTAATACAATAGTGCCTGAAATTAACTAAATCAATCACATATTTTTTACATATAAATAATACATTACACATTAAACAGACAATACCTACATACAAAGTTACATTTAAAAATTATCGGGTGTCGGATCCGACAAAATGTCGGGAGTTACATTTTATATTCTATCGGATCGACAGATGTAAGCACTCATATCAAATGTATTGCCGAATATCCAACGGATCCAACAACCGACAAGTGGAAACCCGCATTTAGGCCGGCTCATTAGGCCCTGCCAAGATGCACTACGCTAACTAGCGTTTCTAATCGCTTCGTTTTTAAACCAATCACGTCACTGGTAGATGACGTGATACGAAAAGTCACGTGATCTACCAGTGAAGCGATTGGTTTAAAGAGGAAACGAATAGAAACGCTTGTAAGCGTAATGCATGTTGTCTGGACCCTCTGAGCACTAAGATGGAAGGCCACTACGCTAGTAATGTCACCGGTTGTCTTATCCCCACACCGGGACAACAATGCGAATGCTGCTTGGCGCGTAGGTAGCTTAAAGACATTGCGCACCATTGCGCAGCTTATAAGAATATCAGTTATGTGACATCTCATTAACTTTGCAATGTATACTGAATTGTCACTTGTCAACTATCCTTGACAGGTTTGTGAAATAGGGCCTCAAATCGATAAAATAACTTTTCTTGACCGCACGCAATACTCGAAGTCCTAAAAATACTCGATCGAGTATCGATTCTAGAATTACTAATAGTATAATCACTCCCTTGAAATTTCCTCGAAAACAAATAACACGAATCAAGGTAATATCTATCTTATTTTGAAATAGTGAGGGTTTAAATTAGCTTTGGTGATGGATTCGGTGGCACAAACATGAGTAGGTATTAGCGATTAAAATAACAGGGATGGGAAATACGTGAAAATACTTTGAAAGTATTTACATTTTTTTTTTATTGTCATATTAAAATTAAGAAAACGAAACCATTATTATTGAGTGTAGCGGATATAAAAAAACTCATTTTGCATCACGTTGCAAATTTCACCCTAAACAGCGCCATTATTATTTTTATTTTCTAGTACTTGCTAACCATTGTAAAAGCCTAGAAGCTTATAATGGCGGCCAATCGGACTAAAACTGTCTCCTAAATTAAAATATCATTAATGTTTTCGAGCGCAGTATAAATAATATTAATAAAATAAAAAAACAACAATAGTAAAAACTAGCAAGATTTCAAAGTTTACTTAATATTACAGCAATAACACCGTAAAACCCATTTACTTCGTTTCCCTGAATTAAAAAAAAAAGGTAAAAGATGTTTATTCAGTAAGTAGGCCGCACGGGCACTTTTACACGTCAAAAATCTACCAGCGCTTCGCAAGAGACCACTGCTGAGAAGAAACGCCGCAAGAAACTCAACAGTCAGTCGTTTTTTAAATATTGCTTATGATAAATGATATTATACAACGAAAAGAAAAAACTTAACCTAGCATTATATAAAACAATGAATGTAACAAACAATATGAATATGAATATATATATCATGCGTAGTTGAGCAGGAAAATGTGTCTAAACTCAAGATTCTAAAAAAAAAAAAACTCATAAGTAGTAAATATAAAAATAAATAAAAATTATACTTAGACGGGGCAAAACAACACATAAATAGTTTCGATACATTTTCCTACAGAAACCGTGTCCCCTAGACAATACACAATGTTTTACATATTTGTATGATTAAGTTATTATTAAGATATTTAGGTGTTTAATTTAGGCCAAGCATTTTTATCTGTTACACTTGCTATAATTGTATCTTGCCATAATATTAATTTGCCATTTTTATATCCATCGTATAGAGCCTAATAGGTTAGGTTAGGTTAGTTTTGTAATAATTCTGAATAGTACACGGTTGCAGAAAAAATGCTTTTATGGCAAATTATACAATTATGGCAAGTGAAATTTAATGAAATGAAATCTTTAATGTGTGATAGATTCAGGTTAGTTAACATTGATTGCTGTTATTGTTGCCTTATAAATAGTTTAGTCCCACTAAATCCTACTGGAACAGGGTAGTGATTCTCTCAAAAGCAAAGGTGAGCGAACGCAGGAGTAAGCGGCGAGTTTAAGTAGTCCCGTCAAAGCGAACAAAACACATTTCAGCGCGTGTATTCAATTTGGCAGCATGGCTTCTTGAACGTATAAGGCTGCCTAATTGAGAATGCACGCGCTAAAATGTGTTTTGCTCGCTCTGACGGGACTGCTTAAACTCGCCGCTTGGACTTCACTCCTGCATTCGCTCACCTTTTCTTTTGAGAGAATCACTACCCAGGTGTAAACGGTAAGTAAAATCGAACTATAATAACTAACATGAAACATAAAATTATGATCTATAATTAAAATAAATTAAATTTAAGTGTTAATATTAGAACGGTCTTAAATTTGTAGGTTATACCAAGTATTTATACTTGGTATGCGGCGCCAAGGATCGCGTGGTACGCGACCGGTATCGCGTAATTAAATATTAAATTTTAACGCGCCCCGCCGGCGCCGCGACAGGCTAGGGTGGACACGACTTTGCTTTCAAATTGTTTTAAATTAACACGTTTTTTTTCACTATTAAAAGTATTTCAGTCGAAACGTCGATGAAAATGCGCGAAGGTATTACGCGATTAAATACCATACGTAATTGGACTGAAAATTACTCTTTTCAAGTTCAATATTTTGCTAAACGGTACCCAAAATTGATTTGATAATAATGATTTTTAACAGCTATATAATGAAACCGGTATCGATGTCATAATGTAAAAAAAATTATGCTTCATATACTTGTCAATTTAAATGTATATGACAGATTACAGTTTTGAAGTACCAAGTGACTAAGTGCCGCACTCAGAGACGTCAATTACCTAAATTTAACGCTTGTTTAGTGACGTGTTGTCTAATTCTATTGCTATAGCAAAAAAAGTGATAGTAACTATTTTAATCAAGCATTAAATTTAATTGACGTCTCTGAGTGCGGCAGTCTGAGTGTAACCGCGGACAGACGGACATGGCGAAACTATAACACCCGTATTCACAAAAGTCACTATGAGGTCTCACAGTGCTCACGAACGCACAGGGTGTTTCAAATCGTCTCATAAACAAAGGGTCGGTCAAAAAAGACCAATCACAAATCAGTATTGAACGCAGTGTGTTCACGCAGTGAAGGATCCCTTAAGTATTGTTTGTGAATACGGGTGTAAGGGTTGCTTGTTGACTACGGAACTCTAAAAACGTTGTAGGAACGTGAAACTGCACGCGCAAGCAATTCTAGCAACTTTAATCTGTGCCTTAGTAAATCAGGGGTCTAATTAAACTGGTCTATAATTCAACTCGATTTTGTAAGTGATACTTCACACTCACAATGCGTATACTAAACACTAATCCGACGTTGACATGTTTATCTGTCTGAATGTCGACACGTAACTCATAAACTGAGTGAGTCATGCCTAGGAATGCCTAGATTCAACAGATTACTAGTGTTAAGGTTATAGGTTGGTTGCATTCGTTGGTTACGCAATGACGCAAATGGCTAAATGGATTTAGATGATATTTGGCCTCATAACTGAATGCGGATTTATTGCCTTCACACAATTTGACAAGCTTGTTCATTTGAATTAATCACCAAGGTGTAAAGTTATGGGATGATGGGAACTTGTAAGTATGTTTACTCTTTACACGACTGCCTAAAAAAAGGAGTGTAATGTTATCAGGGTTCATGTATGTATGTATCTACGATTCTTTATTCCACCATAACTCCTAAATGCCTGGGCCGATTTAGATGTGTGTGGTATCGCTAGAATCCTTTCATCCCGGGTGACATAGGAACTAGGACTAAACTGTTAAAATTGAAATAACAACAACGGCAAAATGTCAATTATTAACATAGGTAGGAATAGAAATAGGGGGAATAGCGAGAAAAATATTCTACGCGTACGAAATCCCATCTGTCTTCTATTTAACCCTAAAAGTTATTTTGTATTAGTATACCTACCAAACATTTCTTAAGGTGCACTTTTTGTTTTTTTCATTTAAATAAAATTGTGTAAATAGGTGAAATCCAATGAGGCTAGACTTTAGTTTGACATTTGACATCACAAATTAAGGATGGTGACATCAATAGCGACTTAATTAATAGGTAACATAATAAACAAAGAAGTGTTAAATGCAACAGAATAAGTATTGTGATGCCGGAAAAGGGGCTGGACCCAGCATTTTGCTCCAGAGCGTAGGTAAGTAGGTATACGCTGCAGCGCTGGTTTTCAGCCAGACCCTTGCTAGATGACTATTGAATAAACAAAAAAAAAACTTGTCGGCACGGAATAGGCGTGAGAATATTTATTATTATGGGAACCAACATAAACATACTAGTTTCTTTTTTAATTTTGCGACTTTAAGAGTTAAGAATAAAATATTAAATAATATGCATATCCACACTACTACTATCTGCCTCATAGGGCTGCCAAAAATTGCTCGCTATCCGTTACCATTGAATAATTGACGACGTTCTCAAATTGGGTGCGAGCCAGCCCTACCGAGTCGCTAACTTTGGAGAAGGCATGGCATTATAGTGGACTGATATTGATGATTCTTATGGCAATCGATTTGTCTTAATCTTGTGAGTGTCACTAGAGATATGATAGTATTTAAAATTCAATATGGCGGCAACAGAACTAGACGCCATATTGTCAATATAATAAAAAATGTCGAAGAACTATGACAAATGGGGTATTATTGAATAGAAAAAAAGAAAATAGTCGATGAACTATGAATGGGGTATCTTTGAATAGGTATTTAAAAATCCTCTGTAGGTTTCTTCAATCATTTTTCATTTTGAGCGATAATTTAGGATTTATAACGATTTAAAGTTGGTTAGCAAGTGTCTGGTTTTTAAAAGCTTGGTATTTTTTTAAATGCGGTGTGACCGCTATGAGTTAAAAAATAATAAAACAACTCTAAAAAACCGACTGCATTTTTACATATTGTCGTCAGCATATTTTAAATAAAAACCTCATTTCTTTGATTAAAATATTATAGCCTATGTCACTCCCACAACCAATAAGACCGTTTAGGCTGCAGAGCATCCCACAGAAATAGACATACATATATATACCGTGTTTATTCTTACTTGTCTACTTAGTCGGTCCTTAAGTTCTGTCACAAAGGTTTAGTCAAATAAAACTAACTTCTGTTTATTTTTTAATTTCAAAATGTATAAAAAATAAAAGCTTAATTAATGTACATTTTTAGGGAGTAATAATCATTTCACATAGTCGCCGCAATTTCCCATACTATCTTCTAACAGTCACGGCCGGCGACGATTAAAACACGCACGAGTTTTCTGAAAATTTCACTTTTTGAAAACGCTTTAAAGGTTAGTTTTTGTTAACTAAGAAACTTTTTTGTTTAATATTATGAAGTCTCTCATATCTGGGTATATTGAGAGACCAGCATTATTTTCTTAACGACACTCAAAAACCAGCTTAAGAAGCTCGAAGTCTGGTCTGTTTTCGTATTGCTGCAAATTGATGTAAAATCGTAAGGTCCATTCAATGAGACATGAAGATTTACCGGTGTATAAGCGGATCTTTAGTTGCTTGGAATACATTTGTATCAGAATTTAAAGATAAAAGTCTGGTCAATATGTCACGCAAATTTCGATTCAATAAGAGGACTCTTACAAAAGTTGTAGCCGTTATCAGTGTCGTGGTCGTGCGTGATTTGAACCATGCTTTCCTGCCCCGAATGGAATGCTCAAAGCTCGTTCATCAAATTATTGCAATAGTAAAGAATACAAATTATGCTTTTTTTATTCTAGATAAAATGAGGTTTTTATTAATGTGCTTCAGGTTTATGAAACTCTTTTATTTATTTTTTAAATTGTAGTAAATCTCAGTGACAGAACTTATGAACCGACCTAGTAATATAGTAAACAACTTTCTAACCTCAAAATTAACCTTTTTTTGCATAAAACAGCTGAGTAAATATTTTGGACATCACTTGGCCCATTGTATAGTCTGTGATTGCTTTATTTTAATTAAATATATCAATGTTATATCAGGGGACATGTCACACCAATTGAGCTAGTCCCAAACTAAGCTCTAGGCTTGTACTATGGGTACTAGACGACGATAAACATACTTATATAGAGAAACATATTCTTATATACATAGAAAACATCCAAGACTCAGGAGCAAATACTCGCGCTCATCACACAAATATCTGCCCTTACCGGGATTTGAACCCAGGACCGCTAGCTTCGTAGGTATGGTCACTACCAACTAGGCCAGCGCGTCGTCAAATAATATTTAAAATAGCTGTTTTAGCCAAAAAAATATCATTGTGACGTATTAGTCAGTATTTTGAGCGTCAGTAAGGATACTTAAAAGAATCAATAGATACCGCAAATTAACGCCCCCTCCTTTACCTTCGTGCATCGCATCCCCTTTGTCCGTTTTATTACGATATCGTTCGTGTAAATTCTTAATGTGGCTAAAGCGAATAATTGTCCGCCATTTTAAATTAATAACTTGTGGGTTGTGCAGTACAGGGACCGGGGATTCGGTTGGCTTAGTTTAAGTGATTTAGAAGACCGGATTGTATATGTCTTGGTTTTCTTTGAGCTTGAGGTTAATATTGAGGTGTTGCTAACACTAAGGTCCAAAAATGGCAACAAAATACAGGTTAAAAATACATAAATGCACAATCACAGTTATAAATAACTACATACTGTAGTTCGCTTGTACATCGCTGTTAAAAACGAATATTTCATTTTATAGGGATTTAAAAACTTAGTGCTGACGCGTCCATACAAAGTTTTATAACTTTGTATGAACGCCAAAACATATATTTTCAAATCCTTATAAAATGAAATATTCGTTTATTATAGCGATAAGTTGTACATACGTTTAAGTCTTACCCCCTTACTAATAAACGTTGAGTAACGGTGGTATAGCTATACAATGTTTTGTCCTTATCTGTCATTGTGACATTTGGATTTGACAGATAAGGACAAAACATTGTATAGCTATACCACCGTTACTCAACGTTTATTAGTAAGGGGGTTAGTTTATTAGTTAACGATTAGTGTAATGAGCGTCGGTGGCCTAGTGGCTTAGGGGGTCGACTCGTGATCGAAAGCTACCGAGTTCGAACCCCCGCGGTCACCATGTACCGATGAGTTTTTCTAACTTAAGTGCATTACCCGACGCTCTTATGGTGAAGGAGAAACATCGTGAGGAAACCTGCACATTCGAACAGCTGAGTGTGTAATAGGGTAATTGCACAAAAGATCCTAAAGCGTCGAAGTGTATCCGATAAGGGCCCATCTGTAAGTGTAACTAAAAATAAAATTGGTTAAGAACTTATTGATGGGTTGTCAAAATTTAAAAGTCATATTTGTAGGCAAATGTATGGGAAAAACGCAAGCGTTCCCAATTATGTGGCCACCCCTGTTTGTACACGGTCACAAGACGTCAATAATATCTACACGCCTCTATATCATTCAAAATTAGGTCTATATATACACATAATTCTGTCACGACAGAGAGATGGTAGATATCCTATGCTTTTCATTGTACTATAAACCGACCAATTAGGATAGCCCAAAAAAAATAACTCACGGTTTTTACATTTTAATTCGAAAGAATGGGTAAATTTAAAAGACCTATTAAGTACATTAATTTTGTATTTGACCCAATAGTTTTGTTTTAATATCTTTATTTATTTAGCAGACATTTTATGGATGACATGATTATTTTAAATTAACGATGAAATCGAGTAACATACACAAAAAACCGACGAATTGAGAACCTCCTCCTTTCTTTAAATCGGCTAAACGATTTTCGAAAACTATCAAAATTAATTAGCATCATTCTACTGTGTAAAATAATATTGCCTTAAAACTTTTTTAATATTGATAATATTAGCTATACGACTGTGGCAACTATTGTACGTTTGAATTGTTAAAAAACTCCTTCAAATTATCGATTCCATTTAGGTCTCCACTAATTTATTGTTATGATTTGGAAACGGAGTAAGTATTCATAGATTAATGAAGAATATCAGTAGGTACGCCAAATCGCTTGAAACTTTGTAAGAGTAAAGCTTATAAATAAACAAACATACTACTTTTTGTTTCATTCAAATAGACCCAGTAGTTTTGATTCTACGAACGTATGGAATTACGGTCAAAAATATTAAAGGGTGCGGGCGCCATCTTACTGGAGTGACGTCATGGTTTCGTTGCGGTACGGCCCCTTATATGATTGAGTAAGTTTACAGGGCTATATTTTTTTAACCGTTATAAGTAACCAGGTGAAATTTTCACAGATTACGTGTTATTATAAACTCTATTGTTTAAAATTACAAAATGAACAATAAATCAAATCCCAAGAGGGGTCCCCATACAAGAAACATGACAAATAACCAGTTTTTTTAGCATTTTTATACGGATTATATTTTTATAATGGCTTATTATTTTGATGCTATTTTAAGCTTAAATTGCAGTCGAACTTTCATAGTTTACGACTAAATAACAATCTCAAGTAAAACTGCTAAAAATATTTGACCAAACTGATTTTATCAACACGATGTTTTAAGCGGTCACTCATCCTGTTTTAGAATACGCTTGTAAGTAGGTAGTTGCTTAACTTTGGAAGCCGAAGTACGGGTTGTATTTGTATTAGCTTTTTATTTCGGTGTCACACAATAATCTAAACTCCATACTTACGACCAAACAGTAATCTGTAGTAAAACAACAAACAACAAAATCTTACACGATGTTTAAGCGGTGTTTACTTAACTTTGGTGATAGCCCTTTCTTTACAAATGTCGTATCTAATGTAGAATTCATATCGCTAGGTACCGTATAAAATAATGAACTATAAAACATGAGTTTTTGATTGACCTAGGTAGTAGTTCTGATATTTTGTGTACTTATTCATTTCATCGATTTAAAATTTCGCGGGCGGGCGCTGCCAAGTGGCTCACTCGCCATAAGTTAGGTACCTAGACCGCCTCTCTCTCTCTCTCTCTCTCTCTCTCTCTCTCTCTCGCTAGTTGTTGGTATTAGCGGCCGCTGTAGCAAGTAGGTAGTTTTTGAACTGTTTTTGAGCATTATTACTGTTATTTCGTGTATGCAAGATAGCTTAGATAGCGTGCGTGTGTGTGTGTGTGTGTGTGTGTGTGCGTGCGTGCGTGCGTGCGTGCGTGCGTGCGTGCGTGCGTGTGTGTGTGTGTGTGTGTGTGTGTGTGTGTGACGTGTGTCCGTCTATCCGCAGCCTAGCTCAGAGACTCTTAGTACTAGAAACGTGTAATTTGGCATGAATATACATATTAGTCACGCCAACATAGTTAAATAAAAGTAAAATCATGTTTTTTTTTTTTACGTAACGTGGGGAAGTTTTTTTTTTTCGTCTACCCCATAGTGTGGGGTGTCGTTGTATAGGTCTTTCCAAAATATTGCGGATTTGTGAAAACAATATTTCAATTAATAATAAATCCGTTTATGAAAAGCTTTAAAGCGCAAATTTTTGTTAGAGTCAAGTGTCGTCGTCCCCTCCCCACTACAGCCAAAACTACAAATAAAAAATATGAAAAATATCTTCAAAGGAAAACTATCACGACTAAGTAGACTTCATTGGCTCTTGAGTTAAACGGTTTAAATGTTTATACCTGCCGAAAACTTATTTGCGGTGTTGGTAAACTGACCGCGACCTATATCGATGTATGGGGATAACAGTTTTCCAACGGCAAAGTTAAGTTTGTCGCGAGGTCTAATTTGTTTGTAGTAACGGCTTCGGAACCCTACACTGAGCATGGTTCGACAGGCTGTTGCCCGGTTTTTTGCATTAATGTTTTGGTATTTTTATGTAGAATACGGTGAACCCTAAATTAAAAGTGCTTGATTATTATTCTATTTTTATTTAACCAACTTATTCGACAAACATTACAAACAGAAAAGCCGGTCAGCAACGGACAGTTAGTTTAGTTAAACAGGTTAAACTGTGTGTAAAACAAAACAATGGATAACCATAACTATCATAGTCACATCAAAACGAATTCGTAAAAAATTACGACTTCCAAAGTTAAGCAACTACGAGCGTAGTCTAAAACAGGATGGGTGACCGCTTAAAACATCGTGTTGATAAAATCAGCTTTGTCACCTATTTGTAGCAGTTTTACTTGAGATTTCTATTTAGTCGTAAAGTATGAAAATTAGACTAGGACTTAAGCTTAAAATCGCATCAAAATAAGAAGCCATTATTGAAATACAATCCATATAAAAAAGCAAAAAAAAATGGTTTTTTTCATGGTTTTTGTACGGGGACCCCTCTTGGGATTTGATTTATTGATCATTTTAAAAATTTAATCGATAGAATCTATAATAACACGTATTCTGTGAAAATTTCAACTGTCTATTTATTACGGTTAAAAAGATAGAAGCCCTGTAAACTCACTCATTCATATAAGGGCGCGTACCGCAGCCAAACGATGACGTCATCATCCGTGAGCGCTAGCCGCCGGGTTTCGAGCGCCGCATACGAAGTTTAAAATTCAATATCTCGGAAACTATTAGACGTATCGAAATGATTTTTTTACAGCATTTTTTTGTTTTTAATGAAGAATACGATAAGCCAAAAATCTAAACTGGTTGACATTCTCTATTGTGCAGCTAACAATGCGAAGTAGAGACGGTGTCAGGGCCAGCAATTCAATTATTAACCGTCGATTGTAACTGAGCTTTGGAAGCTTACAAAGCTTGTGGAATACTCAAAGAGCTTTCGACTGTCGAGATCTTAGCAAGTTCATTGAAAATAATTAATTAATATGAGCAAATTGTTGTAAACTAGGCATAATTATGTAGGTAAACATCTTTGCCTATTTGTGCAAAATGTGGTTACTGAATTATCAACAAGTTTTTAAAGTTGTAGGTAATTCTGTAGCTCTGCCTACCCCATTCTGGGATTACAGGTGAAGGTATGTATGCACAGAACAGAAAAAACAGTAGAAGTGTCAAGTGGGCGTGTAACGTGTGGCATAGTTATGCGGAGTTCCGCATAACCTACCATACTTTTGCCGCGATCGCTTATTTCGATATTTCTAAAATACGAAATAAATCCAGAAGCATGCCTTATTGTCTATTTTGGAATGTAAAAACGATAGCCGCACCAAAAACATTTTCCATGGTGGCGTGTTGTTTTTATGATAGTTTGAGTATTGGCGACAGCAGGTCTGATACTAAGCGAAGCTCATGCCACTTCCACTGTTTTTTTCTATTCCGTGTATGTATGTATGTATGACGTAGGTACTCGTAGCTTTGTTTTGTTTAGAATAAGTAATGGACGACATTTCCATTTAAGTAGGCCTTATTATATTCCGATTTCAAATCGAAACAGCGCAAACCATAGTCACACGACTTGACCATTTTTAGTATTTGTACTATACATTCATAAATACATACCTTCACGCCTGTCTCCCAATGGGGTACGCAGAGCTACAGAATTACCTGCAACTTTAAAAACTTGTTGATAATTCAGTAACCACATTTTGCAAAAATATGTTTACCTACAACTTTCGCTTCCTCTACATTCATCAATCTCTTCACGCACGTACGTCGGTTTCGGGTGCTTTTGTACTATAATCATACCAAATTTGACGCTTGTATGTTTTACCCTTTTCTACAAACGTTTCTTGTGTGACCCCATTTATTATTTCATTTTTCCGCACACGTATACTGAAAAAAAAAACCGTTATCTATTACGGTTCAAAAGATACAGCTCTTTAAAGTGAGGAGGGAGGGACTGACAGCGTTGGCATATTTAATAGAGTTCCTTTAGACTCCCTTCGGGTACGAACCTCTTAAAACTACATACATACATACATTAAGTCACGCCTGTTTCCCAGAGGGGTAGGCAGAGACCACTTCTTTCCACCTGCTACGATCTTGACAAATCTCTTTCGCTTCTTCCACATTCATACATCGAGTCATGCACGCACGTCGGTTTCGGCTACTTAAAATTCGGCGCTTTTCCAGTGTTTCTCCGATTTGATTCGAAAAAGTACGTCTAGGGCGGCCCCTTCCGACCCTTCCACTCACTTTCGCTCTGTATATCTCTTTCGTCAATCTTCTTTCATCCATCCTTTCCAAATGACCGAACCATCGAAGCATGCCCTTTTCAATCTTAGTCACTACATCTACTTTTAGTCCACATTTCTCTCTGACTACTTCATTCCTTACTCTATCAGTCAGTTTCACACCACACATACTACGCAAAGAGCGCATTTCAACTGCATTTATACGACTTTCATGCTCTCAATAAGGGTTAAAGTTTCGCGGCTATATTTCCCACGACAAAATCCGTATTTTCTACTAATCCATATATAAACAGCCTGGCATATAAACAAATCGCGTTAAAATTTCTCAAAACCTTTTCATTCAATATTTCGCGGAAAAACAATCCCAAAAGGGCTTTAACCTTTTTAAGCCACCACTAAAAACGTTCGGCAACAAACGACTAAAAGCGGCTCCGCGTCTAATCCGCCATTTTGTGCACTCGAGGAACAAGATGGCGGCACAATAGGCTAATGGCTTCTCGAAGTGTTTTCAAAAGAAAGGTCTGCGGTGTTTTAGTTGCCCTTTTGAGCTAAAGAAAGTTTTTGTTGTTTTTTGCGAGTGGTTTTATCTTAAAGTATATAGGTAGGCATCCGTTAAATTATTTGGTAAATTTAAATTTCTGTGTCGTTATTGCCTAGTCGATAAATTGGCGCCCAATGTGGGGCCAACCATAGTGTGTTTTTTAAGTCGGTAAACGTGCAAGATATAATATTGTACGTAGTTAACCGCTTTTTATTTGTTTAATGCATTTATTTTACGGCCAAAACTGTAGCAGCATTGACATGACAGCTATTGAACTGTGGAAGGAAAAGACATGATTCATCGACCCCAGATGATTGAGATGATTATTTTTTTAATGGTTTTATATACTTATTTCGTGAATAATATAAATAATGTACCAGTTCGCTACAATCCATTTCTTGGCTTGTAACTTTGTGTAAGCGGGTTTTTTTCATTTTAACTGGTATACTGATCTGATCACTGTCTCCCAAATCTTAATCGGTAGCATAATGCTAAAATATGCCGCAGTAATGGGTCCATATTGGCTCAGATAAAAATTTGTAGTACGAAAGTGTTTTAAGTCATAATCATCGGAACTCGTAACGTATTTTTTTTGTAACTATTATTTTTTCAGGATTTTTATCAGATTTAAATCAAACCTAACCTAACCTAGTCTTGTCTACACATTTAATATTTCAGAACTTCTGAAAAGTTTACGGTTCCAGCGTTATAAAATAGTATTTTTCACAATCGTGTTATAATAGAGAGCTTTTTAGTCGAGTACCGTGTTTAGGCCACGAAGCTTGCTGAGTGGCCTAAGTAAGGTACGAGATTAAAAAGCTTAATTATGACACTATTGTGAACAATACTTTTTGTACGAGTTCATTAAAATTAATAATTTAAGTCTAAATACGAGTATATAAGAAAACGAAATATCGTAAGTACTATAACACCACCGGCGTCCGTAATTTTGCAGTACTGTGCTGTGATTGGCTACAATCACAAAGAGTAGTTTTTTTTTTATGGCCTGGATACAGGAGCATGTTCAAGTAGATGTTGACAGATGACGCGACGTTGCTACGTTCCGAAACGCCATAGATTAGCCATTTTGTATCGGATCGAGTCTCCTTAAACAAGGACACATACTATTGAAATACGAAGTTTTTTTTTCAAAATTTTTTCGATCGTCTGGAGCGTATCGAAATGGTTATTTCGGTTGTTTCGGAAGTAACATAGACTATGCAACGATGAAAAGAGTGACGTTGCAGTATTCTCAGTGAAATCTTAATACACAGATTATAATCGACGAGTACAAAAAATACAATTTCGGAGTTCTAATAATCGGAGTTGCAATTTTATATGAATTTTGGCGCTCCCCGCTGTGACAGACTGACGGGCGTAGAGTCACAAAGTAACCGGTGCGAAACCCTAAAACCTTGACTTAAATACCTCATTCCACTTGGTATAAATATCGCCTTACCAGATTTCATTCTCGTGACACAGTTCATTACATCAGAAAAGGCAATTAGCCACTATAATTAATTTAACTAATTAGAAGCTCAAGTGCGCGCTAATGGCGGGCGGAAGCGCCGCCATCTTGTACAGCCGCGAAATGGCGGCCGGAAATTAATGGAGCCTTATTAATCATGCCTTTTTAATTGGCTTGTTTGAAAGGTGTATCGATTATTTGTAGTTTTTACAACGCTAGTTGTTCGTTGTTAAAAAGTATTACATTATGGAATAGAAAATCGGCAGTTACAAATACAAACTTGTTACTATCTATTTTTTGGGTTTCGTTTCGTGCCCGAAGGGACCCTATAAATATGGCTACGCTGTCCGTCTGTCCATCCTAATTTTAAAGAGCTGTATCTTTTGAACCGTAATAGATAAACGGGTTGTTTTTTTTTTCAGAATATGTGAATACACCGGATTTACAAACAAATATAAAAAAGTGAAATAATAAAGGAGGTCCAAATTTACCCATCGAAAACTAAATTATAACTTTACAAAAATATGTTGTCATGCCCTCGCCGCGGACGTTTTATTTAGTCATAATATGTCAATTAAAACCATTTAACAAACAATCATAGTCTGTAACAAAAACAGTTAATTATTGATCTTATTCAAAGCTTATGTATTTCATTTCGTAAGAATCTCAATTTATTGAAAACACAAAGTATTACAGTGTCGTCTGATCAAACATTCCGGAAAGCGCGCAGACTGGAGCCGGAAGTGGCGCCATCTTGCGGAAGTCGGAGCGCTTAATGAGCTCGCGGAACGAACGTTTGATTTTGAACTTTGCTTTTCTCTAGTTTATGAAAGGCGGATAAAACTACATAGTTTGAGTGCAATTTTCAACTCTATAGATGACTTATGGAAATACAAATTGCACAGTTGTCTTCTTGATTTAGTAGGATTTTTGTTGGATAGCAGATGGGAGTTGTTGGAAGAACAAGTAAGACCGTTTTGAGATCTGTAGCGCTTCTGAAAACAAATGAGTTCTGAGATACGCGAAGTTGGTTACTGAAATGAATGACTTTATAGTTTTTTTAATTTACGAAGGCTCTCTCCGCCATTGACGTTGCGCGGTTACGTCAAAACACGTATAGTAGGAGATCCGAATAGGAGACGATTTGCACCGGGCTGTTTATTCGATAAAAAGTATTTTATATCAAAGTTAATATGCTAAGTAATATAAGGCGAATAGGTAGGCAGAAAAATTTCAGCCCAGTATTATAATTAATAAAAAAAATAAAAATTAACTTTGTTTCAAAAAATAGCAATTGCTTGTTTAATAGACAAATTACGTACCAATGGAAAGTATGAAGCTTATAGAATATGAAAACTTTAGTTCTATTCGACTTCTATTTGATTGATTGATTGATCGTCCGCGTAGATTTCGATTATCGTTATTCCCTAGAGAACTTGTTAATTTCTCGGGATGTAAAGTAGTCGTGTTAATCCAGGGTATAATCTTCATTTCAAATTTACACAAACATTAAAATTACAGAAATAAAACTAGTAAAAAGCCGAACGTATCTCTTTAAGGGATCTTTTCCAGCGAAAATATTTGTAGAAAACAATAAAAACCTACCCATACTCACACTAGGCACTAAAGAACATGGACCGCCATTTTCCCAAACACATTTCGCGCGCAAATTCAAAGATGGCGCCCATCGGCGCTGTTTAAGCCACAGTTTTTCGCGCTTTTATTTGTTTCTCGTTTCGTAACGACAAGAATGCCGTCGTTTAGTGAGAGGAACAGAGGAATCCACTCCGTTTGCGACATTTAGGGGAGGAATGTGGCCGTAATGCGCCCTAGGAGTAATGAGGTGAGAGTGATTAGATCCGGAATCCGGATTTAGGATATTTTGACAGTTGTAGATTGTAGGGAACTGTTTTTAGGGTTCCGTACCTCAAAAGGAAAAAACGGAACCCTTATAGGATCACTTTGTTGTCCGTCTGTCCGTCTGTCTGTCTGTCAAGACCCTTTATCTCGGGAACGCGTAAAGGTATCCAGTTAAAATTTAAACCATATACTCAAGTCTACAGTCCCTTGAACCTGTGAAAAAAATCTAAGTTAACGTTAAAAAAAGATACGGCCGTTTATTCCGCTAAAAACGTATATTTCGACACTCTCAAGAGAATCAAAATTTATAGGGTACTTACCTTTGATCTAGAACTATGAAATTTGGCTAGTAATACCGTCTCATAATACAAATATAGGGAAAGATCTGAAACCCCAACATTTTTAATTAAATCACAAAAAAATCAGGGTTTTTATGCAAGGAACGGCGGCGGCGGTGCAAATTTTGAATTGAGTTAACCGTGTCATGTGCGGAACCCTCGGTGGGCGAGTTCAACTCGCCTTGTCCGGTTTTTTTATTTCTTTAATTATTGGATTTATGAGATCAACGAGTTGGGTATTCTTAATTGTAACTATCAAAAGAACGAAGAGGCATTATACAGCATGTTTCTTCCATATCAAAGTAAAAGTCCCCACGCGATGTGTATCAAAATGTTTAATAGAATCCCTAACCATATATCCCAGGAAGAAAAATACACCACTTTTGTAACTAAACTTAAATCCTACCTTATAAACACTAGTCCATACTCTCTGCAGGAATACATGCAATACTAAAGATATTAAATATGTATTTATTAGTTTAAGTAGTTAAGTTTAGTTAAGTTTTTTTTTTTAAAGTCCATTTGTTCTAAGTTGTATGTAGTTAAGATATAGGTATACTCGTAAGTTAATTTTATTGCTACACCCTAGTAGGGTCCATGTTTTGTACTGGCTATTTAAGACATAACAACTTGTAAATACCATACTTGCAAGAAATAAATGAATATGAATATGAATATGAACGTAAATATTAACTATTTTATAATATAATCTAACAGTTACCCTTGATAATACAACATGACTACTTTTTTAGTTTTCTCGAGCAGCGATGTAATGCAAATTTGTCATTTGACGAGAAGCAGACTAAATTTCGTTTCAATTTTAAAGTTCACCTTATTTAGTGGTGTCAGGGGCCTATTTCACGAAAGTTTGTAAAGATATGAATTGAAAAGGGAATTTCAGTTGTAATACGAGTCACAAGCTACGTGAAACGGGCCCCATTTTTTAAATTGCTACCGATGCGTGCCAAAATAATTTGTATAAAAAAATAAAGATAAACTTTTTCAACAAAAGATATAAAATCATGTTCATTAAGGCTTATTCTTTCAGACCTTAAATATAATATATGTTCGTATGGAAGACACACACTGTACGAGTATATGGTTACTGGCCTGTGATTTCGTCCGCGTTGACCATCCCTCGGGAACCGAATACTTGGCAATTTATATGTTAATTCAGGGTAAAAGTCATCTCTATTCCAAATAACATCTAAATTCAACCTGTCGTTTTATCGTGAAAGGATTAACTAAGCACTCAAACACTCGCAAAGCTTCGTATTTACAATATTAGTGTAATGCGAAACCTGAGGGCCCTGCCAAGATGCACTACGCTAACTAGCGTTTCTATTCGTTTCGTTTTTAACCAATCGCGTCACTGATAGATCACGTGACTTTTCGTATCACGTCATCTACCAGTGACGCGATTGGTTTAAACATGAAACGAATAGAAACGCTAGTTAGCGTAGTGCATCTTGGCAGGGCCCTCTGTAGTTTTGTCTATCTGTCAACACTAGGGAATGCAATTTAACCGGTTATTAACCGTTTTTGTCTGAAAATAACCGGTTATAACCGGTTATTTGCATTCTCTATCAACACTGAAAAAATGTACTGATAAACGGATATTAATTCCAAATGAATTAATCAAAAGATTTTTTAATTTTAACAGAAACGTCTGTACGTAATTCAAATTATATTAAAGCGAAAAAATTCCGTCGGTCTCAGGCAGGATTCGAACCGACATCTCCTCTGGCAATCCGGGCCAATGCAGGCGCATTACCAATTCATTCAAAAGATTGTTTCGCGCTGTATTGATCGAATTCTAAGATATTGTTAAGGGCTTTCGAACAGTTCTTAGGGTTCAATTCAAATACCGAAAAACGGAATCCTTAAAATGACTTTGTTGTCCGTCTGTCTGCCCGCCCGTCCGTCTGTCTGTCAAAACTCTTTTTCTCTAAAACGGCTAAAACTGAAATTCATACACAAATAAGACATAGGTGCGAAACCCTCGGTAGGTACTCACGTCCGACTCGCACTTGACCGTTTTATTTTGATTCAGAATCATTGTGTTATTTTCATTCCAACACACAAAAGCTTATAATTCTCACTCTAGTTCTTGGAGCTAAAGAATCCTCACAAATTCTCACAAGTTTCAAAAGCTCCATACAATTTGCCCGATAGCTTCGGAAGCTGTTTGAAAGGCTATAAAACTAAATCGAAAACGAACTAGTACACTTCGGGTGCGACGAAATTGTACGCTGAAAGCGACGGATCCTTTGAGCTCCGGGATGAATGTGTACAGTGGCGTGCAAATAACGGTTTAATAATATTGGAAACTAGAAAATGGGAAGGTTATGTGAACAAGGGTCTTTTCTTCTCGATAAAAACATGATGCTTTTTACAGGTGCATAATATAAGAAAGCGGTCAACTGGGAGTTGGACTCGCGCACGAAGGGTTCCGTACCATTATCAATACAACATTAGACACTATACCTTGCCGTTATAAATATCGAGCAAAAAACGGCAAAACGTTTGTTGTATGGGAACACAACTCAAATATGTATTTTATACTGTTTTTAGTATTAGTTGTTAAAGCGGCAACAGAAATAATTCATCTGTGAAAATTTCAACTGTCTAGCTATCACGGTCACGGTTCATGAGGTACAGCCTGGTGATGGTGACAGACATACCTACAGACGGACGGTGGAGTCTTAGTAATAGGGCCCCGTTTTTACCCTTTGGGTACGAAACACTAAAAATACGCTTATTCGACTTCACCCTTTATGTAATACTGACTTTTGATCGTGACTCCGTCTACGTAGAAGACTTATTGCTATTCTATTACAGCTCTTACTGTCAAATAAGTAAAAGTTAACAAAACGGTAACAATTTGATTACGATATCGAAGCCGAAGGCCTAGTCGTTTTACAAAAGCATTTATAATACACAAATCGCTTATTTTCGTTGAGCCTTTTATTTGTCCCGACTGCCACATCATAAACACTTTGTATAGCGTTGAATTACCTCAAAGCCTTTCTCGAACACCGTTCCGTCGCAAACGCCTTCACAAAACTTGTATATATGTATAGACATACAGTCGAGTTTATAAATATGTGTACACTTTAGTACCTTGTCTATTAAACTGCCATATATTATAACGATTAAAGTGACAAGGTCCTAAAGTGTATACATATTTTATGAACTCGACTGTACCAGACTAAAGGAAACCTTGTACCTTAGGTACTTGAAGTTTTTCAAAATTGACACGATCACACAAGCTACCTGATGGTTAGTGGACTCTAAACCCCATAGATATTTTCAATCTCAAGATAACAATCTTAAGATGAGTCTTAAGATATTACATATGTGTTCCCAAAAGGACCTCTAATCTAAGGACTCTATAGGATTCAAATGTTATAAGGACAAAGTATATTATTATTTCTAGCTCACTTTAGATGTAGAGTAAGAATAAGAGAGTTAATTTTATGTAATTTTGAGATTAGTTGAGTTTCTTGCGGCGTTTGTTCTCAGCACTGCAGTAGTCTCTTGCGAAGCGCTCTTAAATTTTTTCTTGTAAAAGTGCCCGTGCGGCCTATACTTACTGAATAAACATCTTATATCTTTTATCTTATTAGTTCTAATTGTGTTTATGTTTACTTTAATTAGGTAACTTGCCATAGTTTACGTTTTAACTTGTAACACTTACTTTGTCTTAAGGGGCTTTTAAACGGGCCATATTTTCAGTCAATTTCAATATGTGGCCGGCAACTTTTGGTGTCTTTCTCTAACATACGAGTAAGAGAGGGACACCAATAGTTGCCGGCCACATATTGCAGAGAAAATATGGCCCGTTTAGAAGCCCCTTTTACAGTTTATTTATTTGATAATTTTTTGGTATTCAATGAAATATTCATAAAAATAGAACTAACGTTTTCTAGAGGCAACTTTGCCACGATACGGGATGAATGGGCACGGCTGTAAAAACACGATTCCTTGGTACCTACACCCCCGGACTGACGACGGGGCTGTTATATAATTTAAGACGCTTTATTCGGCGGGGCACGCAGGGCTGCGGAGTATAGCAGAAAAATACGACAATTGGCAGTTTCAAAAGTTAAAAATGGAAGTTTCTGGGTTATAATATTGCCACTCCATTAGAGTTGGGCCGACTACGGATTTTGCCGACTGGCCAGTCGGCCGACTAATCGGTTTTCAATTTACCGATTAATCGGCCGACTAATCGGCAATGCCGATCGTAAGATTTTGCTGTCCGGGTGAATTCAGAAACGGTCACTTCGGTTCGTCTGTCGCGCTAAAAAAAACAATTAAATCCCTAATGATAGTAATAAAACGAACTACCTAATGCTTTTTATAACTATGTCGAAAAGAAAATCGAGTGTGTGGAAATTTTTCGACGTTATTGAAGGTGATTTCTTATAGGCAATAAAGTGCCGAATATTCGGCATTTTTTGTCGACTAGTCGCCGACTAATCACCGACTAGAAATGATGCCGAATAGTCGGCTTGCCCGACTAATCGTCGCCTAGTCGGCCCATCTCTATACTCCATTGTCTTCCCGTGGATGTCGTAAGAGGCGACTAAGGGAATCAAGGCTTGTACATCAAACAAGTCTTGGGATACTCAGTATCCCTAGACAAATCTGATGTTTTGACTCAGTAGTAATATGCCTATATTGAAATGTTCAAAACTGTCTAGGGATAAAAAATATCCCTAGGCACTTTTGATGTGTGTAGTTGTGTTAGGCGATGGGTTGGCAACCTGGGGCCCTAATATGGCTGCGTTTATCGCGTGACAAAATTTGGATAAAGCTTCCGTCACCTTCTGACACGTAATATAAGTACGAGAGTGACGGATGCTTTATCCACATTTGACACGCGACATAGCCGCTGTCACTAATACACTGGTAAACATCATAGCATGATTGTGCAAAATGTGGTTACAGAATTATCAACAAGTTTTTAGAGTTGTTGGTAATTCTGTAGCTTTGCCTACCCCACTCTGGGTATTGATTCTCTCAAAAGCAAAGGTGAGCGAATGCAGGAGTGAAGTCCAATCGGCGAGTTTAAGTAGTCCCGTCAGAGCGAGCAAAACACATATTAGCGCGTGCATTCTCAATTAGGCAGCCTTATACGTTCGAGAAATTGAATACACGCGCTGAAATGTGTTTTGTTCTCTTTGACGGGACTACTTAAATTACCTCACCTTTGCTTTTGGAAGAATCACCACCCTGGGAACGAAGGCGTGAGTTTTTGTGTATGTAATAGTAAAAGTTAAAGTAAGGACTCTATTCTAGAATAATATATTTGAACTGAATGGTGACAACCCTACGCATCGCTCCTGGAAGCGCGGTCCCCAGGGCTGTCGCAAGAACGGCCTCATATAATATTAATACGATAGTTGAATAAAACGCTCTCTCTATGTCTTTTACTCGAACCGTGCTGAAAAATGGCTGCACTTGTTTTTAACTCCCGACAAAAAAGAGGGGAGCTATGCTATAAGTTTCATATGTGTTTGTTGTCTGTGTATGTTAGACGACACGTTAGCTTAGTTGGGAGTAACCCTGCCTTCGAAGCTAGCGGTCCTGGGTAGTGATTCTTTCAAAAGCAAAGGTGAGCGAACGCAGGAGTGAATGTCCAAGCGGCGAGTTTAAGTAGTCCCGTCAAAGCGAACAAAACACATTCCAGCGCGTGTATTCAAATGGCAGCATGGCTTCTCGAACGTATCAGGCTGCTTAATTGAGAATGCACGCGCTAATATGTGTTTGCTCGCTCTGACGGGACTACTTAAACTCGCCGCTTGGACTTCACTCCTGCATTCGCTCACCTTTGCTTTTGAGAGAATCACTACCCTCGGTTCAAATCGGGGTAAGGGCAGATATTTGTGTGATGAGCGCTAGTATTTGTTCCTGATTCTTGGATGTTTTCTATGTACTATCAGACCATTGGAACCTTGACCCACCATAGAACTGTGTCACAGAGACGTTATGATTCAAGTTATAAGAAGTGTCAAACAAATTGTTTTATAATGTCACTGTGACACCGTTCTATGGTGGGTCAGGGTTCCATTGGGCTGATAGTATTTAAGTATATATTTCTCTGTATGTTTATCGTTGTCTAGTACCCATAGTACAAGCCTAGAGCTAAGTTTGGGACTAGCTCAATTAGTGTGACTGTTCCTTAATATTAATTAATTTATTTGTCTCTGTGTATCTTTTCTACGTGTACACTTTTTGTTGAAAAAACTTGAATATTTTGTATGGAAAAGAAATTGAAGAAATAAGTTTAGGGGGGGTTTTTTTCGCCTGTTTGTGTAATTTAACTTTGATCGCAGATTTCGTAGACAAATCAGGGCGTTGATTGTCTTTAAAAAAATACTGTCAAGCTCTTTATAATTCGTCGATGAATTCAGAGAATAGTTGTTCAGTAGAATAAAATGTAGAAAACGTATTCTACTCGTAAGTACGAAGTGGCAGACATCCATAGTAAATAAAACAATAAAAAAAACAAATTAAGCTATAGGCTTGTGCAAAAGACAACATAACTTAATTATGTATAGAAGATACATACATACAAAACCTCCAAGACTAAACTAAATATTATTCCAGACCCTCACAGAAACAAAGAGAAATAATAGAAATCTTAATAAACTTAAACTACCGTTTACCAAATTAAAATTAGTTGCGTCCAGTCCACACCAAATGATGATCAAAATATACAACCACGTACCAAATTCCATCAAATGTGAAAATAAATTCCCTTTATTTATAAGTAAGTTAAAAATATTTCTATGTGATAACTGCTTTTATAGTTTAAGTGATTTTTTAAATACCGAATTTAGAGATTAATGAATGCAAGTATAATTGTTTATAATGTACAAGTAATATAAATAAAAATAAAAAATAAAAATTATATAAAACTACACGTAGGTAATTAAAAGTAAGTTATGTAAGAATTATTGATAAGTATGTGCAATATTCGTAGTTCTAATAATTAGGTACTAGCCCTACTGTCCTAAGTTGCTACGCCCTTGCAGGGTGTCATATGTATACCTTCCATGTAATTCCATCTATAAACCTGTAATGTGACATGCAATAAATAAATTTGAATTTGAATTTGAATTTGAAATACTCGTGCTCATCACACAAATATTATTCTTACGGAATCGAACCCAGGTCCGCCAGCTTCATAGGCAGAGTCACCAACTAAGCTATCCGCGTTGTCGAGTATATTCAAGTGGCAGCCCTACGCTACCGTATGCACGTCCCCAGGGGTGACAAACGAGATAGAAGCCGATAGCGAAATTTACATTTGTATGAAGAATAGACATTCCTCCGCGGAACGAGCAGAAATGCATTTCCGCTAAACTTAATTATGGTGTTTGAATGAATACTTATTCAATAAACAGTAATGGGCAAAGAAAATCGTGAAAATCATGTTTACTTTATTTTTCTAAGACCCCTACACTTTAAACTAAAAAAAGGTTATTTTTGCAAAAAGCCTGATGGAGTAAAAATTGGGTGTCCCTCGGAATTCCTAACAACGTTTGTCCTAACACATCGTTTGTCCGAATTTTCATTTGTCCTAAACTGGTTTCAGACGAGTCAGGCAACTTTTACAGTTTTCCAATTATATCTGCGGTTCGGTTAGGTTAGGGTTGTATTATAAATTATAACAGCACTAAAAAGTTTTAAAAATTAAGCGTAGCTTTAGGATAAACGAAAATTCGGACAAACGATGCATTAGGACAAATGACGATTAGGGGTTCCATAGTAGTACTGTAAAACATGTATTCATTTATATTTGTTTTATTTTTGTGTGACCTTCTCTTTAGCCTTTAACGGCCAAACCCTATATTCAATCCGCGGACAGATAAGGCTTACTTCGGGTTAAAATTTGACACTTGCCCATACAAAATGTGTCAAATTTTAATCCGACGTAAGTCTATCTATCCGCGGTTTGAATATAGGGTTCGGCCATAAAAGGCTGCCATAGGTCGGTACAGATAGTTCCAAATTCAAATATTGGGTCCTTACCTATGAAATTGGCGTTATTTTTACGTGTTTTATTTCGAACGGAATTTATTCATTTCAATTTTAACTTCCAAATTATTTTTAAATTTCATTAATGCAGTATGTTACAAAGGTTTTAGATACAAATAATATGGTTCAATTTCTTACTTAGTGTTTGAAATTAAAGTGTGAACTCAAGTCTTTTCATGTGCTGTGAGTTCAAGTGTTTCAATTACGCAGAGTTTTATGAAGCTAACTATTTTTAAGTAATTAAGATATGTATAATATAGCTTAGAACCCTCTTGATCGAGTTACCTTAAACGCAAGATGCCAATGAAGGCGTTATACCTAAACATGAGATTTGCCTAAAAAGCTGTTTGCCCTAAACGAGGGATGCCTATGAAGCAGCATGCCTGAAATGTAAAATTGACTAAGAAGCAGATTGCCTAAGTTTAAATTACCTGTAAAGCAGTTTGCCTGAAATACAAGATGACTAAAAAGGCTGATTGCCCTAAACGAGAGATACCGAAGAAGCAGCATGCCTGAAATGTAAAATTGATTAATCAGCAGATTGCCTGAAATACAAGATGACTGAGAAGCGGAAAGTTTCATATGTGCATAGACTGGAAAATTGTTAGCGAAGAAGAGAATAACGGCCACTGGGGGCCTACTTATTTCCCTATTAGTTTCATAAAATCCTATAATCCTATAGAAAAGTAATAACATGAGACATAATTTTTTTTTATGAAACTTGTCCCTGAGGATATTTTACGATTTTTACTGGAGTGCGACGGTCGTCAGTTAGTTACAAACAAGTCGCAAAAGTAACGCGGGTGAAGTCTCGGGTAAAATCTACTAGATACCTATTTACTTTATAATATTATACCGGGCTGACTCCTAAGTCGTGAACCCATATATGTTTTTCTGGCTCTTTACCGTTAGTAAAAGCACTCGTACTTAACACTGCAAAAATCTATAAATGTATTTTGTAATAATTAATAAAATTATTAAAAAGTACTCTGAGTAGTCTGTGAACTCTGTGAGCACTTAGAACACGCTTCAGGTTTGTACTTCTCTCTCACACGCACTTAATAAGAGCGAATGAGAGACAAGTACAAACCCGAAGCACCGTCTAAGAGCTATCGCACTTCTAGGTTGGCGGTAGGATGGGGGCAGCTTTGGCGTTATTTGCTTAGTAGGCATTTAACCACTTAGGCATTTTGATTTGTAGGCATTTTACCATTTAGGCATCCTGCTTTGTAGGCATTTGACCATTTAGGCATCCTGCTTTGTAGACATTTGACCATTTAGGCATCCTGATTTGTAGGCATCGACTTTAGGCAATCTGCTTCTTAGTCAATTCTGCATCCCTCGTTTAGGGCAAACAGCTTTTTAGGCAAATCTCATGTTTAGGTATAACGCCTTCATTGGCATCTTGCATTTAAGGTAACTCGATCAAGAGGGGCTTAGAAGTGTCCAATATTCCTGACAGAATTTTGTTTGGTTTGTATTTGACGTTACTAAATAATCCGCAAAATTAAATGTATGAAAACCACCGTTTTCATAAAATTCTCCATATAAAACGCCAATTTCATAGGGAAGGACCTAATAATAAGATATGAGAATTTCAGTACTTACTTAATTGACACTTATTGATTCTTCAACCACTGCACTAGTTCCCGGTGTTATGGCAGAATTATTTAGCATATATGAGAAAAACTTCTAACACTCCATGTTTTCCTCATCCTTCCTTTCTTCATGGGGTTATAAAGAAAATGTATGTCTAAGTATTAATTCAAGATGGCGCCGTGAACGTTAGACGTGTTGTTGAATAAATTATAATTTATATGCATATCTTTCTTGCAGAACAAGAAGTATGTTAGCACCACGGAATAGAAAAAAACAGTGGAAGTGGCATGAGCTTCGCTTAGTATCAGACCTGTAATGTTGTCACCAATACTCAAACTATCATAAAAATAACACGCCATCATGGAAAATGTTTTTGGTGGGGCTATCGTTTTTACATTCCAAAATAGCACAATAAGGCATGCTTCTGGATTTATGCCCTATTTTAGAAATATCGAATTATTGAAATATCGAAATAAGCGATCGCGGCAAAAGTATAGTAGGTTATGCGGAACTTGACACTTCTACTGTTTTTTCTGTTCTGTGGTTAGTACATTAAAGCATGCATACGATATCTTTATATAGGTTTAGTAGTTTTATGCTAATATAGCTATAAAAATTACTAGCATAGTGGCAATGTTCACTTTACGCATTCTATACGATAAAACCTTATTGCTTTTCACTTTTTATCGTATTGTTAATGTTAGTGTGTATACTTGTATATCCTACTTTGTAGTGACCATACGTACCTGGCGGTCCTGGGTTTGATTCCCGTTGTGGGCAAATATTTGTGTGATGAGCGCGAGACAATTATAAGTCTTCCCTCTTATTCATAAACGCACAATAGCTAAAGTGTGCTTGAAATATGCTTTGTCCTTATCTATATATATAAAAGGCAAACCTTACTGACTTATATATCAACGCACAGCCGGAACTACTGTACCTAGAAACTTGAAATTTGGTACAGGGGTTCCTTTCATAATGTAAGTGAGCACTAAGAAAGGATTTTCCGAAAATCGACCCCCAACGGGAAAAAATGGGTCCCGTAGCGGGAAACTAATTCTACGCGTACGAAGTCGCGGGCGTCGTCTTGTCTGTTATAGTGACATTTCCATTTGACAGAATGGGACAGCGCGTACTTTAACTAAAATAGGTTTATAGAACGTTTATAAATAAGGCAGTGTAGGTATCTATAGTACCTACCTACAAGTGTAGAGCTTTCTTTAGGAGGATAGTTAGGTAGCAATATAATTAGAGTACAGCCTTAGGTGTATTAATTATTATTTGTATGACACACCCGCTGACGTGTTAAAAGTTGGCCAAGCGTTAAAGAGGTCATCTTCAGTTCACGGGCTAGGGCGGAAGCGGCGGACGGACGGACTAACTGGCGCACAATAAGACCGTGTCTACGTGCGCAGGAGTGTAGGGAGGGGATTAGTCGATGTAAGGCTGCGGCGGATACGGCGGCGGGGGTAAGGTTGTGGCGTTGGCTGTAGCGTTTTTAATTTTTTATAGTCATAGTCATAGTCATATTCATTTATTGCTTTATGTTGTACAAAGAGGTCTTAAAAATACAGTAGGTAGCTTCAACATAAACCCTGCAAGGGCACTGCAACAAGACACAATAATATACTTACATGTCTATTTAGAAAATCACATTTACATAATAATAAAAAAGATGAAATTGAATAATAAAAGCCTAACATTATTTATTCACTCTTGAAATGAAAAAATCTCTTCCAAATTATAAAAACATTTTAACTTATTACAAAATATAGACTCTTTTGTTATTCGATTGTGCAAAGTTAAAAGTGTATTTGTAAAAGGAAGATATTGTTATAAGAAGTCAATTTAATAAAAAAAATGTAGGTGGCTTCTGCCCGCAACTTCTACCGCGTAGATTTCGATTATCGTTGTTCTTTCCGGAACGTATAAATTTCCCAGGGTGAAAAGTGGCCTGTGTTCCAGGGTATAAATTATCAACATTCCATATTTCATCCAAATCAGTTTAGCTGTTGCAGAGTGAAGGAGTATCATACTGACACACAAATACTTTCGCACTTATAATATTAGTGGGATTCCTAGATTTGAGGGGTAATGAAATGGCAGGGGTCAGAATTGGATCCGATTCTACAGTGGCCTCTAAACTTCCTAATTTTATTTAGTTGTCGCTAAAACACTTTGCTATTCTATGAGCAGCTGTCATAATCAAATGACAGCGCTAATTTGAATCTGACACTTCCTAATTTAGGCAATTAGTATTGTGACAGCTTGACATTCTGGAATAGCACTTGCTAAATCTGCCGTCTAAACTATGTCTAAAAATTAGACAATTTAGTTTTAGGCTATTTAAGCGATGTGCACATAGAATCGGGTCCATTGACGTCTTTTTGTCCTTTTAAGTTTAGTAGTATCTATGAGTTTTGTTTATTTATTATATAGTTAATAGTCATTTCGATAATGCGTTAGCCTGAATCTTGAGTGTAATTTGCCGGTCAAGCGGCCAACCGTCTCGAACGCGTTTGTGTCCATGTTGTTTATAAGAGAAACGCAAACGCGTTTGAGACGTTTTCTGAAATAGCAACTTGCACTCTGGTTAATAGTTACCCTGCCTACGCAGCTAGCAATCCCGGGTCCAGTAAAAAATCCATACTCTGTGTCTGTCTGTCTGTCTGTCTGTTACCTCTTCGAGCTTAAACCGCTGAACCGATTTAGATGAAATTTGGTATGGAGATAGCTTGAGTCCCGAGGAAGGACATAGGCTACTTTTTATCCCCGAAAATTAGACAAATCCCGAGGGAGCAGCGATAAACGACTTCTACGCGGACGGAGTCGCGGGCAAAAGCTAGTACCTATTATTATAGTATTGCGAAGAAACCTCAAATCAGAGAATTAATGCTGGTGTTTCTTAAGCCGATTCTTTTCAATGTAACACTTCACCGCCATGTAAAAGAAACTACTTGACAGCGTTTGAATCAGCTTCAAGCGATTTCAAAACTCTTATCGCTCCGAGACAAGCCACAGCCCACACAGTTCTTCTATTACTTTGTATTTTATTTGTACATCGCAATATGAACAGCAGCTGGGCCTTCATGAAGAGTACGTGACTTTCACAATAGAAAATAACCTTAAGCCTTACATTCTTTATACCGACGTATGGTTGAAATATACTTACAAACAACGGTAGCTCTAGCACGGCCATTTCAATAAGTAAATAAATAAAAATATCAGAGGACAATCTCACACAAATTGACCTAGTCCCAAACTAAGCTCTAGGCTTGTGCTATGGGTACTAGACAACGATACATACATACATACATTAAATCACGCCTGTTTCCCAGAGGGGTAGGCAGAGACCACTTCTTTCCACCTGCTACGCTCTTGACAAATCTCTTTCACTTCTTCCACATTTATACATCGAGTCATGCACGCACGTCGGTTTCGGGTACTTAAAATTCGGCCCTTTTTCAGTATTTCTCCGATTTGATTCGAAAAAGTACGCATAGGGCGGCCCCTTCCGACCCTTCCACTCACTTTCGCTCTGTATATCTCTTTCGTCAATCTGCTTTCATCCATCCTTTCCAAATGACCGAACCATCGATGCATACCCTTTTCAATCTTAGTCACTACATCTTCTTTTAGTCCACATTTCTCTCTGACTTCTTCAACAACGATAAACAAACTTATTTAAAGAAATACATAAAAAACAACCAAGACTCAGGAACAAAAATTTACTCGTGCTCATCACAATTTCAGTACCATTGTGTAGAACACTATAGGTTAGGTTAGGTTAGTTTTAATAAAACCAAGTTATTAGTTGGCAAATGAAACAGTTGGGAAATGATATAATTAGGCAAACACATTTAACCGAAACAAAGGTAACCCCTAAAAACATACATAGCCATACACAAATTTATCGATATGTTTATCGAGCGCGCCCCTCCCTACGGCCCTAAAATCTTGGCCCTCCGCTGACAGCATGATCTATTGATATATGCGCATGAGAACAGGCGCAGGAAGCTGTCAAATGATCTATGGAATTATCTATAATGGGCTGGTCAAGTATTCTAACCTATTTTTTTCAAAGATGGTAACGTGGCCACGATGGAACATAATAATATTTGAGGGCTATGTTGATGACCTGTGGTTTTAGACAATAGTAGGGGATCCCAAAAGGAGACGACCTTCACCCAGCTGTTTATTCGATAAAAAGCAATTTATACCAAATTTAATATGTCAAATGGCGAATAGGTAGACTGAAAAATTTCAGTCGTGTACAGTCCATAATTTGAAAAAACTAAAATAGTATTTTATGTAACTGACACATAAAGAGGGTCCTTAAAATACGAGTGTGGTTTTATGGAGTGTGGCCTTCGGCTCGTTTCATAATAAGATCACACGAGTGTTTTAAGGCCTAATTATGTACAGTTGCATACATTACTTTATCTACACACATATTATAAGTACTCTAAGATGCGTTCAGTAAGCGGCAAAACAAACAAACGGCGGCAAAGCTACTAACCTGTGTCACGAATATGAATGTTTTTTTTTAAATCATAGACAAACTAACAAAGTCCCTATTCTAATGTCATTCGAAATCAAAATGGCGTACGACACTTTACTTAAAATATACCGAGTCGACGTTCAATTGATACTAGAATTGGACCCCTCCTGTTTGAATTGTGTTGGTTTTGGAAGATGTTCCAAATTTGAACAACATTACTTTATCAAAAGTTGTATCGTAATTTTAACTTTTCATTACAGCTACAGATAAGAAAACATATCATAGTAAAATTGTATCTTGTAATGCTGGTCATTGTCTACGGATTCTGAACGCATTATAGAGGACTTATGATATGAGTGTAGATAAATTAACTTTTTTCTTAACAGTCTCCGGCTGCTTGCGTCGATATTATACACTTTTCGAAAAAAATACCTTAGCGTTACGCATGTTGTCTAGGGCTCCTAAAATTACAGTTTTGTATGATTTGAGATTTTACTTTGATGTGTCTTCATTCAACACCCGATTTCACAAACGTCACTATGAGGTCTCACAGTGCTCACGAACGCACAGGGTGGTTCAAATCGCCTCATAAACAAAAGGTCGGTCAAAAAGGACCAATCACAAAGCTGTATTGAACGCAGTTCGTTTACTCAGTGAAGGATCCCTTACGTGTTTGCGAATACGGGTGTAATTCGGTTTTTAATGCGGCATTTATTTCTTACGCATTCAGGGTAGGTTTGTTACTTAGTAACGTTTTTAATAACCGCTTCATAATTGATAAACTTTCGTTTTTTTATTGGCTAGTAAGTTGACATAGTACGTGATACGAAAAAACACAATCCAATCAATGCGAGGTATTTCCCGGTAAGTACCTAAAAAACGGGAGAAAAGAAAATATACAAGAGATTTTAACCTGAAAATGTAGAAATACACAGAAATACATCGATATAATAACTTACCTTAGTTAATATTAGTATACCTTGTAGCTTTAATACACAGAAAGCGGTAACTAATGGTGTGCCGTTTAAATTAAAAAAATATTGCTTGTAATGTTGCCACTGTTAGAAAATTCTTGATAAATTGGCTACTGAATTTTCTTTTCATAAGAAAATTTTACTTAATTTTTAAATCAAGTCCTAGCGCTTCATATTGTTTTAGATTTTAAATCTAGTCAGCATTTTAAAACGTAACGAAAATATTATTGAAAATATTACGTCTTTTATTTTTTTTGCTGTTAAAACCAATGTCATAAAAAATTATGATGAAACCGATAGAAAACGCCAGTGGCCAATAACCATGACAGCTGTCAGTGTCAAATTATAGCGGCTAACATTTAAAGGGGCTTGTAAACGGGCCATATTTTCACTGCAACATGTTGCCGGCAACTATTGGTGTCTCTCTCTTACTCGAATGTTAGAGAAAGACACCAATAGTTGCCGGCCGCATATTGCAGTGAAAATATGGCCCGTTTAGAAGCCTCTTCACGTTGTTTTTTTAAACTTTCAGGCAACGGCACATCACTAGTGGTCCAGATTAGCTAATATAGCCTACATGTTAGACCGGGGCCCAATAGGGAAGCAACCTACAGCGGGGTAACCTAAGAATGCATACATGAATCCTACAATGACCATGCCGTTGGAATGTACCCGTTTCGTTGTACATTGAAGCGTAACACTGATGGCGCTTTAGGCGGTAATATAACGCGTCAATGTACTAAGACAAGGGGCGGTTGAGCGACAAGGAAATTGCGGGCTTTGAAAGGGGATTTTGACATTTAAGACAAGCTAAATGTCAGTAACCTTTTGAAATATTTAGGCGCTTGCTCTTTTATATATTTAAAGATACTTTTTTTAGTGTTCCGTACGAAAAATGAAAAAACGGAACCCTTATAGGATCACTCTTGCGTCTGTCTGTCCATCTGTCTGTCACAGCCAATTTGCTCCGAAACTACTGGACCGATTGAGTTGAAATTTGGTACACATATGTAAATTGATGACCCAAACACAGATGTGCAAAGTATTTTTTTTAAATAATGATCATTTTCGGGGGATAAATTAGGAAATTAAAAAATAGTTTCGCCAACCTTACTGTGTCATTTAGGTATCAAATGAAAGGGCTCATTATGAGGATCTCAAATATATTTTTGTTATTATTGTAAAATAAATAGTTTTGATTTTATTCATGAAAGAAGACGAAAATTGACCATCGCCCCCCTGATCTCCGAAACAACAGAGCGTAAAATTTTGAAAAAAAAAACAAAACGTAGGGTAGATTACAGGAAAAATTTACGTATACATGTATGGAACCCTCTCCACGCGAGTTCAACTCGCAATTGGCCGGTTTTTTTTAATGATATAACTAAAAATTGTCTAAGCAAAGATTATTGACGAACATTTTATTTTTAATATGTTAGTGGCTGGATTTAGATACAACAATGTCATGTTTATTTCTAAGCTTTAATACAGATAGAGCCATCAATGCGTAGTATTTCAATTTCTAATTCTGACATTGCCTCTCAAATGTCACCTATGAATTGAAGACATTTGAAATGACATTTTAGCCTTTTTAACTGTCAAAATACACTCATAAATATTGTACCTATGCATTCTTTGGTATTTGCACCATTTAGGGGTTAGAAGATAATTTTGGTGGGGCAATGCTATATGACCAATGTTAGGGCGTACGTTTTGTGAAATGTATAATTATGTTTTTTAGTATTAATTGACCTTTAGTTTTTCTTTTCTTTAGTTATTCTAAAGGCAATAAAATACTAAAATTAATATTTTCACAAAACTGTATCTACTAGCGAATTGACTTTTAGGGCGTTGGTGAAATTAGTAGAACAAAAAACAAAATGGCGGCCAGGGAAAGTGCCATGTTGGCGGGGAGCGAAGCTGATGGGAAATGAGACTTAAGCACCATCTACCGAGAGTTGAGAATGCTGTGGATTATGGTTCGCTGTGTAGTTTTTTTTATGTAGAAGTTAAGTTTATAATTTTTGTGCAAGAAATTTGGCTATATTTAAACAAAATGTGAATTTTAATCAACAATACGCGACATAATCGCCAAATTTATTATATCATAACTATACTATACTTGAGGTTTGAAACCTTGATGTTATGTTCTATTTAATTTTTTGTTTTATTTGACAGAAACACTGAACTTTGTACTTATTAAGGAATGAACAGAGAGATCAAACTTGGAAGGTTTTTTTTAAATTAAAAACACAGCAAGACCTTAAAACCACAGAGGGAGTTACGGGACCACACCATTGGACCCTCTCGGGCTTACTCACAATCTCTGGAGATGCCTCAATCTCATAAAAAGACCTTCTGGCAAGTGGCCGAGACGATTATTGTTCAATTTCCTGCAATTGAAATAAATTGAAAAAATAATTGCATTACCACGTCGCAAGGTCACCTCGCGCGGACGTTTCAAACCGCGCTTTATCATTGGACGATTCTAATCATCAGGCGTTCGAAATTTGGTGATTTTGCCGAATGATGTAACTTTGGTCTTAGGTTAAATAATAATAATTAACGTTACTTACAATCTTTCCAGCGCGTTGAGTTCCATGAACGCATCTCTTTCGATGGTGTGTATTTGGTTTTCCGAAAGTTGTCTGCGAAATTTATAATGCTTGAGTATCCTATCGGTATTTTATGTTTTTTTACTGTATGAATCATTTACTTACAATATTTTAAGCTCTTTCAGGTTTTGGAAGTCGCTTTGGAATATAATCGTGATGTTGTTGCCTTGCAGGTCTCTGAAACAAAGAAAAAAAAACAATTTAATAGGTATTTTTGGATTACTTGACTATAAAATGCAATCATGCGGCTAACGCTCGGCACGTACTTTAAAGCACTTTTTCTTAATCAGACCTCTACCTACGAACCGACTTACAAACAATCATCGCACTGCTACAAAACGGTATCAACTCAAAATCCTTGTTAGTTTTGTTTCAAGTTCATTAAGGTTGTATTAAAGTTTATTTTAAAATATAGTTGTATTTTGAGTTACTACTGTTTTGATCTAACAATGAATATCATCTGAAGAATCACAGTGTTGCCGACCTTTAAGGCATGATTTTTAAAACAAGAAGAATAGGTGAAAATCGGAAAATACGACATAGGACTAAAACTGAGATTTAATCGTTGATTTTTTTATACAATAGATCTAAGCTAGTTAGACAACTTTTCGTCATTCCAATAACCCAAAGTGACGCATACAGAATTTAAAAGTTTTGTGACAAACATGCATATGCATACAGACCACCTGGGGCCTGTTTTATAAATCTACAAATTACAATTTACAGGTTACAAGTTTCCATTTGACACAACTTCGACCAATGACGACCAGCCAGTTTAGACCTGTAAAATTGTAACTTGTAGCTTTATAAAACGTGCCCCTGGGACAGGTTTTATAGCTACAAGTAACAATTTTACAGGTCTAAACTGGCAACACTGCTCAAATAGCTGGTCGTCATTGGTCGACGTTGTGTCAAATGGAAACTTGTAACCTGTAAATTGTAATTTGTAGCTTTATAAAACAGGCCACTGATGGTAAGCAATCACCGTTACCCACAAACATCATTGTAATGCCAGGGGCATAGCCAAGTTTCAGGGTTTTTTTAAAGCCGCGTTTAAAGGCCATGTCATTGTGCCCTATTCACTTCTCTGTTAACGATATGATATGACCCATGTTAGCGTTATCATTTTATAATATAAATATCATTAAAGAAGAATAAGTAGCTAGACTTAAATGAAAAGTCAATTGATTATAACAAACAATTGACCATTGATATTTTTTAATTGTGTATACAGGGTGTCCCAGAAACCGACGTCAACCCGCCTAGGGCTGATAGAGCAGCTAAAAAGCAATCGATTTAACCCCTATATATGTTAAGCGATTTTTGCTAGTTTCGGAGATATTGATCATTTTAATCTGATTTTTTGTAATTTTCCCTTATGTCCATGTTTCGAAAAATCATTATTTTCATGTTTTATTTTAGGTATAAGTTTTTCAGCGGTATATTAGAATCATTATGAATCAGCGAAGTTTTTAAAACTATTTGCCGGTTTTTTTTCAGTATGTTTTTTGAGTTATCATGTAATGTTGTTTCTTCCATACAAATTTAAAAGCAAACACTGGGAAACTAGCAAAAATCGCTTAACATAGGTACATAGGGGTTAAGTCGATATCTTTTTAGCTGCTCTATCAGCCCTAGGCGGGTCGACGTCGGTTTCTGGGACACCCTGTATATTTAATTTGAACTGTATTGCAATGGTTGTATGTAAATAAAAGATGTCTCTGAATACATATGTATAACAAACTAACCAATTTTCAATAAGAACCAATTTCTACACTTGCATCAAAGACTACTCTTAAGAGTGGAGTCACATCTTTTAGCAACGATTCGCATTTTGTCTACATAAAACTGGAAGAGATCCCTTATAGGGATAAGTTCGCCATTGTACATGTTAATCTTATGTCCGAATCTGTAATTTTTTTTGTGCAATAATGTGTTTACATACATACATACATACATACATACATACATACATACATACATAAAATAGTTACTTTGTATGAACATGCGTACGCATCAATTCTCCTTTCGCATGCGAATCTTCATACAAAACAGCCATTTCCTATTGACAAAATGCGAATCAGTGCTGATAGGTGTGACTCCACCCTAAAATCAAAGACCAAGTTATATCTTACAAGTAGTCTTACAAGTAACTAAACGGTAGCAAGTTAAAGTTGCTCTCAAGTTATTAGTTGCGGCCGCGATCACTTAACGACACTCAACGACACTCAACGGCGCTCGACGACACTCGGCGGCACTTAGCGGTCTTACATGCTGTAGTAATATCAGGTAGTAGTTCAAATATGATTAGATTACTGTATGTTCTGAAATTGATGAAATTGTTTACACTAAACTGTAAATAAATTACACTTATCAAAAATTTCGGATAGAAATTATCTTGATATCATTTGACCGCAGGTCACTAATGTATTTATATGTAAACACTACCTACATTGTACAAAAAAAAATACAATGAAGATTAAAAAAAAACAATGTACAAAGGCGAACTTATCCATTTAAGGGATCTCTTCCAGCTAACCCTTGAGAGATTGAGAAAAGTGAACGGTTGTGCATCGAGTAACCAAGTGCATAATTTTATTTAAGAATGTTTTATCAAATCATCATTTGGCAAACTGTATCATTTTACAAACTTTCGTTTCGCATAGAGATACTTCCAACCGCATTATTTTACAATTTTCTGTTGACAAAAACCTAACCAAACCTAACTTATTTAATAAGGGGAAGTAATTAAATGGCCAGCCGTTATTAAAATTGATCAGCAAAAAAAATCAGCAATTAATTCACTTGGGCAGCATAAAAAGATTTGGGTGGCAATAAATAAAAATCGGGCTACAACTCTTTGTTCAGCAAACAATTTATAAATGGGTAACATTTTAAACAATTTCGATCAGCTTTTTTTGTCATTTGTCTGCCTAATAAACAGTCGAGCTGCAAAATAATTATTTGGGCAGCAAGATTTTACAATTGGTCAGCAGAGAAAACATGTCTGTAAGCAGTTTAATTAAGAGGTATGCATATTAAAATAATGGTCATCTATAATATAGAAGTGGATTGCGTTTAGTTTGAAAAGTCAGCAGTGTTTACAAGTTAAGTTTTGTCACACAATTTTCTATCACAATCACACCCTAGATTAACCAAAATTTGTATCATAAATATGAGGTAGGTTAGGTTAGGTTCGTTTTTATATCAGGCCCGGAGGGCCAGAACAACCCAGAAATAGGAGATCCGCATGAGCGGAGCTCCGTCGACTCTGTTAAATTTGTAAATTTGATGGTGGAATTGGGATGTGTGTGTTGCCGGCACGGCAGTAAATTTGTTAATTACACCTTTGTGTACACAACTGTACCCAAAAGTGTATCTATTAGGAAACACTGCATTGGTATTTAAAAAGGGGATCTATAAGGAATAAAGGCGAACTTTTTTCAAGGGTGTATCTGCGAGGAAAGTGTGCCCTAGAGGAATAATTCTATATAAGTAAATTGAATAATTTACAAAAAAAGAGAGTATATTTGAATGAACTTTGTAATAGTTGCGCCCATTTTGTTGATGACCAATTTGATTTTATTGCTTCCTTTTTTCTGCTGGACAAAATGAATTATTTTGCTTACCTTCTGATTGCTTACCAAAATTTAATTATCTGTGGGTCGTTCAATGCAGCTCAAATATTTAATTTGCTGACCAAAATAATTTAGAGCAGCCCAATATGTCATTAATTGCTGACAGATTTATAAATGTTTGCTAACCATAAGTTGCTTACCAACTAGCTATTTTGGCTGACCAAATACATATTTCTGTTCACCAAAATGAGAATATTTTGCTGACCGGTTAATTGATACCCTTTAATAAGCACATGAAACCTATGTAATATAAAACGGTTTAAGCAAGAAGACGTTTTTGCGAAATGAAAGCTTGTAAAATGATACGTTTGTCAAACGAACTTTTGGTGAAATGAGCGGACCCAATCGGCCTCACATCTCTAGCATCACAAATAATTGTTGCATAGTATAGTAAGTGACCCAAATGGGGGCAAAGCTTAATTTTATTGTTCCGTTTACGATGACGATTGCTAACAAACACGGGCTTTATACAACGTCGACTGGAATAAAAAGCGAGGAAGGTCTAGATCTGCCGCTATATTGTCAGCATTGTTACAGGTGACAATCCATACATTAGTGTTAATATTAATTATAAATGTGAAAGTGTGTCTGTCTGTCTGTCTGTTACCTCTTCACGCTTAAACCGTTGAACCGATTTATATGAAATTTGGTATGGAGATAGCTTGAGTCCCGGGGAAGGACATAGGCTACTTTTGATCCCTTAAAATTAGACAGATCCCGAGGGAGCAGCGATAAACGAATTCTGCGCGAACGGAGTCGCGGGCAAAAGCTAGTTCGGAATAAGTACATAACATAGCTAGGACTTGAGAACTGATAGAAGCGCGTGGAGCTAACCCCATAATATGTTACAGGTAACTGATAGTGGTAGGAATACCTACTAAAAACCCAGCGATTCTCCCTACATGCCGTTGTTGACGAGGGTCGCCGGTCTTTGACCTGTTATGGTATTGTTTTAACCACGGAATAGAAAAAAACAGTGGAAGTGGTGTGAGCTTTGCTTACGCGGAACTCCGCATAACTATGCCACACGTTACACGCCCACTTGACACTTGTACCTACTGTTTTTTCTGTTCTGTGGTTTTTAACTCAGCCGCCTTTGCTGTTGAGTAAAAAATGTATTAAAACGTTGACAATACGATAACAAATCAAAGACGATACGGTTTTTACCGCCTAGAATAGAGGCGACTTCAACTTGGTAATACAAAATACTTGATTGTGGCTCAGTTAATGCCGAATAGTGTATTATATTAATTAGTTTTCTTTATTGTCGTTGATTTTCTAATAGAAGGAATAATTAAAGCGCTAATCTCTAACCTAACCTCGCCTCTATGCTAATTATTTTTAATTCGGCCGCCATTACTGTTAGGTAAGTAAAGAGCTATCAAAACGTTGACAAAACGATAACAGGTGAAAGAGCATTATGGTTTTTAACGTGTTGAATAGAGGTCCCTGTCACTAATTTTTATCAATCTAATTTGAACATAGTGGTAGGGTAACCGGGTAACCGCATTAAGCTAAAAAATGGGATAAATTTGAAATTAGAAAAAAAAACTTTTAGTTAAATTATCAGCATGAGACTTACGAGAGTTGTTTAGTTTAGGAAAGATGTACAGTCGCGAACTTTAATTTGGTACCCACCTTAGGTCCAAAGTCCATCTGACATTCTACAACAATAAGGTTGAGTTTCCTAAAAGTTACAAATGACTTGACATCTCTAATGACATTGACGACTTCAAGCATATTTTTCTTGAAATGGGTCACAAATTAACGTTCGTGATAGTATGTAAAAAAATGTTTTTGTATTACCAATTGGAAGTCACTCGGTAGTGGCTCCTAACTCTATCCATTCCTCAGTCTACGTCAGACTTACGGCCCTAATAAAACGTTTTACAGCCAACTTGAGCTGCGTCTGATGGCAACGATAACGCTTTATTGGAATTAATTGATGTGTAACATGTAAACTTGCTATTTGAAGCTATTTTTAAACGACCGCTTCAAGCCAAAAGATTAATATAACTATTAATTGGATAAAAAAACCGGTACAACGTCGAACTCTACTTTCAGAGTACATATAAAAAACAAAAAATGGGTTTATAGATAAGTATATGTCGCAATAACATTGTCTCACGATGACATTGAAAGACGACTTTAGATTATACCCTCATTTTGACATTTATTTGATTTGTAATGGAACGTTACGATGGCCTTTTTTTATAAGTCGCTAAGAGATGGTGTTGGTATTAGATTATTTAATTATTAAAGAGGGCGCTGCTGATCACTTATTAAACGGCAACACCGGATGTTGCAATGTTGGTATACTGCATGACAGGTTAGCCAACTGACGATTTTTGAAGCGCGCAGAATGGCTGTCAGGAAGGCACTCTGGTTTGAATCGGGATTGAGTTAACACCTATTTAAGTAATTTGCGCTAAGTAACGTTTCATCATTTGGTATCTATCCAACTACATCATATTTTGTGATCCGCAAAGTGTATCGAATAAATTTATTGTGGAAGTATTAAAAACGTTCTTGTTTGAACCTATCCTGCTATAATTATGGAAGACGATCGCTTCATAAATGTTTCTCCAGAGCCTCCCCCGTCATCAGAAGTTGGGCTGGGCCTCGCCAACGCCGAAGAAAAGTGGAGAATGTTGCTGGAGCAACAAAATCGAAACTTTCGTGCCTTAATTCAAGCTATGAAGACACCCTCGGCGAGTCGTAGTGTACATTTACCTGAGTTTGATCCTGACAAAGGAAGTGTTGACGCACGTGCTTGGTTATCCACTGCCGACATGTGCATGGCTGAAAATCCTCTTAGCGGAGCACCGTTAATGATTGCATTGAGCAAAGCATTAAAAGGAGAAGCTTCAGGATGGTTGTCACAAATTTCATATTCAGGAATGTTGTGGAAGGATTTTCAAGACGCTTTCACTGCTCGCTACGATAGTCCTGAGACCCCGGCTGCTACCCTAATCAACCTGTTCAATAGCAAGCCGAAGGATGGTGATTGCCTTGCTAATTACGCCGCTGCTCAAATCAATTTGCTGATGTCACGTTGGAAGAATTTGAACACTGAGCAGATTGCAATTGCAACCGTTATGGCACACTTGTCGCAGGTAGAACCGCGTGTTAATCGCCTTGCTTTTACTACTGATGTTGGTACGCGTAACAAATTACAACAAGAGTTAAAGGCTTTATCATATCTCAAGAGGAAATCCCCGTCAAGTAACGAGCGCGACAACGACACAACTGATATAAAGCGTCAAAAGTTTATGTCAGGCGCCAATGTCGTAAAATGTGTGCATTGTGGGAAAATTGGTCACCACGTGTCCGTTTGTCGTTACAAACGGGACAATCTAAGAAAAGATTATAGGTTTTTCGGATCACCTAATGTGGATCAGGGAAAAACAACAACAACTTCAAAGCCAAGTTCATCGAGTGCTGTCACTTGCTACAACTGTGGAACAACGGGACACTATGCATCGAGGTGCCCTCAACCAAAGAAGAACCCGAACGGAAGCCAACCTGGTGGTCATGCAAGCAGCACCGCAGAGCGTCGCGTTGATGCCTGCGTTATCAACGCTCCAATGGGAACTTTACAACATGCCGGTGAGTCGTTGACATTCTGTTACGATTCTGGAGCCGAGTGTTCGTTAATGAAAGAGTCGATATTGTCAAAATTTCATGGCAAACGGTTTAATAAATCTGTCAAGATGACCGGCATCGGTCAGAGTTGTGTTTTTAGTACCGTCCAAGTTTTAGCCGTGGTAAATATTGACAATATTGCTCTTGAGGTTCTCTTTCATGTTCTTCCTGATGAATGTTTGCGTTATAATATAATGCTAGGTTATGAAATATTATCACAAAATCTAGAAATTCATATCTCTTCGGGCAAAGTGGAATTTTCTCGCAGTGTGGTTGTTAACGCTTGTAATACATCCAAGACTGACGACATTAGTTTTGAAGACATTGACACTGACATACCTATTACTTCAAAACCACAACTTGTAGACATTTTAACCACCTTTAGGGACAACTTTGTTTGTGGTACCCCTTCAGGTCATGCGAACGCTGACCCTGTGGACATACGTCTTGTTGACCCCCATAAGACAGTTTTCCGTAGACCGTATAGGTTGAGTCCACTGGAACGTTCCACTGTTAGAGAAAAGATAGGAGAACTACTTGCTGCTAAAGTTATACGTCCTAGTACGTCGCCCTTCGCTAGCCCCATCCTCCTAGTAAAAAAGAAGGACGGGTCAGACCGTCTTTGTATTGATTATAGGGAGCTTAACAGCAATACAGTGCCCGATCGATACCCTCTACCTCTTATTGCAGACCAAATTGACCGTCTTAATGGTTGTCATTATTTTACCACTCTCGATATGGCCAGTGGCTTTCACCAGTTGCCAATACATCCCGACTCCATTGAGAAAACCGCATTCGTTACTCCGGAGGGCCATTATGAGTATCTTACGATGCCTTTTGGTCTTCGAAACGCACCCGCTGCTTTTCAAAGGGCAGTGAACAAAGCTTTGGGTCCCCTTGCTAATACTCATGCAGTTGTCTACATGGACGATATTCTGATTGTTGGAACGTCTGATATCGATGAGTCACTTGAAAGAGTTCGCACAGTTTTAAGAGTTTTAGCAGAAGCCGGCTTTTCGTTTAATATAAACAAGTGTAGCTTTATGAAAGAAAGAGTTGAATATCTCGGCTACGAGGTTAGTCGTGGGGAAATTCGACCTAATCCCAAAAAGATAGAGGCCTTAGTAGGCTTGCCTCCTCCACAGACCGTCAAACAACTTAGGCAGTTCATTGGACTTGCGTCTTATTTCAGACAGTTTGTTCCTAATTTTGCCCAAGTTATAGCCCCTTTGCACTCCCTCACTTCTCTTGGAAAGGTAAACATTGATTGGAGGCCCGAGCATGAAACAATTAGGCAGAAAATTATTACCATTCTGACTAGCGAGCCCGTTTTGACAATTTTCGACCCGGACTGCCCAATTGAGCTCCATACAGACGCAAGCTCTGTGGGCTATGGTTCCATTTTAATTCAAAAGAAGGATGGCAAAGGTCTTGTGGTGGGTTATTTCAGCAAGCGGACCACAGTTGCTGAGTCGAAGTATCACTCCTACGAGTTAGAGACTTTAGCGATTGTAAATGCTGTTAAACATTTTCGGCACTACCTCCATGGCAATAAATTCACCATCGTTACAGATTGTAACTCAGTCAAGTCTTCCCATAAAAAGGCCGATCTGACCCCTCGCGTTCATAGGTGGTGGGCTTTCCTTCAGGCCTACGATTTTGAGATTGTGTTTAGGGATGGAAAGCGCATGTGCCACGCGGATTTTCTTTCACGGAACCCCCTCCCTTATGTACCAATAGATAAAGTCGAGCAGAAGCGAATAGACCTTACCAATTTACCCGAACACTGGTTACAAGCTGAACAGCAGAGAGATCCTGAAATTGTTAAGCTTATCGAGGATCTTGGGGAACATCGTATGGAGGAAAATGTTGCAAAAACCTACGAGATTAGGTCTGGTGTCCTTCATAGAAAAGTACAACGCAACAATAGATCTCGCTGGCTGCCAATTGTACCCAGGGCTTTTCGCTGGTCGGTTGTCAATTCCACTCATGAGTCTCTCATGCACTTAGGCTGGGAGAAAACGCTGGAAAAGATTTTTCAAATGTATTGGTTTCAACACATGTCAAAGTTTGTTCGTAACTTCATCGATAGTTGCATAACATGCAAAATTTCCAAGTCATCGTCTGGAAAAACTCAAGCAGAAATGCACCCTATTCCAAAAACGCCTATTCCGTGGCATACTTTGCATATCGATGCGACGGGTAAACTAAGTGGCAAAAATTACAAAAAGGAATATATTTTCGTTTTAATTGATGGCTTCACGAAATATGTTTACTTACATCATACCCTGCGCATCGATACGGCAAGTAGTATCCAGGCTTTGAAAAGTTCTATTTCCCTATTTGGTGCTCCCAAACGATTAATTGCGGATCAAGGCCGCTGTTTTGCTAGTGCTGAGTTCAAAGAATTTTGCCAGTCACATGCCATAGACTTACACTTGATTGCTACCGGAAGTTCTCGTGCAAACGGCCAGGTAGAAAGGGTCATGAGCACCCTCAAGAACATGCTCACAGCTGTAGAATCTAGTGGCGAAAGATCATGGCAGGATGCCATCCCCGATGTTCAATTGGCCCTTAATTGCACAATGAATAGAGTTACCAAGTCTAGTCCCCTCGAATTACTGATAGGCAAAGTAGCAAGGCCTTTAGAGCTTTTAAGTCCTACCGATGACGAGTTTGTTGTTGATATTGACGAAGTTAGAGAACAGGCTGTTTCTAATATTCAAAATAACTCTAAGTACGACAAAACCCGATTTGACCAGACAAAGGCAAAAGTTCAAAATTTCGTAGTTGGTGATTTCGTTCTTCTACAAAATGAAGAGCGAAATCAAACCAAACTTGACCCAAAATACAAAGGACCTTTTCGAGTAGCCGAAGTTTTAGATGGAGACAGGTACCTTCTTAAACCTTTGACAGGCAATAGGACATACAAATATGCCCATGACAGACTCAGAAAAATGCCGGAAAGCATAGTGCCGGATGATGTGATTGATGAACATGAGAGTGACCAAGACGATAATTAATGTTGCCAGAGATTTTGTAACTCTTTTTTTTATTATTATCATTATTATAATGGTTTTAGTTCATTATTGTAATTAATTACCATTTTTTTTCTTTGAGTTATGACTTACAATGCTGATTTCATTTTGTTAGGATTGCGTTTGTGTCAGTTTGTAGCCGTAGCTCCAGTATAAAGTTACTGTAGTGAGTGCGCGGTGCGCAGCTGACAATGCGCTCCATCACTGGTTAAGTGATGATCTCTGTTGCTGGGTATACAACAACAGAGCAAAGCTTGGGTCGCTGGTTAAGTGACCAATAGTAAGTTGCTGGTTAAGCGACTAATAGTAAGTTGGCAAAGCAACGAATAGATCATGAATCTGAAATCAGCAATGTACTATCAGTGTATTTTTTGTTAGTTTACGTAAAAACTATTCCTTGTATTAAAGTAAATGATTATTTATGCGCTTTTTTTTTACTTCAATCTGGTTTGAGTCAGGTATGACCGAGGCTTGACAAATCTTCTGCTTTGAATTTCCTATTGTTGCAGGTACATCACACGAGGACGTGTGAGACCGTCAGAATGGCCGTGTCGCAATAACATTGTCTCACGATGACATTGAAAGACGACTTTAGATTATACCCTCATTTTGACATTTATTTGATTTGTAATGGAACGTTACGATGGCCTTTTTTTATAAGTCGCTAAGAGATGGTGTTGGTATTAGATTATTTAATTATTAAAGAGGGCGCTGCTGATCACTTATTAAACGGCAACACCGGATGTTGCAATGTTGGTATACTGCATGACAGGTTAGCCAACTGACGATTTTTGAAGCGCGCAGAATGGCTGTCAGGAAGGCACTCTGGTTTGAATCGGGATTGAGTTAACACCTATTTAAGTAATTTGCGCTAAGTAACGTTTCATCATTTGGTATCTATCCAACTACATCATATTTTGTGATCCGCAAAGTGTATCGAATAAATTTATTGTGGAAGTATTAAAAACGTTCTTGTTTGAACCTATCCTGCTATAATTATGGAAGACGATCGCTTCATAAATGTTTCTCCAGAGCCTCCCCCGTCATATACATAATTTTTTAATTTGTAAGTTGAGTGAACGTGTGTGAAAAAAAAAATAGTCGGCAGAAATCTCTGAGCAAGCAGCTTAGTTGTATTTTTAAAAATAATAACCGTCCGAAGCTGAAAAAAAAATGTAAGTTACCAACTTTGACATAAGTACCTAAGCCGTGTATACTGACTCATAAGTTTTTATGTCTTATTTCCAAAACCATAGACTTAATTCACGGGCACAAAATAATTTAAATAAATATAGTACTTAAGTAATGACCATTTAACTTTACTATGCCCATTACTTTTATTGCTATTTCCGTCGCTACAAGTTTAATACTTTTAATACCGGTTAAATGTGTCGGTTCACTTTCCTTTTCGCGTACCTATACAAAGTCACAGAGTCCTATATCACCATCACCATCATCATCATCCTCATCATCGTCGTCGTCGTCGTCGTCGTCGTCGTCGTCGTCGTCATCATCATCATCATCATCATCATCATCATCATCATCATCATCATCATCATCATCATCATCATCATCATCATCATCATCATCATCGTCGTCGTCGTCGTCGTCGTCGTCGTCGTCGTCGTCGTCGTCGTCGTCGTCGTCGTGGTCGTCGTCGTCGTCGTCGTCGTCGTCGTCGTCGTTGTCGTCGTAGTCATCGTCTTCTTCATCGTCATCGTCATCGTCAGCCTATCTGGCTCACTTCGGATTAAAATTTGACACGTTTTGTATGGGCAAATGTTAAATTTTAACCCGAAGTAAGCCTTATCTGTTTGGCCGCTTGTTAGTCGCCTCTTACGACATCCACGGGAAGACATCGAGTGGCACTATTCTAACCCGGAAAACACACGGGACGGGACGACGACGACGGGGGTTATTTTATATGGGTATCAATTAACCGGTCAGCAAAATATTCTCATTTTGGTGAACAGAAATATGTATTTGGTCAGCCAAAATAGCTAGTTGGTAAGCAACTTATGGTTAGCAAACATTTATAAATCTGTCAGCAATTAATGACATATTGGGCTGCTCTAAATTATTTTGGTCAGCAAATTAAATATTTGAGCTGCATTGAACGACCCACAGATAATTAAATTTTGGTAAGCAATCAGAAGGTAAGCAAAATAATTCATTTTGTCCAGCAGAAAAAAGGAAGCAATAAAATCAAATTGGTCATCAACAAAATGGGCGCAACTATTACAAAGTTCATTCAAATATACTCTCTTTTTTTGTAAATTATTCAATTTATATAGAACTAGAGGACGCCCGCGACTTCGTACGCGTAGAATTAGTTTCCCGCTACTCCCCCCCATTTCTTCCCGTTGGGGGTAGATTTTCGGAAAATCCTTTCTTAGTGCTCACTTACATCATGAAAGGAACCCATGTAATAAATTTCAAGTTTCTAGGTACAGTAGTTTCGGCTGTGCGTTGATATGTCAGTCAGTCAGTTTAGCCTTTTATATATATAGATTATTCCTCTAGGGCACACTTTCCTCGCAGATACACCCTTGAAAAAAGTTCGCCTTTATTCCTTATAGATCCCCTTTTTAAATACCAATGCAGTGTTTCCTAATAGATACACTTTTGGGTACAGTTGTGTACACAAAGGTGTAATTAACAAATTTACTGCCGTGCCGGCAACACACACATCCGAAACCCACCATCAAATTTACTTTAACAGAGTCGACGGAGCTCCGCTCACGCGGATCTCCTATTTCTGGGTCGTTCTGGCCCTCCGGGCCTGATATAAAAACGAACCTAACCTAACCTACCTCATATTTATGATACAAATTTTGGTTAATCTAGGGTGTGATTGTGATAGAAAATTGTGTGACAAAACTTAACTTGTAAACACTGCTGACTTTTCAAACTAAACGCAATCCACTTCTATATTATAGATGACCATTATTTTAATATGCATACCTCTTAATTAAACTGCTTACAGACATGTTTTCTCTGCTGACCAATTGTAAAATCTTGCTGCCCAAATAATTATTTTGCAGCTCGACTGTTTATTAGGCAGACAAATGCCAAAAAAAGCTGATCGAAATTGTTTTAAATGTTACCCGTTTATAAATTGTTTGCTGAACAAAGAGTTGTAGCCCGATTTTTATTAATTGCCACCCAAATCTTTTTATGCTGCCCAAATGAATTAATTGCTGATTTTTTTTGCTGATCAATTTTAATAACGGCTGACCATTTAATTACTTCCCATTTTATATTAGGTATTTATTTATTTTATTTAACATACTTATGCAATAAGCAGAGATATAATAAATATAATAATACATAATAAAGACCCCATCAACCTTCTGTTCTGCGAGCGATGTGCCCCGAAAACTTAAGTCTTAATAACAGATAAGAAAACATGAACAAATATGAATGCTTTCTCAAAGACTGTCGCATAAAAAACGGATTAAAATATCTTAATCGAAGCCCAATAGCCGGCGGCACCGATAATGATGCGATCGTTGTGTTAATTACGCGTGTAATTGCCGGACAAACATGGCCGACTTGATATGGCGGCGTAGGGGTGGGCGGTGTCGATAAAATGTATCGATACTTAATGTTTGAAGACCTGACGACGTTAGACGCCGTTCTTTGCGAATTGTGCGGTAAAGTTTTATTAAATAAATATAATAAAATTTTGCTATAGATATTTACTTGGAAACTATAAAAAGTAATAAAAAAAGACGTGTCTTGTCAAAGTTAGTAAAATTTATTGACATTGTGTGTCAAATTTTATTCAAATACCAGCCATTCACGCTTCATTGATTACAGACCTTTTTTTAACGTATGAGGAATCCCACATTTAATTTTAGAAGAAGAACGAACGGCATGATTCCCGGCATATACCACGAATTCTCACGAGTGCATTTTGAAATGAGTCCGTGCTAAAAAGTAATGTCGAGTTAAGTATTTAAGTTTGAGCTTTGGCTGGCATTTTCGCGTAGATTTCTCACTGTCATTCTTTAGAAAATGGTGCATGGACGCAGTTAGCCCAGTTGGTAGTGCCCCTGCCTACAAAGCTAGAGGTTCCAGGTTTGATTCCCGGTATGGCCAAATATTTGTGTGATGAGCGCAAGTATTTGCTTAGTCTTGGATGTTTTCTATATATTCAAGTATATATTTCTCTATATAAGTAAGTTTATCATTACAAGCCTAGAGCTTAGTTTGGGATTAGGTCAATTTGTGTGAGATTGTCCTCCAACATTCATTATATCATTAGGGCTAAACAAGATGCAAACGATGCTAACGATTCCGTTTTCTATTGTCATAAGTTTACGGTAATCTTAAACGTATTGTCGCAATATGGAAACGATGCTTAAGTTTCCGTTTTCTATTGTCATACGGCAATCCTAAACATCTTGTTTATTTTCGAAAATCACTAACTAAGCTAATCTGCCCTTACCGGGGTTTGAACCCAGGACCGTCGTAAAGTATCGTCAATAATATCGATATCGACATTATTTGTCGCATCACTACCAACTCCTCTCCCACAATTCACAACCAATCACTAAACGGCAGTTTGTGCAATTACCGATATTTAAAATTGTTCATACTTTGCCTTTTTATCTTATCTGTCGGTTAAGTTTTAATTCGTTCAAAGATTAGATTGATTAAATCTTAATCGTTATTGGCTGTATTTAAGCCAGATTGCTCAAGAGATAGAGTAGTTCTTGGAGTTTATGTTTGTTACCAACCGAATAAAGTGAGAACAAACAAAAAAAACCGGCCAAGTGCGAGTCGGACTCGCGCACGAAGGGTTCCGTACCGTTATCTACAGGGTGTCCCAAAAGTACCACGCCACAGTGACACCGGAGGTAGGTCAGCTCAAGAGGAACCTAACCAGCCTAACATGACCTCAGTAAAATATGACTTTATTTTTTTCAAATTGCTAGACCAATTGCAAATTAAAATTAAATTGGTCTAGCAATTTGAAAAAAATAAAGTCATATTTTACTGAGGTCATGTTAGGCTGGTTAGGTTCCTCTTGAGCTGACCTACCTCCGGTGTCACTGTGGCGTGGTACTTTTGGGACACCCTGTATACGACGTTAGCAAAGAACGGCAATAAATCACGTTTGTTGTATGCCCCTCTTAAATATCTATTTATTTTATTCTGTTTTTAGTATTTGTTGTTATAGCGGCAACAGAAATACATCTTATGTGAAAATTTCAAGTGTCTAGCTATCACGTTTCATGAGATACAGCCTGGTGACAGACAGACAGACGGACAGTGGAGTCTTAGTAATAGGGTCCCGTTTTTACCCTCTGGGTACGGAACCCTAAAAATCGACAGGAGAAGGCAAAGGCAAGGCGTCACACGCAAGTAAACAATAAACAATCGTTTGAAGAGATATACCCTTATGATCTGTGGTTACTTGCGTGTGACGTCACGAGCAAGTAACCACAGCTGCAAACCAATCACATAGCGTTTCTGCAACAGATAATGTAATGTAATTTCCAAAAATATATTCATAATTTAGTTTAAAATAAAGTGAAATAGTTGTTTTACGCTATTATCTGATAGGATGACCAGAAATTTGTAGTATATTTTCAATGTTGTCAAATAGCCTATTATTATTGCTCGTTTCTTACACCCGTATTCTCAAACAATACTTAAGGGATCCTTCACTGAGTAAACGCACTGCGTTCAATACAGCAAATTGGTCCTTTTTGACCGAATTTTTGTTTATGAGACGATTTGAACCACCCTGTGCGTTCGTGAGCACTGTGAGACCTCATAGTGACGTTTGTGAATACGGGTTATAGTGTAGGATAATTTTAGTTAGTATTGACTCAGTAATTTAATAAGTCATGTACACATCTAAGATTTATATTAACAAAAATAATCTCAAGTGGGCCCGATTTAGAATTCACGGATAACTGTTTTAAGTGAGTCTGTTTATCATCGGGGATTACTAACAGACAAACAGACAGTTGAAGAAAAGAAGATGGACGAGGAAGTGTTGAGCATAAGAGGTCAGACGCATAATGCCCTATTTTATGGACGCAAAACGCCCTAGACGCAAAATGTCCTAGTCGCAAAACGCCTTAGACGCAAAATGTCCTAGCCGCAAAATGACACACATGCATATCCGGTTAAATAACACAAACTACAGTCGAACGGGATAAATATGAGGTAGGTTTAGGTTATGTCAGTTTTGCAGCAGGCCCGGAGGGCCAAACCACCCGGAAATAAGAGCTTTCTGTTAATCTACATATTGTGTCATTTAGGACATTATGCGTTTAGGTCATTCTGCGTTTAGGAGATTATGCGTTTAGGTCATTCTGCGTTTTAAACATTTTCCAGATTTAGGGCATTATCTATGCGTCAAGAGCTAGTGAAGGTAACTATTAGATAGGAACACTTAAAATTTATTTTTCAGTTGAAATACTAAAATTTACTGAGCTTTATATTTTAACAACGCGTAGTGTAAATATGCAGTAGAGAAAATAACTCAACCCGAAACCTAAACACGTCCAAGACATGATGAATGACCTACCAGGCGTCCAGAAGGCACGCGGGGTTATGATAAAATGGCGAGACTTCCAGGCTTTGCAATGGCGAGATAAAACGGACCTTCTTTTAGACCAGAGGGCTTATTGTCTAACGCACTCGCAATCACGATCGTTTTCATTTTGAAAATCGAAGGCTTGTCTGCATACAAAATGAAAACAATTGCTCCACTTTGAAGCCGGTTGCGATTGCGAGTGCGTTAGACAATAAGCCCTCTGCTAACTTTCTTTCTTTAACTCTCTCTCTCTTTAACTCTCACTCTCTCCCTCTCTATCTTAGTATATTCAATTACTAGCGAGCCGCCCTCGCTTCGCTTCGGTTTATTTGAGTTTTCTGTAACACCCGTACAATAAACCAGCATTTATTATACAGAAAAACCTTCCTCTTGAATTACTCTATCTATTAAAAAAAATCGCATCAAAATCCGTTGCGTAATTTTAAAGATCTAAGCATACAGACAGACAAACAGCGGGAAGCGACTTTGTTTTATACTATGTAGTGATGCTGAAAACATTAAAGTAGCCTAATATAGTGGTCTCGGCCCGGAATATAATTTTATTCCGTTCGGCGTCGAGACTGTTGTTTTGTGGGGTCCTAGCGCTCTAAGCCTTTTTAAGGAATTGTCAAAGAGACTCACTGACGTCACTGGAGACCGAAGAGCTGGTAGTTTCCTCGCTCTACGAATTAGTTTGAGCCATTCAACGAGGAAATGATGCCAGCTCTTATATTAGGCCAGCAAAAGCATGCCAGTAGAAGTACATTGAAGAGTTGGTTGTCACGTTTAAGGCGAGAGCTATTGTAACGACGCAATGTACATCTACTGGCATGCTTTTGATGGCCCAATTTGAATCAGCCATAAGTTTTTAAGCTTAGTTTATGCTTATAATTTTCAACTCGTTTTGTTTTATACTTCATGTATAAGTTTGTTGTTAGTTGGAATAAAATAGTTTAGGGCCTGTTTCACAATCGACAAGTAAATTTATGTGCCAGTTAAAGTTAGCTCTCTCTTTATCTATGTTCAAGTGTAAGAAAAGGAAAGGGCTTGTGTCAAATATGCTTTACTTCACGATTGTGAAACAGGCCTTTAATCTCATTAATTAGTTTAATTATCAATGAGTGTTAAAGCTGACTTAGAAAGCAAGATAAGAAAAAGATAAAAAAAAGCCTTGTTCTCAATAAAGATTTAAAAAAAAACATACTATTTCAACCAAAAACGATGTCGTATCAATACATCTGTACATGTGTTTGACCTTACGGAAAAGTATTTCGTGCCCAAAACAATATTTCAACCAATTACTTAGTGACATTAATTCCCCCGCCCTTTTCATGTGTCACGAATACTTTTTAAAATCCGAGCGTGCGAGTGCAAATATTTCCAAGATTAAAGGCAATGGAATAATCATTCAGCCACTACTGGCCGGTGATAAATTAGCGAGTGAATGGATTTAAACGAATGCGTTCGACGTTCGAAAATTGAATGGGCTTCTTTGTGTGGGTGACCGTTGAAATATGTGGAGTTTGTATAGTGATTTTTACATGAAGACGCGCCTCACTATTAAATTTTGCGTATTATTTTCGCAATCATACCTAGTGATGAGAGATATCGTGGATGGAAAATCTATATACATATATAAAAGGCAAACCTGACTGACTTATATATCAACGCACAGCCGAAACTACTGTAGCTATGCTCTTCCCACGAAAATTAAATTACTTAAGGGGACTACATTTAAAAATGAGCTTAGTAGATGGCTTCTTTCTAATTGTTTTTACAATTTAAATGATTTTTTTAATAACGGAACCAAGTAGCAGATAAGATATTTAAATGGTAAGAACACTTGTAGATAAGACTGATTCCTGTAATTATATTAGAATATTAGTTTACTAGTTTATTTGTATGCATGATATGAGTAGACGGCAATACTATTTATATTGATTTGACCATTTAACTAAAAATTTGCATGTCGTACTGTCGACACTGAATGAACGATCTAACCCTGTTATTCTTTAAGACCCTGTACAACGCATTCTAGCAAATAAAATTTTCTATTCTATTGTATAGCTAGAAACTTGAAATTTGGTACAGGGGTTCCTTTCATGGTGTAAGTGAGCACTAAGAAAGGATTTTCCGAAAATCGACCCCCAGCGGGAAGAAATGGGGGGAGTAGCGGGAAACTAATTCTACGCGTACGAAGTCGCGAGCGTCCTCTAGTTCAGTATAATTTGGATAAGTGATCATAAATATGTATATAAATCTAATAATTTGTTAAATATATCATGTTTAAAATACTTGTGTATTTGTTTTTTTGTCAACCATACTTTGCTACCAATACAGCACCTTGAAAACCATCACTAGATATGGTAATGAGGAAGCCACTAGACGGTCGGAGTCCTCCTAAGGGTCTCCCCAGACCTATCGACGCGGAATCAGCTTGAGCCGGTAAGAAAGTTTTATCCATCCGTGCAGTAAGAGTGAAAAAGGCGTCAATCGGCTCCGCGCGGCTCGATTCGGCGTTGCGAACGGAGCGACGTCGTTTTTGCTCTTATTGCATGGACATAAAACTTTTTCTTACCGGCTCAAGCCGATTCCGCGTCGATAGGTCTGAAGAGACCCTAATTCATCTATATCCGACTCAGCCGGTCTCGCTTCGCTCGTTCTGCCTGCAAGACCACACACGCACAAAGCAAAGGTAAAACTGTCAGTCTGTGGGAGCCTTAAGTTTAGAACAATAAACGCTATTTATACCAAAACCGGTTCGATTGAAACAGCCCTAGACTAAGCATTAGTCCCGAGATATATTTAGCTGCCGTATTTTATGCGCATGCGGTCTTTTAAACTTACATGTTGGTAAGCCCTGTTTTGGCAAAGACTAGACTAAGCAGAGGGCGTAGTATAATGCAAGGCGTTTCCGCCGCGTCCTCTCTGCGACTCTGTTCATGAATTTTCTGTCCCTCTGTATGTACAGTCACCATCGTTAATATATTATCCAACATTGGCCGCAAAAATATCTGACACGCTCTTATACCTCTAGTAATAAAGACGTGACAGATATTTTTTGCACACAATGTTTGATCATATATAATTGCTGGTGACTGTACGCTTAGATCTTACAGACTAAAAGAAGTGAATACGCATGGATTTTTTAAATCGCTTTCCTCAGCAAAATATGGAAAAAATACCGTAAAAGACGCCAAAAGTGAAATTAAAATTGAAATCGGCCAAGAAATATGGATGATCCAAGCATTTTAAACTGCTTATTAGACAGCGATTAGACGGAGAAATCCGATATGCACTGTGACGTCATTTAACAGGTCGGCCATTATAAAACAAATCTTTGTTGGCTTATATCTTGGTTATTATTATTGCTTTTCCTCAACTGTTTGTTACATGAATCGGCTTTTATTGAAGCTGTGAAAAAAAGACATTAATATACCATACCATAACACGTCAAAGAGGACATGGTTTTTACTGCCTAGAATAGAGGCACAGGTGGCCAGTGTGCTGATTTCCCTTCTACATGACAAAAAATCCTATTCCATCTTACCATTCTGTAAACTGTTGCTCTTTGCCCACAGATACCCCGAGGCTAAGTTATGCGACAGCCGCGCAGTGGGCGGGTCCGCGTTCGATTCCCGGCCAATATTACCGATATCGAATATCATGGAGACTGCACACGACTTGCACAGCGGGCGCGGCCAAATAAGGGGACAAAGGAAATTATTAATTAACAACCGGTAAAGTTTGAGTCGGGTTCGCGCACTGACGGTTCCGTATACTTTGTTATAATATGTATGAATGTAAAATCTTTATTGGACAAAAAGGTATCTATTAAAAAAAAATATATAGTACTAAGACCAACGTTTCCCTAAATTTCTTCCAACTTCCAACCTTGTGCAGCGTCCGTCTGTATCGCCACCGTCCTATCCTTTAACCTAACCTAACCTAACCTAGCCTAACCTAACGCCAAGCAGCATTCGCATTGTTGTGTTCCGGTGTGGGGATAACACAACCGGTGACATTACTAGCAATAGGCATTCCACCTAAGTCCTCACGGTTGGCAACGCGTTTGCGGTCCTAGGATTGCAGTCTTACGATTGTAGTCTTGAGAATGCAAATGTCCATGGATCACAGATCCCACTTTTAATCCGACTGCCGAAGGGTGAGGGTATTGTGTTTATCAGCCTATATATGTATGTTTGTTCCTTTGTGGCGCTCTAGAAACTAAACGCGTGGACCGATTTAGATGATTCTTATGTCAATCGATTTGTCTTAGGGTCAAATCACAGCGAGACGCGACGCGACGCGACGCGACGCTGCGCGCACGTTTTTAATAGAGCGATTCAAAATATACTTTATTTACTACACGAAAAGGTACACATTTCATTGTGAGAATTAAGAATACGGTATACCACGCAGCGCTGCGCCTCGAGACGACTCTCTCTCTCTTAAAAATGGTAAACTGCGGGGGACGCGGCGAGTAGACACGTTCCGCTGCGCTGCGCGGCGTTTCGCTGCGCAGCGAGGCGTCGTGCTGCCAACGATTTTATGATGCGCATCGCGGCGTCGCGCTGCGTCGCGCGGCGCCGCGCGAAGTCACTGGCCTCTTCCAGTATCGTCGCGTCGCGTCGAATCTCGGTGTGAACTAACCCTTAATCTTGTGATTGTCACTAAAGATATGACAGTAATTAAAATTAATTGCTGGCATGAAATGTTTTATAAAGGTCTGCCAAGCTTGTCGACGCCTCCGGGAGTCCCAGCGCCAGCTAGCGCTTACCTCTCCCAAAGGATAGGTTTAACCACAGAACAGAAAAAACAGTAGAAGTGTCAAGTGGGCGTGTAACGTGTGGCATAGTTATGGTACCATACTTTTGCCGCGATCGCATATATCGATATTTCGATATTTCTAAAATAGGAAATAAATCCAGAAGCATGCCTTATTGTGCTATTTTGGAGTGTAAAAACGATAGCCGCACCAAAAACATTTTCCATGGCGGCGTGTTGTTTTTATGATAGTTTGAGTATTGGCGACAACAGGTCTGATACTAAGCGAAGCTCATGCCACTTCCACTGTTTTTTCTATTCCGTGGGTAACTATCCAGTGAGCAGTGAGGTAAGGCAGCCAGCATCATGGCATGGGTACAATGCCGCGAACGGATTTATTAGAGAGGGTATTCTTTTTGTAGTTGTGTATTTGTAATTATATTTAATCATTCTAATTTTAAGTAAATAATAGGTTACATTAGTTCTTAATTATTCTAATTATTATTTTCTAAATAATAGAGGCCCTTGCCAAGATGCACTACACTAACTAGCGTTTCTATGCGTTTCGTTTGTAAACCAATCGCGTACGTGATACGAAAAGTCACGTGATCTACCAGTGACGCGATTGGTTTCAAAAATTATTTTCATCTCATTCAATAAATCCATTAGCTGACTTAAAAAAAACCGATGAACATAAAAGCTCCTTATAAAGAAGGCTATTAAACCCCGATCGTTAAGTCGTTGGTTTATCGTTGTTTACCGGCGCGCTGCCAACCGAGCTGCGCGCGCGACGATCAGCTGATTGATATTAATGTGCTGCGTGACAATCGCAATGCAAATACATAAGTACAAGTACAGTACTACCAGTAGTGCTAGTTCCTTCTTGAACGTAATAGTTACACATGAAAATTTCAAAATACTATTGAAATTCATACAATTCAAATAAATTAACCCCCTTACTAATAAACGTTGAGTAACGGTGGTATAGCTATACAATGTTTTGTCCTTATCTGTCAAATTCAAATGTCACAATGACAGATAAGGACAAAATATTGTATAGCTATACCACCGTTACTCAACGTTTATTAGTAAGGGGGTAAATAAATATTAAATTACCTACATTATATATTAAAGATACAATAGGTAATGTACTCAGCCATTCGGAGACAGTACAACTATATCTATCACTAGCGACCCGCCCTCGCTTCGCTTCGGTTTATGCAAGTTTCTGGGTTCAAATCCCGGTAAGGGCAGATATTTGTGTGATGAGCGCGAATACTTGTTACTGAGTCATGGATGTTTTCTATGTATTTAAGTACATATTTCTCTATGTAAGTATTTATATCGTTGTCTACCCATTGTACAAGCCTAGAGCTTGGTTTGGGACTAGGTCAATTGGTGTGACATTGTCCCTGATATTTATTTATTTCTGTAACACCCGTATATAAACCAGAAATGAAAACCTTCCTCTTGAATCACTCTATTCTAGTGTTCTATTGATGAAAACCGCATTAAAATCAGTTGCGTAATTGGAAAGACCTAAGCGTACAATCAAGGACATTGAAACTTGAAATTTGGTACAGGGGTTCCTTTCATGATGTAAGTGAGCACTAAGAAAGGATTTTCCGAAAATCGGCCCCCAACGGGAAGAAATGGGAGGAGTAGCGGGAAACTAATTCTACTCGTACGTCGCGGGAGTCCTCTAGTGAAATCATAAGATGTCTCATACGTATTGATTGATTACGTCACTTTGACACAGTCCGAAGTGGTCAAGGAATCATTTTCCTATGTTGTACGGTCACGAACGTTAATTTGGGACCCATTTCAAGAAAAATATGCTTGAAGTCGTCAATGTCATTAGAGATGTCAAGTCATTTGTAACTAACAGGAAACTCAACCATATTGTTGTAGAATGTCAGATTGACTTTGGACCTAAGGTGGGTACCAAATTGAATCTCGTGACTGTACATACAGAGGGACAGACGGCGAAGCGACTTTGTTTTATACTATGTAAATATATATTTAATTAATATTAGGTCCTTACCTATGAATTTGGCGTTTTATATGGAGAATTTTATGAAAAGGTGGTTTTCATACATTTAATTTTGCGGATTATTTAGTAACGTCAAATGCAAACCAAACAAAATTCTGTCAGGAATATTGGACACTTCTAAGCTATATTATACATATCTTAATTACTTAAAAATAGTTAGCTTCATAAAACTCTGCGTAATTGAAACACTTGAACTCACAGCACATGAAAAGAGTTGAGTTCACACTTTAATTTTAAACACTAAGTAAGAAATTGAACCATATTATTTGTATCTAAAACCTTTGTAACATACTGTATTAATGAAATTTAAAAATAATTGTTAAAATTGAAATGAATAAATTCCGTACGAAATAAAACACGTAAAAATAACGCCAATTTCCCGGACCGGACCGGATTAAGGACCGGTTTACCCTTGTATCGCCGACACTCATTTCACCGAATTTTCATTACATCGAATTTTCATTTCATCGAACAGGCATTTCCACGTGCGGGAGTTATAATTTTTTGGTGGGCACAGGTCTAACCTAACCTAACCTACGTAACCCATGCTTAAGAGAACCTAACAACAATTAGGTTTCAGCAGAATTTAGCTGTCGATGAAATGAAAATTCGATGAAACAACGCATTCGTGAAATAAGTGTCGGTGATTCAAGGGGCACCCGTAAGGACCCAATATTAAATACTATGTCTTCAATAAATAAAGATTGATTACTCAGTATTATTAAACTAAAACAATTTAAGCTTCAAACTTTCCAACTCATTCCCCGAAAGCGCTTAAACTTCCAACACGAAACATTACTTACCTCGTCCGGTGCCCAGGTTGCCCAATGTCTATACAATATATGCTCCACGGGTAGCCGGGGGCTCTGAATGAGTTGGGGAACTATTTCACTGAGGTTAAAGTGTTGAGTCTGGATTCATTTTTGTCTAGAGCTGTAATGGTGAGTGCAGAAGTTTAACACGAGGATTTTAAAAGTAAGATTAGCGCTTTAAACCGACGTACGTGCATGAAGAGATTGATGAATGTAGAGGAAGCGAAAGTTGTATGTTTGGACCGGTGCACCTGGCGTTCCATAGTCTCTACCTACCCCGTTGGGAGACAGGCGTGAACGTATGATGATGATGATGATGAGATTAGCGCTTTACAACAGAGAATGGCGAGTCGGATTTTCGCACCGAGGATTTCGTGCTTACTCACATTTGGTTAGAACGAAAACCGAAAAATTACAGGTTGGTCAGTTAAAAAATGATTATTTTAATTTTAGGGTGATGGACCCAGTAATGGACATTGGAAAAGGACCAATAATGGACACTTGATTATTTTATAGAAGATAAGGGTTATTCATTTGTTTTGCAACAATCAATTTAGGACCTTATGAAATTTGAATTAAGAGTGAAGTGTCCATTACTGCTAAAAATGTCCATCATTGGTGCCGTCACCCTAAATTATATTTTTATTATTAATTTTTAGGGTTCCGTACCCAAACGGTAAAAACGGGACCCTATTATATTACTACGACTCCGCTGTCCGTCTGTCTGTCTGTCACCGGCTGTATCTCATGAACCGTGATAGCTAGACAGTTGAAATTTTCACAGAATATGTATTTCTATTGCCGCTATAACAACAAATACTAAAAACAGAATAAAATAAATATTTAAAATAAAAATTCCCATACAACAAATGTGAATTTTTGCCGTTTTTTTGCTAATGTTATATAGATAACTAGCTTTTGCCCGCGACTCCGTCTGCGTAGAAGTCGTTTATCGCTGCTCCCTCGGGATCTGTCTAATTTTCCGGGATAAAAAGCAGCCTATGTCCTTACCCGGGACTCAAGCTATCTCCATACCAAATTTCATCTAAATCGGTTCAGCGGTTTAAGTGTGAAGAGGTAACAGACAGACAGACAGACAGACAGACAGACACACTTTCACATTTATAATATTAGTATGGATGGTACGGAACCATTCGTGTGCGAATCCGACTCGTACTTGGCAGGTTTTTTTCTTAACATTACTATCTTGTCTTGAGACTTTTGCCGCTAAGCGTGCTCATTCCCGAGCCCAAGTTATAATGAACCCCCCGTTTCGGGAGGGAGGGGTAGCGTCCACTTGTTAGACGTTCCTTCGCTTCGACGGAGATATGCAGATATTTAGAACCGAGTTACTAAGTGGGATGGTTGGAAACTTAGATCTAATAAGTTGGTACAGGTACACAGACTAATTTAGACAAGGCCCGTCAGAGTGTACAAAACATATTTTAGCGCGTTCATTTTCAATTGGGATAGACCAAAAAAAAATAACTCACGGTTTTTACATTCTAATTCGAAAGAATGGGTAATTTTAGGAGACCAATTTCATTAATTCTGTATTTGGCCCAATAGTTTTGTTTTAATTTCTTTTTACGTTCGATCGTTCAACAGAAGCCCCGCTGGCTAGTTGAGAATGCAGGCGCTAAATGTGTTTTGTACGCGCTGACGGGACTACTTAAACTTGCCGGTTTATATAAGCTGCGTCGCGTTCACTTGTTCACTCGTTCCACCGACCGAACGCCGTTTTTAAGAGAATAAAGCTGCGACCACACCGGTGCTTAAAATACGATGACGGTACGGAATCGCAGTGACGCGTCGTATCCGTACCGTTTTTGACGCATGCCCTCCACACCAATGCTTAACGGTGCGTATATTACGGTACGTCAAAAACGGCGCCATGTTGTTACTATGACCCCGTCGTTTGTTTAAGCAACGACACCGTTTTTTAAGCAGCGGTGTGGGGAGCGTGCGTCGAAAACGGTGCTGATACGACGCGTCACTGCGATTCCGTACCCGTTTTTTAAGCATTGGTGTGTGGAGCTTGCGTCAAAAACGGTGCTGATACGACGCGTCACTGCGATTCCGTACCGTCACCGTATTTTAAGCACCGGTGTGGGCGTAACTTAACACCCCAGTGGGGCTAGACAAGTTGTCATCGAATACAAACGCTAACATTAGGTGATCACTGTCACTTTGCGTTGTCATAGAAAAATGTATGGAATTGACGTAAGCCACGTGACTCGACATGCGTTGTCAAAAATGAAAAATATTAGTTGTAACGAGTGATTTGTTCCTGATTCGTCATATTCCAAATTGGTCATCTTCCAAACTCGACAATTTCCTAACTGGTCATATTCCTAACTCGTCATATTCCAGATTCGTCATCTTCCAAACTTGTCATACCATGTACAATTGCCTGCACAAATTTATTATAGAAATCCTCTGTCTGTGGTAAATGTTATCATAAGAAACTCTTTAGATAATAAATTAATTTTGGACTCCGCCTTAAGTAAATTATTGTCTAATAGCCATAGTACTAAGTATAACTACTAAGTACAATCAGTCCTAAAGTCCTAAGTAATACTTATTATTCCTGTAAGCACGTGTTCGTGATTTAATTTGACTGTACAATGACTAGTTTGGAAGATGACGAATCTGGAACAAATGTAACGAGTGATATATCACGTGACTTACGTCAATAGGCTATTTGACTAATTTTAGAAAACCTTTTTAAATGATTCTTTATTACATAAGAAGCACACTACCATTGATATTTCCGTGACATTCTACTGTATAATCAATAAAAATCTATGTTAATGTTTAAATTTTCAAAACCGCGCTTAAAACGCTGTTTCTATCATGGCGCTGGCCATATGACAAGTGTGACGTCACACGCAAGTAAACAATAAAAAATCATTTGAAGAGATATGCCCTTATGATCTGTGGTTACTTGCGTTTGACGTCACCAGCGAGTAACCACAGCTACAAAGCAATCACATAGCGTTTCTGCCACAGATAAAATTTCAAAAAATATTACATTTTTTTTGTGTAATTTCCAAAAAAATATACATAATTTAGTTTAAAATAAAGTGAAATATGTTGTTTTACGCTATTATCTAATAGGGTGTATTTTCAAATAGCCTATTCCATAAATTTTTCTATGACAACGCAAAGCGACAGTGATCACCAAAGGCCAGCGTTTGTATTCGATGGCAACTTGTCTAGCCCTGCTGATTATTTAGAGAATCTCTTTGGGAATAATTGTAATGTAAGCGTTCGACGCAATCGTTTGGAAATTTACGTAAATTCTCTACATTTTTGATAACGATAGATAACGTTAACGGAATCATCTTGGTCAAATACGAAGTTTTCATATAACTTTCCGGACCATTCGGCGATTCTAAAACCGTTTCGAATGGATTCGAGTCCTTTGACCGATAGCCCGCATCGTCTGCAGTTGGAACGGCTCCAAACGCAGTGCGAACTGCAGATGCGTTCAAAGTGCATAATGCGGGGCGGCGACGGATGCATGGCTGCACTTTGTTTGAATAAAATTTATAAAGGAAAATAATAAGTATAATTTACATAATTTAATCCATACTGGTCTGGCAACAAATCAAATAATATATTGCAATAACATAGTTTTTACATAAGATGGTACAAAAAAGGTCAAGTGCGAGTCGGACTAGCGCACCGAGGGTTTCGTATCACCGCACAGTTGGTATAATAATTTTTCAATTTGAATTCGATTTCGAATATTCTGAAATTAAAATCAACCCGCTATCTATTAAGGCTCAAAAGTTCAAAAGATACATCTCTTTGAAGTTAGGACGGACGGACAGACGGACAGCGTTATGGCATATTATTAGGGTGCCCTTTGGGCTCCCTTCGGGTACGCTTTTGAGATGAACCTTTAGCAGGGCTTTTTTCAGAAAACCTTTTAAAAAGATCCTGTTGTCAATTTTGTATTTATGTATGGTTGACGAGTGACGACGCAGTTAGCCTAGTTAGGCCCGGTTCCCACTATGCCGGACCGGCAATTTTGCCGGATGCCGGTAAGGGTAGTGGCTGTACAATTTATATGACGCTGTTCACATTATGCCGTGTGAACAGCGTCATAAGCCACTAGCCTTACCGGCATCCGGCAAAATTGCCGGTCCGGGCATAGTGGGAACCGGGCCTTAGTCTGTGCCTTCGAAGCTAGCGGTCCTGGGGTCAATTCCCGGTAAGGGTAGATATTTGTGTGATGAGCGCGAATATTTGTTCCTGAGTCTTGGATGTATTCTATGTATTTAAGTATTTATTTCTCTATATAAGTATTTATATCGTTGTCTAGTACCCACAGTACAAACCTAGAGCTAAGTATTTGGAACTATAGGTAGGTCAATTTACGTTAGATTGTCGCCCGATATTTATTTATTATTATACAGGGTGTCCTATAAATCGACGTCATCGTGATAGAGCAGCTAAAATGCTCTCGATTTAACCCCTATGTATGTAGTTTCGGAGGATATTGATCGATTTAATCTGAATTTTTGTATCCCTTATGTCCGTGTCACGAAAAATCATTAATTTAATTTTCACAGGGTTAAAAACTTCGCTGATTCGAATAATACTGAAAAACCACTGAAAAACTTATGAAATAAAACATGAAATTAATTGTCATAAGGGAAAATTACAAAAATTCAAATTATAATGCTCAATATACATAGGGGTTAATCGATAGCTTTATAGCTGCTCTATCAGCCCTAGGCGGTTTGACGTCGATTTATGGGACACCCTGTATGTAAAATATAAAAAAAAGTACAAAGGCGAACTTATCCCTTATTTCTTAAGCATTCTCGTTTAGCTAATCTAAATGGAGGAAAACCCAAATAATTTGTTACCCCCTACATTATAGCAATCGCCAAAAAAGCCGCCGCGTCGACAAATAGCACGTTTATGCAGTAATAGATATTAATTGGGGGGTGGTTCCGTAGATAAGGGTTCCGTGATCGCTGAGCTCAGCGGTTCTGGGACAGGGTTCCGTAGATTACAGAAAAAAACAGGTTTAAATTAAGTAAATGAAATATCAGCCTGGTGTGAAATTGCAGGAATTTGTATGGCTATGTATGTTAATTAAATATATTGCACAAATAGAAAATAACAAAGCAAAAAAAACAGAAACTTAAAAGCTAGGTGCAAGAGCGAACTTATACCTTTAAGGGATCTCTTCTAGATAACATATGAGTGATCGCGATATTTTTCTACTCTATAAAGTATTATTCGTCCGCAAAAAAATGTTTTTGGCTAGAGCAATATTAAAGGAGGGTACTTTTTAAAACTATATTTTATTTAAACAAATATAGGAAGTTATTATTGTACAGTTACCAGCATAAATAAGTGATCATTTATGTACCTTGTCGCTTTCAACCGTTTTACAATTTTGTATAACATTTCAAACACGACGTTAAAGTGACAAGGTACATAAATGATCACTTATTTATGCTGTTGACTGTACATAGTAAAAAAATATATTTTTCTAAACTACAGTAATGGAATTTACAGACTGACAAAAACATACATTGATTAGCAGTCCTGGGTTCGATTCCCGGTAAGGACTTATATTTGTGCCGTGAGCGCGAGTATTATTCCAGGGTCTCACTGCCGCACTCAGAGACGTCAATTAAATTTAATGCTTGTTTAGTGACGCGTTGTCTTATTCTATTGCAGTAGCAAAGAAAGTGACAGCAGCAACTTTAATCAAGCATTAAATTAAATTGACGTCTCTGTGTGCGGCAGTTATTTGCTTTCTATGTATTTAAGTATATATTTCCCTATATAAGTATGTCTATCGTTGTCTACCCATAGTACAAGCCTAGAGCTTAGTTTGGTACTAGGTCAATTTGTGAAAGATGGACAATATTTATTAATGTTATTTATAAACTGCAAAAAATTTAACCATCTTTTATAGTCGTAATCGAGTAAAAATGCAAAGTAGGTAAATACCTTCCCTCGAACGAAAGCCATTAGAAAAGACATTTATAAAGGGGGAAGGAGATCAATATCAATTAGAGAGAGAGATCCGATCCCCTTGTTTGTGCAACTGAAATGGAACTTGGTAAATTTCAACTGATATCGAAGATTTAATTATTCCAACTGTAATTAGAGTTGAAGACGTTGAAGTTTCTTATGGGAAGTATTGTACGAGTCTTGATAATTTAGATAAAATAATTTGTCATAATTATAACTGTTTTGTGGTATATGTTTTTATGTCTCTAAATATGTTTGCTGTGCCCAACAGGGTTCATAATTGAGACATTTATTATATTTCCATCTTTGTAAACAATAGCGGTCTGCACACGTAAAGTTCGGACCGCGGGAAACCCCACGCGCCGTTCCAATCTTCGTTCCGAACCGTACGTGTAAATGCAATTGTAATAGTAAAATAGTAAAACATGTACGGTTTGGAACGAAGATTGGAACGGCGCGCGGCGTTTCTCGCGGTCCGAACTTTACGTGTAAAGGCCGCTATTAGGATTGCAATCAAATATTGAGTATTAAGTATTGGCCAAGGGGCCTCATATGGCTGCGTTTATCGCATAAAATGTGGATAAAACATCCGTCACTTTCTGACACTGTACAAGCACGAGAGTGACGGATGCTTTATGCATATTTTATCACGCGAGAAACGCAACCATAGGTACTATACTAGGCGCGCAGGAGATGCAAACAATCACACAGGCCAGCTGATTGTTGGTCAGTGGATTCTGAAGCCCTTATCTTACGACGGTAATCTCAAGACAGCAAAACCATTCCCAATCCAGAAGACGGCCTCTATGCTTATCTTATCTTATCTTACAGATGGGTCCTATAGGATATACTTCAGGATCTTTTGTGCAATTACCCTCTTACACACTCCGCTGTTCGAACATGCAGGTTTCCTCACGATGTTTTTCCTTCACCGTAACAGCATCGTAATGTACATATGTTAGAAAAACTCATTAGTGCATGGTGACCGCGGGGGGTTTGAACTCGGTACCTTACGATCACGAGTCGACCCCCTAAGCCACTAGGCCACCGACGCTTTATGCATACTAGTAAAGTCACGTGGGGCAAGATTGTCAATTGGGATTGTTCATATTTTTACAATTACTCTAATTCGAAAACCATTTCGAGGAATGGGGTTTTAAAGCTGTTCTGCATTATTAAGTTTTTGAAATATTTATTTATTTCGGATATTTCGACAAAAGTATATTTAACCTTTGTTTGACTTTCGTTTTTGGCTTGAAGCCCTCCTAGGTGTATCTTACGGGTTAGGCGAAAACCGCTTGAAATAGTATGTTTTAATACATTAGTACAATCACTAGATATCATTTAATTGTAATATATTAGAAAATGCCAGCCCAAATTAAAAATAATCATGTCATCCTTAAAATGTCTGCTAAATAAGTAAACATATTTAAAATAAAAAAAAACTATCAAAATACAAAATTAATGAAATAGGTCTCTTAAAATTACCTATTCTTTCGAATTAGAATGTAAAAACCTATATAGTAGATGTGCATTTTTTCCATATAGGCAGAATTATTCAGAATCAACAAATTAACTATTTTCTTTGCCCGTTACCGTTTATTGAATAAGTATTTATTCAAACACCATAATTAAGTTTCGCGGAAATGCATTTCTCCTCGTTCCGTGGAGGAATGCCCATTCTTCATACAAATGCAAATTTCGCTATCAGCTTCTATCTCGGTTGACACCCCTGGGGATACGGAAGTTGATAGGGCTGTCACAGCTTGTAATTATACCTACTCGACGACGCAGTTTCCTTTGTTGGTAGTGACCCTGCCTACGAAGCTAGCGGTCCTGGGTTCGATTCCCTGTATGGACTAATATTTGTGTGAGAGCGTATCACTTCGTTTGCCCAAATTTCAATTGCCATAATTGTGTCACTTGTCATAATATTAATTTGTCATAAAGGCAATTTTTGTGAGACCCTAATTTTTACATGACATCGTATAGAGCCCAATAGGTTGGGTTAGTTTTGTAACAATTTTGAATAGGTAGTTCACGGTTTCACAAAAAATGCCTTTATGGCAAATGAATATTATTATTATAGCAAGTGATACAATTATGGCAACATATTGAACTTGAATAGGTGTCCTAACTGACAATCGAACGACGCCGTCGCGCGACTCAAATGTTTGTAAATCTATTCGCGCGAACTTAGTTCGTACGAACGCGCGATCAAAACATATTGAATTCGAATAGGTGTCCTAATTGAAATTCGCGCGATAATTGCGTCGGCGGGGCTCGCGTCGTCAATTCGCGCGATGTTCTATTAGGACATCCAGTTTTTGCCATCGCGCGAACACGCGATGGTCGCATCGCTTACTCGCGCATTCGCGTTCTATTACGACGATGCCTTATATGTCTGAGTTTCACAGTCACTCGGAGTGATGAAGTTATATATTTCAAATAGACTGAGTTTGTTTAATCATCTCATTTGTGAGCAGAAGGGGCGTTTCACAAAAAGCCAGACTGGCTGTTCGCAATGGAGTGCTAGCCCCTACTCTGATGTATGGTAGTGAATGTTGGGTGTGGCAGGACAAGCATGAAAGTCGTATAAATGCAGTTGAAATGCGCTCTTTGCGTAGTATGTGTGGTGTGAAACTGACTGATAGAGTAAGAAATGAAGAAGTCAGAGAGAAATGTGGACTAAAAGAAAATGTAGTGACTAAGATTGAAAAGGGCATGCTTCGATGGTTCGGTCATTTGGAAAGGATGGATTAAAGAAGATTGACGAAAGAGATATACAGAGCTAAAGTGAGTGGAAGGGTCGGAAGGGGCCGCCCTAGGCGTACTTTTTCAAATCAAATCGGAGAATTACTGGAAAAGGGCCGAATTTTAAGTACCCGAAACAAACGTGCGTGCATGACTCGATGTATGAATGTGGAAGAAGCGAAAGAGATTTGTCAAGATCGTAGCAGGTGGAAAGAAGTGGTCTTCTGCCTACCCCTCTGGGAAACAGGCGTGATTTAATGTATGTAATGTATGTATGTATTTTTAATCATAACCCTCTTTTCCTCCCCGTGGTCGGTTAACAGAGATGTCCATTAGCAGAGTTATATTTTGACGGCCTCTGTTTATCTGGAGACGGCCGAAGGAAGTGGCCATCAATGGCCGGAAGCCGCAGGCGAAGGGGATACGGTGGCCATGAGTCGAGTATTTTTTAACTTTTGTGTATTTTTAAACGACTGTAAAAAATCGTTAAACATTTACAAGTCTAACGAAAACTTCTGCGAAAAAAGGTTTTTACAAAATACATCTCGTAGCTAAAATTCTCAATCATATCATCTACATAGTCGCTGAATAAAGTGGCTGTGACAAACTGATAGACGGACATGACGAAAAAGAATTAAGGTTCCTTTTTTGCTGTTTGGCTAAGGAACTGAAGAAAAGTGTTATTTATCAAATACTTAATGTATCTATTAAAATAAACACTGCATAGCCTAGTGTGGAAGCGGCACATAATGAAATAAAAAGTAGTGTGTTTGTTTATTTATAAACATTACTTTTACAAAGTTTCAAGCGATTTGGCGTACCTACTGATATTCTTCATTGTACTTGAATTCCAAATCATTTTTTTTACATTGAATCTATTAAAAACAAAAGTAAAATAACTGCGTTTAAAATTTATCATAGGTTAGTGAAACTTAATTTAGCGTCCAAAACAAGTATCAACTAAAAGGCGACTAAGTTTTTTTTTAATCGAGATTTTTTACTTTTTTTAATACATATGTAAAGTAGTTCATTTTAATCCTCGGTTTGCAGTCTCAGGATTGCAATCTTAAGATCGTAGTCGAGATTAAATATGTCTTGAATTGAGTCTTATATCCCACTATCCATCAAAAGCTATATGTACTCGTTTTCCTTCATCATGCAATAAAAAAAGAAAGCCTTGTATTTTGTCCCGAAAATCGTCAATAGCGTGGTGTTTGTGTCGCCGGCTGCTAGCGATATCACTGTGATCCCTTATTGAGCTCGAAATAAACGAACTATTTGGAGTTCACGAGCCGTAAATGTAACTTATAAAAACAGGTCAAGTGCGAGTCGCGCTCGCGCACAGAGGGTTTCGAAAACTTCCGTACCGCCGCACAGTTAGGTATTATTATTATTATTATGTCTTGACGACGTGGTGGCCCTGCCCACGAAGCTAGCGGTCCTGGGTTCAAATCCCGGTAAGGGCAGATATTTGTGTGATGAGCGCGAATATTTGTTCCCGAGTCATGGATGTTTTCTATGTATTTAAGTATGTATTTCTCTATATAAGTATGTTTATCGTTGTCTAGTACCCATAGTACAAGCCTAGAGCTTAGTTTGGGACTAGGTCAATTGATGTGACATAGTCCCCTGATATTTATGATAATGTATTATTTATATTATATTCCTATTTGAATTCGGTTCAAAATATACATCTATTTAACGTTAGGACAGCGTAGGTCTACTAATAGGGTCCCGTTAGGTGCCCTTCGGGTACCGAACCCTATTAAATGTTTTGAAATCACAATCACTCCAAATTACAATCACATTGGCTCAGATATCGGTGAACATACATAAAAAAAATACACCTAGGTACTTCCTAACATAAGAACCTCTTCCTTTTTTGAAGTCGTTTAAAAAAAAACAGTTCAGTTAAAACATCCCCTTAAAAAAAGTCAAACCCATTCACTTTAACCTACCTACTTCCTTAAAGCATATAACAACCCTCTATTAGCGTTATAAAAAGATTTTCCCGGAAATGTAAATTTTATTTTCCACCGGAACTACCCGCAGCGAAGCCGCCCCAAGCTTTTGTGAGCTTTTATGGTATTTGAAGCTTTTGTGTTTAATAGAGGTTTTCGTTACATGTGTTTTGTGAAGTTGTTTTTAGTTCGAAAAGTGAAAAGGGTTTTTTGACACGAAAAAATTAATCCTTAAATAAATAAATATCTTATTTTCTTAAAAACGGCGGTCGGTCGAAGCGCAGCGGCGAGTTTAAAGGTGGGTTTAGACCAAACGAGCGAATGCTCTAGAACATGTTTCGTCTTTATTTTTACAAAGAAAACGTAAGAGATAATGCATAGAATTTTTGTTCGTTCGCTTGGTCTAAATCGGGCTTTTTTAAGTAGTCCCGTTCGAGCGAACAACACACATTCAATTTAGGCAGCTTTATACGTTCGAGAAGCCATACTGCCAAATTGAATACACGCGCTAAAATGCGTTTTGTTCGCTCTGACGGGACTACTTAAACTCGCCGCTTGGACATTCACTCGTTCGTCCGTCCGTCCGTTGTTGAGAGAATCACACCCCTGAGGAGAACCTTACACAAATTGACCTAGTTCAAAATTAAGCTCTAAATCTAGATAGGTAGGTTCTAGGTTAGATGGGCTCTAGGTATCTCCTCCTTTAAACGCGGCTTATAAAAGAGTATTCACTAAAAGGCAACAACATCGCTGTGCTATATAACGACAGCGTTAGGGTTAACATCCATCCGGATTAGTCCGGACATGTCCGGACTTTTAGACTCTAGCCCGGACTTTGTCCAGCTCTTTAACTTGTCCGGTTTTTTTTAATGAGATGAAATATGTCTTGTAATTTTTTGTTCTTTGCCTTTTTCTCCGTCTATATCTCTCCTAATATTTTTGCCATGTTTTCCTGCTGAACTACGCATGATATTTGATATTATATTTAAATTAATATTTACAGCTTTATATAATACTAGACTAAGTTGTATCATTGTAATAAGAAATATGGTTAAAAAAATGACTGACTGCTGAGTTTCTTGCGGCGTTTCTTCTCGGCAGTGGTCTCCTCTTGGGAAGCGCTGGTAGACTCCTGACGTGTAAAAGTGCCCGTGCGGCCTACTTACTAAATAAATGTCTTTTATCTTTTTTTTTATCTTATGAGTAATAAAACTACACATGAGTAATGTTTCCATTTTGTGACTAAAAAGTCCGGACTTTTATCGAAAAGTCAGGCTTTTTGTCAGGACTTTTCAAATTCCTAAATGGTAACCCTACCTGGTATTGCTGATGTGCTGGGGCACGTTTTATAAAGCTACAAGTTACAATTTTACAGGTCTAAACTGGCAACACTGCTCAAATGGCTGGTCATTGGTCGAGGTTGTGTCAAATGCAAACTTGTAACCTGTAAATTGTAATTTGTAGCTTTATAAAACAGGGCCCAGGTGGAAAGAAGTGGTCTCTGAGAAACAGGCGTGAATTAAGGAATGTATGTATGGACAAACGCGTTCACTGCCACCGACGCACATATGCGTTCATTGTCATACAAGTTTGTTCCTAGGCCACGGCCCCTGTGCTAGCACAAGTTGCCCGCGACTTGGTTGTCGCTCGGATCTCCCTTTCTATCTAGTCAGTAACGATAGAGACGCACTGAGCGACAAGCGAGAAAATACAACTTGTACTACCCTTGCTGAGGGCCCTGCCTACGCTAACTAGCGTTTCTATTCGTTTCGTTTTTAACCAATCGCGTCACTGGTAGATCACGTGACTTTTCTTATCACGTCATCTACCAGTGACGCAATTGGTTTAAACACGAAACGAATAGAAACGCTAGTTAGCGTAGTGCATCTTGGCAGGGTCCTCTGGTAGTGATTGCGTTATAAGAATAAGGATTGAATTGGATATCTCAAGAAGCTTATTAATAACGTCATCATATTCTGCGTGTGTGTGTGTTTGTGTGTGTGTAACGACTAAACAAACATTGCTCGTGGGTCGTAAGGCATGGGCGCTCCCTAGCCGCCAATATGATGCTAATATGAACCCGGCCTTATATTGGGTACAGGGAAGCACAAAAGTCTTTTAAGGGTCAAGTAAAAATATTTGTACATTTTTTTTTACATCGCACAAGATATTTACAAAAGCGAAAGTTCCTTTATTATGTAAATACATTTATTAGAACTTAGATTTAAATAGTCACATACTTGAAATAAAAAAATACGAGCGAACCTACCAAATTCCTTAAAACGAAAGTTTGTTTGTGTGAGTACCTATGTTTGTTACTCTTTCCCGCTGAAACGAACACTTTTGGATAAATAATAATAATAATAATAATAATAACGCTCAATTAACACATAATATGTCTAACCTTTATTTCCATAAAAGCACTTTTCGTTGATGACCGCGGATGAAGTCGCGAGCAGAGGCTATATAATACTAATTAAAAGTACGAGTATAGATGGCACCCTTCCTAACAGAATAGGGTTTGAGTAGGTCGAACGTGGCTACTCTGAGCATTTCTATCTAGACTATACATAACAATAGTACCTATAGTCTATTTACAGTCAGATCTTCTGTGTTCTTGTTTGCCTTCTTCATGACATAAAGGGTAAGTAAATAAATGAATTATCTATACAACATTAGCAAAAAACGGCAAGTAAATCACGTTTGTTGTATGGGAGCCCCCATAAATATTAATTTTATTCTGTTTTTAGTATTTGTTGTTATATCGGCAACAGAAATACATCTTCTGTGAAAATTTCAACTGTCTAGCTATCACGGTTCATGAGATACAGCCTGGTGACAGACAGATGGACAGCGGAGTCTTAGTAATAGGGTCCCGTTTTTACCCTTTGGGTACGGAACCCTAAAAACGGTGAAATATAGACATTACGAACAATAATGAGAATATTGGGAAGATTAGAAACCAAACTCGCAGGACACAACTAGCAATCAATAAACAACGTGAGCACTTTCCTCCGCGACTGTACGTACATTGATATTACACGAAAATAATATAGCTACCCCACTATTACACGCGCACAGAGTGTGGCGGGCGCAGAGGGAGCAACAATAACAACTTGGTCAAATAATAGCTGAAAGAAACAAGCGATGTTTACTGACAGGTCAAATGAGCTACTTTTTACCCGACTACGTTATTAACTGACTGCTTCAGAAGGAGGGTTATGTTTTTCGAATAATAAATATCATAAATATCAGGAGACAATGTTATACAAATTGCACTAGACCCAAACTAAATAGGCTTGTACTATGGATACTAGACAACGATAAACATCACTACATAGTATAAAACAAAGTCGCTTCCCGCTGTCTGTCTGTCTGTCCCTATGTATGCTTAGATCTTTAAAACTACGCAACGGATTTTGATGCGGCGTTTTTTAATAGAGAGAGTGATTCAAGAGGAAGGTTTATAATGTACGGGTGTTACTAAAAACCCACATAAACCGAAGCGAAGCGAGGGCGGGTCACTAGTAAATTATAATATATAGACATACATAGCAAGCTGTGTGGTTGCCGGGTTAGAATAGTGCCACTCCATGTCTTCCCGTGGATGTCGTAAGAGGCGACTAAGGGAATAAAGGCTTGTAGTACTGTTAGGCGATGGGCTTGCAACCTGTCACTAATACGCTGGTAAACATCTTAGCCTATTTGTGCAAAATATGGTTACAGAACCAACAAGTTTTTAGAGTTGTTGGTAATTCTTCAGCTTTGCCTACCCCACTCTGGGATTACAGGCGTGAAGGTAAGTATGTAATTTCCATACATATAAACCTACTAGCTTTTGCCCGCGACTCCGTCCGCGTAGAAGTCGTTTATCGCTGCTCCCTCGGGATCTGTCTAATTTTCCGGGATAAAAAGTAGCCTATGTCCTTCCCCGGGACTCAAGCTATCTCCATACCAAATGTCATCTAAATCGGTTCAGCGGTTTAAGCGTGAAGAGGTAACAGACAGACAGACAGACACACTTTCACATTTATAATATTAGTATGGATCTCTGAACTCTCTCTACTCTACCTCCACCCTAACACACCAAACGTACTAGAAAATGGAAAAATATAACCGCAATATTATACAAACTTACTCATGCAGTTACTAAATACATTTCGTATCAAAAAAACGGTAGCCATGGCGACTTGAGTGCGCACGAGTAAGTTGGTATTACGTATAGTTACTTCGTAGGGCTTCACGCCTTTGAATAGAATAGTGATGGAGGAATGTGTTGGAGAAATCGATTAAATTTAGCCGAAAAGGAAGACGAAAATTATCATGGATACGATCGCATTTATTTTTATACCTCTATTATTTACAGCGATGTGGCGATTGTGGTTTCTAGCTGCAATTATTATGTACACAGATATATACTTCATATCTCTACACTTCCACAAAACAACTTTCGTATTTATTTTATACTAAGTAGTTATAATTTTTATTTTTATTCTTTTATTTTTACATTTTTACAATTTTTATTTGGTGTGGCAATAATTACATTTCATTTTCATTTATTTCGACCATGTGTTTGAGGGAAAGAGGATGCATTAAGTGTGCTATTTGTAAACGTTATTATGAGTGTGCAAAAAAGATTATAAAATAATTAACCTTTACTAATATTATAAAAAAGAAAGCGAATTTTGTAAGTTTATTTATGCACTAGAGTACGCTCGCGACTTCGTATGCGTAGAATTAGTTTCACGCTACTCTCCCCTTTTCTCCCCATTGGGGGTCGATTTTCGGAAAATCCTTTCTTAGTGCTCATTTACACCATGAAAGAAACCCCTGTACAAAATTTCAAGTTTCTAGGTACAGTAGTTTCGGCTGTGCGTTGATATATAAGTCAGTCAGTTTTGCCTTTTATATATATAGATATGTGGACGATATCCTCCGGAGCCATTGCACCCATTTGAAAAAAATCTTTCACCATTTGAAAGGTACATTATTCCAGATGAGCATAGACTAAAATATTACGTATTATATTCAATCTAGCCGAATTTAGGACGAGCCGCTAGTATATTAATAAATTAAAAAAAAGCAAATTGACTCCTAAAACCTGAAAATTGAGAAAATGGCCGACAATCGACAACTCTCCGGTCCTCCCTATTTCCGGGTCCCTTTGAACGGTATTCATACTTCGGTTAGTTTATACCTTTTATGGGCTCGCTTCTAACAAATCGTGGGCAATTTCTGGGCAAACTCAAATTTACGCCCATTGTTTAATACAGACCAAGCAGAGTTATTTCATATTAACCCCGTATTTCCACTCGTTACATTAAAGTTTACGGTTACCTGTCTACGGTAGGTTTCATTTTAACATAAATCCTTTATGGTTGCTTGTGTTATTATGATAATAGTATTTGTTTCTGTTTATATACGGCTAAACATAAAGTCGGGATATTGAAGCTAGGATATCCCTCTAGGTGCTTTTGAAGATCTATAACTTTCCTGGGTGTTAGTTTTATAATCCACTCGTTCAATGCTGTGCTCAACAGCAATCAAAACTTACATATAAACTTGTTTGGGCTACCCACAGTGTGAGCTAGCAACAGTCTAACCTACCCAAAGTCTTAACAATTTACAGCCTGAGTTGCCAACAGTCTAAACAACTGACCGTCTAGACTACCCTGTTATCTAAGCTACCAATAGCTTAGCCTACATACAGTATAGGCTACTAATATCCTAGCCTACTAACAGTGTAGGCTACCCCTATATTTAAGCTTCCTGGGTAGTGATTCTCTCATAAGCAAAGGTGATCGAATGCAGGAGTGAAGTCCAAGCGGCGAGTTTAAGTAGTCCCGTCAGAGCGAGCAAAACACATATTGGCGCGTGCATTCTCAATTAGGCAGCCTTATACGTTAGAGAAGTCATGCTGCCAAATTGAATACACGCGCTGAAATGTGTTTTGTTCGCTTCGACGGGACTACTTAAACTCGCCGCTTGCACATCACTCCTGCGTTCGCTCACCTTTGCTTTTGAGAGAATCAATACCCAGCAGCCTAAGCTACCAACAGCCTAGCCTACTATCAGTCTACATACATATCAGTTGAAGCTACCAACTGTTTCTAGACTAACAGTCTTCTTCTTCTTAAAGTGCCTCTCCAACTTAGTGAAGGTTGGCTATCAGCTGCTGGAATCTGTCCCTGTCTTTTGCGAGGCGGAATAGCACGGACGCGCTCGTAATTCCAGTCCACTTCCGGATGTTGTGAAGCCACGACTTCTGTCTTCGCCCAACAACCCCTATATCTAATGTACAAAAATCTACCCTACTTACAGTCTAAGCCACTAACAGCCTAGCCTACTTACAGTCTAAGCTACCAACGGCCTAGCCTACTAACAGTCTAAGCTACCAATAGCGTAGCTAACTCACAGTCTAAGCAACTAGCTAACACCCTAGCCTACTTACTGTCTAAGCTACCAACAGTCCAAGTTACTCACAGTCGATGCGCGTCAGCCGGCAGCCGCTTGGGCGCGTGCAGCAGCGCCCTGTGCGCGCAGTCGGCGGCGCCGGGCCGGCACGCGCACGCCCACGGGCACGCGCGCACGCGCAGGCACACGAGCGCGAGCCCCAGGCACGCCAGGCGGAGGAGGTGCATGGTTAGGTCATGGCGTTTTCTGGAACAAGAAGAATAGTTTCAATTGTATGAGCAGATTAAATGGGGTTGAAGTTCTGGGCGACTCCTGTTTTCACCTTTTTTATGGGATGGAGACTTGTCTAGATCTGATGGTCCCTTTTTTTTTGACGAAGAGGATATGCTGTTACGCATCCCCCTCCGGTTAGGGTAGCCAATGGGGGGGTATGACGGACTCACGACCACCTCAGTCTCCTGCGAGACCTGAGGTGGAAGCCTACCGTCTAAAACCTCTCCGGTGTAACCTCCAAGGGCTGGTAGCAGGGGCACCGTGGGCTGATGACTATGCCACCACTGGGAGATCAATGCTCCCTAGCCTAACCCTAAGAGAAAGAGGCGTGATCGTATGTATGTATGTATGTATTAGTGGGATTTCAAGACTGCTTAAGAATTCCTTTCCAAGAAAATATTTCTGGGATAGATAAAAAAAGAACTGAAATGTACACACCTAGTTTTTCATATCAAAAAATCGTGGAAATCGGACTTGATTTAGGGGTTGAGAAACGTTACCGCCAGCGGAGATAAATTTGTATGGAACATTTTTGACAGCTACGCTTCGCCTCACAGTCCTCGTGTCTTGAGTCTTGAGACGGGCATCTCCAGATATATTTTTTAATTTATTATTCCCACATCCGAACACTTCAATGCGAACACATTGTCTGTAAAAAAATTTAGGGTTCCGTACCCAAAGGGTAAAAACGGGACCCTATTACTAAGACTCCGCTGTCCGTCTGTCTGTCTGTCACCAGGCTGTATCTCATGAACCGTGATAGCTAGACAGTTTAAATTTTCACAGATGATGTATTTCTGTTGCCGCTATGATAACAAATACTAAAAACAGAATAACATAAATATTTAAGAGTGGCTCCCATACAACAAACGTAATTTTTTGCCGTTTTTGGATAATGTTGTGTCTATAATGGTACGGAACCCTTCGTGTGCGAGTCCGACTCGCACTTGGCCGGTTTTTGTTTAGCTCTTTTCAATAGCGTTTTAAAAACCAATACAAATACAATTTAATTACAAACAAAAATTATGCACTTAGCGTTCGTGTGTTTATGGAACCCATTAAAAACTCCATATAATTTAATACGTAATTTCGGCACAGAGCATTCATATTTCCAAATAATTTCGGTCGGTGCAGATTACGCAACGAACCATTAAAATATGCGCTCATAGTAAATCAAGTCCGGATGGTGACCATCACATTATGATACTTAGGAACAGTGCTCCCAGCTTAATAAAGAAATAAATAGATAAATATCAGGGGACAATGTCACACTAATTGATCTAGTCCCAAACTAAGCTCTAGGCTTGTACTATGGGGACTAGACAACGATATAAATACTTATATAGAGAAATACATAGATACTTAAAAACATAGAAGACATCCAAGACTGAGGAACAAATACACACACCAATATCTCACACAAATATCTGGGATTTGAACCCAGGAACGCTAGCTTCGTAGGCAGGGTCAACCAACACCAACTAGGTCAACGCGTCGTCAACATAAAATTTAAACGGAAATGGTTTTAGGATAAACGAAAATTCGGACAAACGATGCATTAGAACAAATGACGATTAGGGATTCCATAGGGGAACCTTAACTATTTCTACGTACGATTCTTACTTTTTACTTTTTTAGTGTTGTTATAATACAACCCTAACCTAACTGAACGGCAGATATAATTGGAAAACTTAAAAAGTTGCCTGACTCATCTGAAAGCCAGTTTAGGGCAAATGAAAATTCGGACAAACGATGTGTTAGGACAAACAATAGGGATTCCAAGGGACACCCTGTTAAATCAGAAAACTTGAATATTTTTTCTTTTATTGTTTTAATGTTTTTCAAGCAGTTGATGATAAATCTCGTGATCAGTTACTCTAAGGCCTGGTTCCCACTATGCCGGATCTGGCAATTTTGCCGGATCCGGTAAGGGTAGTGGCTGTACAATTATATGAAGCTGTTCACATTATGCCGTGTGAACAGCGTCATAAGCCACTAGCCTTACCGGCATCCGGCAAATTCGCCGGTCCGGCATAGTGGGAACGGGGCCTAAGTGTTTTTTGCTCTGTACTGTGTACAGTAGGAATTTATTTTTTTCAGCATACCGTACTTATTTCATACTATCTATATACTCTAAAGTCTATTAGTTAAGTTAAGAGCATGTTTTATTTGTGTACTATTTTTTGTGTGGCAATAAATATATTTCTATTTCTATTTCGTAATATATATTTGGGAAACAGGCGTGATTTAATGTATGTATGTATGTATTTCTATTTATTTTCATTCGTAATATTGACACCACGACCGCCACTAAATCCTCGGGACTTATCCTCCGCTTGACCACAGCGTGGTCTCCCCGTCCATTAGCTGCACTGATAAGGTAAGTGCAGAGCGTCATTACGACTGCAAGACGTGCAGATGGTCTTGGATGCATTCAGTGCCCTCGGGTCACATGAGTGTCTGAAATGGTACCTATTATTTTATCGAAACACTTTTCAACGAACGTATCATTACGTAGAATTTTCATTTCATCGAAAGGCATTTCTCACCGCATGCTTTATTTTTTTTTTAATTTTGTCAATTATAACCAAACCTAACCTACGTATTTAATGTTTAAGATATCCTGAAAACATCTTGGTTTCAGCCGAAACTACCGTTCGACAAAATGAATTTCGATGAAATGATACAATCGATGAAGTGAAATTCGATAAAATGATGGGTTACCGTGTCCGAAATGGTTTTAGATGACGATTGTGGACGCTGCAGGGTAGTGATTCTGTCAAAAGCAAAGGTGAGCGAACGCAGGAGTGATGTGCAAGCGGCGAGTTTAAGTAGTCCCGTCAAAGCGAACAAAACACATTTCAACGCGTGTATTCAATTTGGCAGCATGGCTTCTCGAACGTATAAGGCTGCGTAATTGAGAATGCACGCGCTAATATGTGTTTTGCTCGCTCTGACGACGGGACTACTTAAACTCGCCGCTTGGACTTCACTCCTGCATTCGCTCACCTTTGCTATTGAGCGAATCAATACCCAGATGGTCTTGGATGCATTCAGCGCCCGCGGGTCACATGAGTGTCTGAAATGGTTATAGATGACGATTGTGGGCGCTCATGTGCTAAGGTCGACTTTCGACGACTCTTCAGGAAAGAGGGTAACATTTCTAGCGTGTATATATATCTATATACATATATATGTGTATATAATATCAATGTTTTCAAATTGCTATTGCTTGTTTAATAGACCAATTACATACTAATCGAAAGTATGAAGCCCATATAGAACTAGAGGACGCCCGCGACTTCGTACGAGTAGAATTAGTTTCCCGCTACTCCCCCCATTTCTTCCCGTTGGGGGTCGATTTTCGGAAAATCCTTTCTTAGTGCTCAGTTACATCATGAAAGGAACCCCTGTACCAAATTTCAAGTTTCTAGGTACAGTAGTTTCAGCTGTGCGTTGATATATAAGTCAGTCAGGTTTGCCTTTTATATATATATATATATATATAGATATGTATGTACTAGCTTCTGCCCGCGACTTCGTCCGCGTAGATTTCGTTTATCGTTAATCTCTCGCATGAAAGTAGCCCATGTGTTATTGTGTGAATGTGACGCCCTCGCCGGAGTAACAATGAAAATCCTCAATTGTGGCTACCCAGAACCAAACGATTTCAAGGCACTGCCATTGCACTCCAATATCCGCATTATGGAAGGGGTGGAGGCTGCACTGGATTAAGCGCTTAAAGAGGGGTAATTACACAAAAGATCCTATAGGGTCGAAGTGTATCCGTAAGGACCCCACAAATAAGATAAGATAAGATAAGCCTATGTGTTAATCCAGGGTATAAAGTAGGGCTTCCAATCCCGCAGCCTATCTTCAATCTCGGTGTCTGCGGGAATATTTTCAATCACGCTATTATAAAGCTATCTCCATTCCAAATTTCATCCAAATCCGTCCAGCCGTTCTAGCGTGAAGGAGTAACAAACTAACACACACAACGAAAATTTACAATATTAGTGGGATGTGATGATGGGAATGGAACCCGGACCCACCGTAGAACGGCGCCACAGTGACGGAGAAACAAAAATTCAAAAAATTCAAGTTCAAAATATTTATTCTGTTAGTTGGCCACATGAGGGCTCTTTTACACGTCGGTAATATGGAGTGAATCTACTAGCGCTTCGGACAAGACCATCATTGCGGAGAAGCGCCGCAAGAAACTGCAGCAGAAGGTCATTTTTTCCAATCATAAAATACAATAATACTTAAAAGTAACATTACAAGGTAATAAAGTAATAAATAATTATTTAAAAGAAACTAACACAAATAAATCATTACAAATGTAAGCTCAATAACATTAAATTAAAAAAATTGACTAGGAGAACAACATAAGGAGGTCTCTACGTCAGGAACAATAATTAAAATAACTAAATGGAAAGCAGGTCCTTGCAAGCGTGAACAGACCGGACCCCACAGACAGCACCCGTTCACGAGTATGACGCCGCGCGTATCTCAGCCATCGCCTCCCTCAACCATGTGTTCGGGAAGGTGGCGAAACAATTTTTTTGACACTTCTTACGACTGTAATCATAATGTCACTGTGACACTTGACAGTTCTATGGTGGGCCGAGGTTCTATTGGGCTAATAAGTACATATATGTATTCTTTTGTCTTTGCCTCCCAGAGGAAAGGATAGGATATTGGCCATAATCTCTATACCGACTAATATTCTAAACATGACTGACTGTTGAGTTTTTTGCGGCGCTTTTTCTCAGCAGTGGTATCCTCTTGGGAACTAGATTTTGCATGTGTAAAAGTGCCCGTGTGGCTTGTTTTCTGAATAAAATAAATGCACAGCACAAATTATTCAGATATCATACCCCGATTACGGACTTTCATCATTTTAAATCAGCTTGAAAAATACGCCAACAATCATGGAAACATTGGAAAAAATATTTATAATTATGAAGTAAAAAATTACAGAGAATTGGAATTTCTGTTTTATTTCGAGAAAATATACAGTTTTGCGGAAAAAGCGATAGAGACTTCTACGTGGACGAACACATATTTTGTGAAAATGTCCACTGGTTATCAACAAATTTTCAACGATTTAAAACCTACAGCCATTAGAAGATAGGACAGACAGACGGACAAACGGCGTAGGCTTAGAAATAACCTGCACACTTCCACCCTTAAATAAGTATATCTGTCTAAGATACAAGTTTCATCTGTCTGCCGGTCTGTCTGTCCCGCAGGCAACGGCCCCATAAACTCAATCGATGACCAATCGCGTCCAGTTGACCCCAGTGACCCCAATGACTGCAATTGGACAGTATACGACGACATTCTGAATTGGGGACGTTGGGGAAACTGATTGAGACATATCTTTCGTGACGTCACCGCTCTAGCTATAGGTCAGTTAATTTAAACGCTAATGTTAGTTAACGACTTAGGTCCGGTTTTATAAAGGTCCGTTAGTAAATATGTCAGATCAATTTTTAGTAACTTCATACTAGTTTTGACATTCCTGACCGAAATTTGATCTAACGGATCTTTATAAAACCTAGCCTTATTCAAACTTAACCTAACGGGCAGTAGTGACTTAAAATAGGCCAGAAAGGACCTAGAAGTGAGTCAAAATTAATTTTAGTTTTTAACATTTATGTTAGATCCGGTTTGTATGATCGTTATTTCTTATGTTGTTATAAGATATATTTTTTATAATACATAAGAAATATCAACTCATGAATTATCAACATTTTTTTAAAGTTGTTGGTAATTCTGTAGCTCTGCCTACTCCACTCTGGGAATGAGGGCGTGAAGGTATGTACGTATGTACCTACATAAGAAATAAAATTAGTCCAAATGAACGTTATAATATCGTTAATTAATCGTTACCTACTCGTCTAGCAAAAACTGCCACTAAAATCGTGTATAATGTGAGATATTTAATAAAAAATCTTGTCCAGTTCAAGTATTTGTACAAATACAACAAAAACAAGAAACCACTTTGAAAACCCTACTAAATACCAACTTAATTAATTTCTCACGTTAATTAAAAACGTGGCTGTACGCTACGTGCGCTGTAGACCATAAATCATGGCTAGTTAAAAATAAAAAGCCGACCGCCAGCTTCCTAAGCCTTTTAGAAAAAGTATTGAGCTGTCAAACGGTATTGTTCGAAATTCAAACTTCAATTCACACCTCGCGCTTTGTTCCATTTTTAACTGCAGCGGGATTCCTTTGGCAGATACAAAAGCCAAATTGTTCCTTGCAACGACCGTGATTTAAACCGATAATTCTAAAGGCAACCTTATTCCTGCTACAAAAAGTCTAACGTTGACAATCACAATCACATTGGACTTTTTGAATTCACAAAAGGCACCAGACTGTGTAAAAAATACAGCTCAATTTAAAATCCAGTTTGTCACGATTACGCAAAGTCTAAATAAGGGTGACAGTGACGGACGCATAAGGTATTTTGAAAACGAGTAGGCGATTTGACGTTTCAATTAAAATGGCGGCGAGTGGTTTCTGGAATTTTATTATTGTGCCAAAGTGGGTCATCGGATTTGTTTTGGTTGGTGAAAGCTACTGGTTTTTGTGCAAATAAGAAAATACAATAGGTTTTTTTGGGTTGTGATTTTATGGCTGTTTATTCTTGTGGAATCGTTTTAAAAAGGGCTTTTTGCGGAAACAAGTGACAGCAGGTGTCTGTCGGAACACACACCTTTTCTGTTATGCTACGGGGGTTGGACATTTTAGCAATCAATTTTTTTATAACGACTTTTGTGAAACGTCACTTTTTGCGTTTTTGGTGTCTTTCTGGCTAACATAGATATTAATGCAGGGCATGTTGCTCGTAGACCAAATGGCCCACCCATTTGGTCTACGAGCAAAGAGTTCTTGAGTGGAGGTAGACCGACGGCCTAGTGGGGGGGACACTAGATTGATGATGATAAGAAACGATACTCGGGGTTTGGGCCATATCCATGTCCAACATTGGATCTCTACATGCTAACATGCTGAGTTTTTTAAAGAGAACTAGTTAGGCTACGAGATAAAATACATCCATAAGCTTACTTTTAATCTAAGAAATTATAAGAGTTCTGTATGAAATCTTGGCGATAATTTATTTTATTATGCACCTACAGAAGCGTAAACGTAACAAGATTATATAATTAAATTTGAAAGTACTTTTTTTTAGTAAAAATTATACACACTTAACTTTAAGAATGAATATCATTTATTATTTATTTATTATTTTATTTATTTACTTAAAATAAAACCAAAATACATAAAACAAAACACCGAAGACCAAAAAACCACTAAATTATATAATATAGTAACTGTTCATCAGAACTCAGAAGGAAACATCAATATAATAAATCCAATTTCTACAATCTTTGATTGTATACAAAACAATTTTCTACGGGACCCTCTTTATTTAAATAAGTTTATTATTTATCAATTCATAACCGTGCCTTTTTGTAGCCCTCTCAAACGGCATGCAGCCAGGACTTTTTAAAATTTAAATTTGGAATCGCATCAAGAGTGCTTCTGTAATTTTTTTATTGTTGGTTCGGATGGCGGGCGGAGCGCCATTGATGTTTTAAAAGTGGTTATAAAGTTTTTAAAAGTACGCATTTATTTTCCATTGCCTTTTAGGTTTTTTTATTTTTATTAAACGAGACGGAGAATTATCGTCGCTATTTAATTGGTTGCATTGATTTTATATAACTTCTTGAGTTGATTGATTATCGATTCAACTCCATTTTCAAACCCTCACCGAAAAGTGTTTTACCTACTAGTTTGAAAGTTTTATCTTTTCTAAATCAAGTTTTAGTCTCCAGGATACATTTATAAGTGAAAGCGATTCAATAGCTAGCCTGTAGCTATAGCTAAGTGATATCGCTGGTCCATAGAGTGGCCGGAGGGAGCTAAGTGAGATGGACGTCTGACACGCGCGCGATATACGGACTCTCGCTAACAAACTGTTTTGGCGCAGTTCCACTCGGAAATGCCGACTTTCAAAAGATTTACTTACTTAACTATAGCGACCTGTATAGTTTTCTGTAACAACCGTACAGTCAAGAACTAAAGTTCGGGGTCTCCTGACACAGGTATATAATAATACTTACTAGGAGGTCCCAACCTTTGCTTTTGTTAAATGTACATAATAACGAAATAAATCATTTCATTTCATTTCATTTCAAAGTTTGGGACCCGCCTTAGGGTGTGGCTCTACTGAGGCGGAGATGAGCGGAGCGGAGCGGAGCTGTGCCAATATTAACCAATAGAATCTAAACTAACGTGCGCAAGGCGCGCTCGAAGTGACCGCATGCGCCTTCTATTGGTTAATATTGGCACAGCTCCGCTCCGCTCCGCTCGTCTCCGCCTCAGTGGAGCCGCATCCTTAGGTCCAAAGTCAATGTGACATTCTATAACAATAAGGTTGAGTTTCCTATAAGCTACATATGATTAGGCATCTCTAATGACATTGACGAATTCAAGCCTATTTTTTTTGAATTGGGTCATCAATTGATGTTAGTGACCGTACAAACAATCAATATCTATACATAGTATAAAACAAAGTCGCTTCCCGCCGTCTGTCCCTCTGTACGCTTAGATGTTGTAAACTACGCAACGGATTTTAATGGTGTTTTCATCAATATATAGAGTGATTCAAGAGGAATGTTTTTTGTATAATAATTTGTGGTTTATGCGAAACGAGGGCACTAGTCAATTAAAATACTCACTTATCTTATCTTATCTTGTTGGTGGGGTCCTTACGGATACACTTCGACCCTATGGGATCTTTTGTGTAATTACCCCTCTTTTAGCGCTTAATCCAATGCAGCCTCCACTCCTTCCAAAAAGCGGATAGTGGAGTGCAATGGCAGTGCCTTGAAATCGTTTGGTTCTGGGTAGCCACAACCGAGGATTTTCATTCTTACTCCGGCGAGGACGTCACATTCACACAGTAAGTGTTTCATTGTCTCAGCCTCTTCGCCGCACATTCTACAATCTGTGTTGTCATAAAATACCCACTAAAAATTAACAAAGCATTTATTTAAATCCCATTACAATTATAACACTAACAGTTCGGCGCGCGACTGTACGCTAACACAATCTGCCGAGCCGTGATTGGCCGACGGTAATTGTATCACTGCACGCCCTACCTACTGTACGCTACGGCTATCAACCGACGCTTTTGAGCTCGCTTGTACTTCTCTTGTGGCCGATGTATTGCAAATTAATAGGAAATGGCTATCATATCAACAAATTAATTTACCATTATCTATGTAAATATTTTATTACTCAAAATACAAAAAATTCAATACAATATTTACAAAATAGAAATGTAAAGGCGAAATTATTCCTCTCTACAGCTAACCTTTCAATGATTGAGGAAAATACGAAATAATTGGCAACGATTTGACATACTTAATGTAAGTAAAGTACGAAATAATATTATTTTATAAGTATCGTTTATTATTTTGGAATCAAGTACGATTAACCACTTTAAATGTAGAGCCACCATAGAAAGACGTCATAATCACAGCGTCACGTCATGCGAAATAAATAATGCCAAACATACAATGGTTCTTTGAGAAATAAAAAAAGAAATAGGTAAGTAAAAAAAATAGTCAGCAAAGCTTACGAGTAATTTAGACAACATGGTTTGATAGAAACGTAACAAGATCGAGATCGTTTTCTTTTATCGATTTAAACCCTTAATCGATATGTTTATATATTTTTCATATTAGACGGGACTATGTAAATTCAATTTGACTGCCGGGTCTGCCATCTCGGATTGAAACATTAACACTTGAGGGCTTATTGTCTAACGCACTCGCAATCACGATCGTTTTCATTTTGAAAATCGAAGGCTTGTCTGCATACAAAATTAAAACAATAGCTCCACTTTGGAGCCGGTTGCGATTGCGAGTGCGTTAGACAATAAGACCTCTGGTTTATGCAAAAAAAATGCAGACATTTCAATAACATTAATCTTATACCTTTAAACGAGCAATTCTTGTATATATAAAATCTGAATCTCGGTAACGGCTGCAACGATTTTCATAAAATTTAGTATGCAGGGGGTTTCGGGGGCGATATATCGATCTAGCTAGGTTTCATTCCTAGAAAACTTACCAAAAAAAAATACCGGTCATCCAGGTACTCTTATTTAAGAGTTATAAAGGTCTTCCCCATCCTCATAAGCGTTGTATTCTAGCCCCGTATAGATAAGCTGACATTGACGGATCACGCTTGGGAAACGCTCGGTTGGGTCAATCAGATCTAGTTAGGCTGGGTTTTATAAAGATCCGTTTGATCAAATTTCGGTCAGGAATGTCAAAACTTGTATGAAGTTACTAAAATTTGATCTGACATATTTACTAACGGACCTTTATAAAACCGGGCCTTAGCGTGTTTACTAAACGTGTTACGTTAAATTTAAACACGTGTTCATTTTTTTTATGTTTGTTCTTTACTTACTTTGCCCTTGGACAAAGACATTAAATGTATAGTAGTAATAGACGGGGCATCGCGAACAAAAATATGATGCAAAACTTGTTACCTCGAAGTAACAAGTCGTACGTCGTTTAGTCTACTTTGACACGCCCGTCATAGATGGCATTCATGATGCTTGTGATCAAAGTTTTTCTATGAAAATGTCTCCGATGCCCACTCTATTACCTATAATATTAAATCCCTTTGCCCTTGGATGACGAAGATTTTGACGATGATGAAGTGAGCTCACCCAGGAGATGCCTTCACCCTAGCTTTAAATGGGTTCAGATTGTACGCACTCGGAAATACAGGCGCCGGAAGCGCATTCCACTCTTTTGAAGTATGCAGACGGAGGATGATGCAAAGCGCATCGTTCGAAAAGGGGGAATTTTGTGGGGGGCGTCTGGAAGTCCGATTGTAGAAAGAAGACGACGGTATTAGCTTGTGGATCTCTTGTGAAGACTCCCCTAAGTACATACGTAGATTACCGACAAGCAGGCAACTTTTCGGAGGGAATTAGATATTTTGGAGCTCAATTTGACGAAACATACAATACAATTAAAAAAACACTACCTATACACTCCTAAGCAACAAAAAACATAGTAAGTCAACTGGCGGTATAATCGCTACATAGCGATCTCTTCCAGACAATACCTTACGATAGAAATTGGCACGCGGTGGTGCAAACTGGAACGAACCAACGAAATGTACAAATACTTAAATAGGCTATTCAAAAACAATGCATAGAAAATAATAAATTGACACATAAATAAACAACAAACATTCTAACAAACAAACACGTGAAGTTAAGTTAAAGCTAGCTACAAAAGGATCTAATGACTGGCACGAGCAGCGCCGCGCGCGCAGCCATATCGTCATAAATCTTGGCCCTAATCATGTTTGCACTGGGACGTCGCCGACACTCGCGCGCAGCAGTGACAAAAGGGATTAAGTTACCATACGATATAACAGTGTTTATATGTTTTTATAGCAGAGAAAGAAAAAAGAAACCGGTATAATTTTGATGAAATTTGGTTTGAAATACGTACTTTTTGTATGGTTATTTGGTTTAAGTATAGTTTATGAAAAATATATTGGATTAATTTGCAAGACTTAAAGAAAAGCCTTACTTTGATTTCGAAATTGAAAACCGAGTCCTGATTTTAACTTGCAACTGGTAGAGAATGTCTTTTGTATATTAAGCACCAATTTCACCAAACGATGTTAACCACTTAATGGACGATTAGAGCGTTAACAGCTGTCAAAATTAACAACAGTCGATTAACATTGATTAAATTTAACATCGTTTGGTGAAATTGGTGTAGGTATTCTTTTGTGCAATAAAGACTAAACCAATTAATTAAATAAACAGTTAATACTTATGGTTACAATTTGATGCACAATTAATCAATTCACGGTTAACCCTTCAAGCGGCAAGAAAACTATAGTTAGTTTAAATTTGAATTTCGAGTTAATGTCATAAAGTATAAATTGTTTTTTGACAGCAGTCGTTATACGGTTGCTTGCCACTCGAAGGTATAAGTAAATAACCGGTTTTTTACCGATTCAATAAAGTCCGGTTAACCGGTTCACATTGGCTATTTATAACCTCTTGTACGCGACTGTACGTGCTAGCGCTCTTCAGACGGGACTTAACCCAATTTGCTCCCAAATATTTGATATCCATTCAAAGCCATACACGTCATACATGAGATCATACAATAAGCTGTAACGGATAATATTTCTTGGGTTTAATCTACTTTGTTTTGCCCATATAGTTTTGATAGCGTAATCACACTGTTGTAATTATTACAGCTCTTATTGTTAAGTGAACAAGAGCTGCTATGTATGTTAGCAATTTATTTTCATAGTATTTAAATAAAACAAAGTCGCTTCCCGCCGTCTGTCTCTGTATGCACGCTTAGATCTTTCAAACTACGCAACCGATTTTGATGCGGTTTTCATCAATAGATAGAGTGGTTCAAGAGGAACGTTTTTATGTATAACTTGGTCACCTGTTCCTTGGTCACGCCATAGATAACCCGAAAATGGCTCGACCGATTTTAATGATTTCGTTTTGTTGTGTTCGTAATTATGTGAAAAAAGTTAGTAATATATTGAAGCAAAATGGGATAAAGTCATGTGGAATATAACCACTTCAGATTTTATTCATAACACACACACAGACACACAGATACACAGATACAACCACCCGTATTCACAAACGTCACTATGAGGTCTCACAGTGCTCACGAACGCACAGGGTGGTTCAAATCGTCTCATAAACAAAGATCGGTCAAAATCACGGAATAGAAAAAACAGTGGAAGTGGCATGAGCTTCGTTTAGTATCAGACCTGTTGTCGCCAATACTCACACTACCATAAAAACAACACGCCACCATGGAAAATGTTTTTGGTGCGGCTATCAGTTTTACATTCCAAAGTAGCACAATAAGGCATGCTTCTGGATTTATTTCCTATTTAAGAAATATCGAAATATCGAAATACGCGAACGCGGCAAAATAATAGGGAACTCCGCATAACTATGCCACACGTCAACGCCCACTTGACACTTCTACTGTTTTTTCTGTTCTGTGGTCAAAAAGGACCAATCACAAAGCTGTATTGAACGCAGTGCGTTTTCTCTGTGAAGGATCCCTTAAGTATTGTTTGTGAATACGGGTGACAGATACACAAGTTAAACTAATAACCCCCTCTTTTTGCGTCAGTGGTAAAAAAAAACGAAACCACGCGACGTTGCCAGCTTTTGTAAAAGGATTCCTAACGTTTAGGCTGCGGTTCCACTGAGGCGGAGACGAGCGGAGCTGAGTGGAGTGATAACAATGTAGTAATGCAGTTACGTCTCCTCTCCGCTCCGCTGGTCTCCGCTTGACTGTTTCCACTGAAGCGGAGCGGGGACGAGATGTGGAGTTCAACTAATATGATTGGTCAATCCCTACACGTCTCCTGTCCGCTCCGCTCGTCTACGCCTCAGTGGAGCCGCATTCTTATGCCTGTCCAGAGTTATTTTACAAAAATACCAAATCAATAGCAATACTTTCGACATACCACAGATACCATCAGTAGCCTATTTACATTCTGTCGTATCAGCGGAACTATAAAATAAATAATAAAATAAAATGAAAAGGTGCGCGATGACTGGCGATGCGATGCTATCGGGTATCGGGTTACGTGACGGCCAGGGGCGCGGGACCTTTGGCTTCTGAATTATTTAAATTTGGAAGCCCAAAAGGGATGAAACTGTTTTTTTTTAAGATATCTAGTTGACGGGTCGATTTCTTGACTAAAAAACCTTCTATGACACGTGTGCAATTAAGTTGTGATACTTGTGATTTGGGTTTATATGGGATTAAGAAAAATATGTTAATACCTATATTTTAACGATTAATTTTACATTTTGGAGAATTCCATTTTTTTGCACTTCATCGGGCCTATTTCTCAAACGTTTTTATAATATAGTAACGTTAACTAAAAACAAATACTTAGGTATAGCGTAGTTCAACTAAAAATATGCTTTATCAAATAGCATCATTACTGACCAAAGGATTGCTACGTGTTTTGCCACACACGTAGCTTCCTATAGATATCTAGCGATCTATGCTCTTCATTTCGTAACCTTTTTGTAAATTCCAAAATCTCTTTTGTTTTGGGAAGGAATTCTTTGAAATCCAACTGATTGTTGATAATTTTCTAAGTAATTGTTGACAGTAATCTATTCTCTACGTAGTACTAGTTATTTATAAAGTAGTAGTTGTTTTAAAAATCGCTTTCCGAATCTGACTGCATAACTCTTCCTAAACCACACAATGGATCTTGATGCAGTTTTCACCAACAGTTAGATAAATTTTTACGGAAGATTTTTTTCTCACAATTTTCACCATTATCATCAAAATTACACCCGTACGAAGCCGGGGCGGGTCGTTAGTTTTATTCTAATCAAGCAATAATGATTTTTTTAATTTTTTCGTAATCACATTCCTTAAAACCTCTAACAAATAGTGGTTTATGAAGTTGAAAAACTAATCTGCGCTGGTTCTGTCTTAAAAAAAACTTGTCTTAACCTGTTTACCTTAATACAAGTACCCGAACCGCCCTAAAAACTGCACTATCTGCCAAAATTAACATAACCAACAAAAAGCAATTACCATTTAAATAAAACCTGGACAGTTCATCAAAACTAAAAGGTTGCGCGGCCATGCGCAGATCGGATCTCGGTTCGTTAGCCGTATATCGGCTGGAGTGTACATCACGCGGGCTCGCCGACTGTACCGGGCCCGGGGGAGGCGGGAGCTGACTGTACTTCAATTGGAGCTAGTGAAAGCTTAAATAGCGATTTAAAAAAGTAGTAGTACCATAAAACGGGGTGAGTAGGGATTAAGGGGCGAGTAGGGACACAACCTAAAATAAGTCATAACTAGTTAAAAATAAGAACAAGTATTAAATGGACAATAAGGTTACGTCTATCTATCTATATATAATAAAAGGCAAAACTGACTGACTGATATATCAACGCACAGCCGAAACTACTGTACCGTAAAATGGGGTGAATAGGGTTCGCGGGGTGAATAGAGTTACAACCTAAAACAAAGCATAACTTGTTACTAATAAGAACTAATATTACATTGACAAGTCTTTTGGAAAATTACGTTCAAATCTCAGTCTTTTAATTAGTAGAATATGATTGGTTTTAGGCTGCAACTCTATTCACCCCGCAAACCCTATTCACCCCATTTTACGGTACCTAGAAACTTGAAATTTGGTACAGGGGTTCCTTTCATGATGTAAGTGAGCACTAAGAAAGGATTTCCCGAAAATCGACCCGCAACGGGAAGAAATGGGGGGAGTAGCGGGAAACTAATTCTACGCGTACGAAGTCGCGGGCGTCCTCTAGTTGGAAAATATGCTTCATTTTAGGTTGTGTCCCTACTCACCTCGTTTTACGGTAGTTAATTTTCTCTTTACATTTGAGAGAAAGGACTATACTTAGGCATTTGTATGAAGTCTGGTCCAAGAAACGACAGAGCCAAATCTTTTTTTGGTTTTTCCAGTCAGTTGACCAACATCTTTAACCGGCCGCCAAGCAGCATTCGCATTGTTGTGTTCCGGTATTGGGATGTGACAACCGGTGACATTACCAGCGTAGATTTCAACTTAGTCCTCAGATTTGGCAACTCAAAAGCGGTCTTCAGATTGCAGTCGTAAGATTGTAGTCTTGAGAATGCAAATGTGTATGGGTCACAGATCTCACTCAGGGGGACTGCTCGTTTAGGTAGAGAAGGCTTTCCATGACATAAAAATGTCATTAAAATCAATAATGTTACTTGTCTATACTAAAGAGCAAGTGTACAGCGTCTCTATTCTAGGCGGTATAAACGATATCGTAGTTGACCTGTTACGGTATTGTTTTGACGTCAGCCGCCATTACTGTCCAGTAAATAAGAGCTACAAAACTTTGACAATACGATAACAGAACAAAAACGATATTGTTTTTACCGTGTTGAATAGAGGCGCTGGGCACAGCTGGGCGTCTATTTAACACGGTAGAAACCGTATCGTCTTTGACCTGTTATCGTATTGTCAACGTTTTGATAGCTCTTATTTACTGGACAGTAATGGCGGCTGAGTAAAAAACAATACCATATTAATCCCAATACGATTTGGATTTTGGAACGAAGTTTGGAACGGCGCGTGGCGTTTCCCGCGGTCCGAACTTTACGTGTGCAGGCCGCTAATGTGTGAATTGTGACTGTATTAGGGTCATCATTACAGTTTTGTTTTTGTATTTAGGTGTGCAGAGCTGCATTTAGTGCAAATTCTCCCCCCCCCCCCCCGCAAGAAATGACAGAACTTTTTGACTGTAATATTCATAGCTAAGACGACTCCCTCCGCTAGAAAGGCCGTGTTGCTCGATGGGTATTGTATTTAAATCGGTGGCTATTGCTGTCAAGTAAACAAGAACTAAAACGTTGACAATACGAAAGCATGTCAAAAATATGATTGTTTTACCGAGTATAATAAATGCCCGTACAATGTCTGCGAAATAAAACGGGGAAAATTTCAAACAAAAAAAGTCTTTGTTACTCATTAAAACTGTACCAAAATAACTTTATCTCATAAACAAAATGCACCAAAATCATCTTTTGTAACATTTCGTATAAATAATGACGGAGAAACAAAAGAGTTATGAAAATATGACAGGTGCTCAATCTTTCTTGGAAGAGAGACAAAAGAATACTTCGGACTGTTGGTAAACATGCGAGGATGTAGTGATAATGCAGCATAACTTTTTGCAATTGCAGACTTATAGCGCAGTTAGTGTGGATTTTTATATTAGCTAAGTCGCTGGTTTGATCATAGGTACTTGTGCTATTTGCAAATAGTTTTTTGTGCTTGTAGTAACTGCTTTTTCACCATTTTGACACTAACCCCTAATCACGTAACAGACCGTAAAAAATTTAGGTCACGTAAATTAGTTCATACTTTTATTTGATTTACAAAAAAGTAGGTAAACTACATTTTTTACGGTCGGTTAGTTATGATTTTTAAGTAAAAATTTCAGTCGCATTTAACTCAAGAACCAATGAAGTCTACTTACTCCTAATATTTGTGTTAAATTTCTATAAATAAATTAATAAATATCTGGTGACAATCTCACACCAATCGACCTAGTCCCAAACTAAGCTCTAGGCTTGTACTATGGGTACTAGACGACGATATAAATACTTATATAGAGAAATACATATTTAAATAACTACATAGAAAACATCCAAGACTCAGAAACAAATACTTGCGCTCATCACACAAATATCTGCCCTTACCGGGATTTGAACTCGGGACCGCTAGCTTCGTAGGCAGGGTCACTACCAACTAGGCTAAAACGTGTCGGCAAGAACATATAAATGTTTTAAGTTAAACGTGTGTATCTCTGTATATGTGTCTGTCTGTCTGTAGCACAGTCACTCACAAACGGATGGAACGATTTTGATATGAAAACTGTTTTTTTTTTATAACGATATATAATTCAAGCAAAATAGAGTTTATTTATTCTGCTTTTTGGGTTCAAATCCAAAATTCTTCACTCTGTCACGACTGTAATTTTTTTCTTTAAATAGTAATGTTTTTTTAATTTAAATAAATGTTTATTTTATTTAAACCAGTAAAGTATTGTCAAACATCGTCAAACAAAATAAAATATTACTTCCTACAAAAACAACCACTCTGTCACATTTCCCGGGGACGAATTTCAATGCAGCGGAAAAGATTTTTAACCCTTTTATAATTCAAACCTATTAAATTATATCATGGGACAATTTCACACCATATTGACCTTAGTTTGAGACTAGGTCAATTTGCGTCAAATTGTCCCCTCATCTTTATTTATATTTAGGTACGTATCATAAACTGAAATACTCTTCAAATCGGTAAATGTACCAAAACAAAGAGACTTAAATGCAGTAGCGCATAAATCTCTTAGCGGTAGTGCTGCGACGTGTTACTGTTTACCGGTTTTAAACAAAGGGCCGGGAACGGGCGCTGTATAAATACCGGTTTATTTATATAAATAAACATATAAATAAACCCAGGAATAACGTAAATGAACACCAAAAAGGACCCAATTAGAAGATGTAATTGTTTATGTACTTACTTATTACCACTGGCATTTCTTATTTTACTCAGTCACGCAAAGGTTAGCTGGAAGAGATCCCATATAGAGATAACTTTGCCTTTGTTCGTTTCCATTCTGTAAATATTGTATGTATGTATGTAAACTCTTTATTGTACAGAACACAGGAATCCAAATACAATATGTAAATATTTACAGAATGTACAAAAGCGAAATTATTGCTAATATTTGATGGTAGTAAAATCTGGCCAAGTGCAAAGGTTCCGAATAAACACGATTCTCGTATGAGGCCACCCTTTAAGTGATAATTTTTGTTATAGCATGAAAATAAATACACTGTGAACATTTAAACCTATTACTGTTTATGAAACAGCCAGCTGACAGACAGACGGACGAACAGAAACTTAGTAATAGGGTCCCGTTGGCATGGGTACGGAACCCTAAAAAGGACAATCAAAGGGTAAAAAAACCAATCTTTACACTAATTCCACGGCGCGTTAAGAAAATTTTTACGCTTTAAAGTGTCTATAATTGTGGGACACGATAAAGGAGCTTTGAAAGCATTCTTAGTCGAGCTTTGACGGGGAGAAATGAGCTTTAAGCATTAAAGTATTAGTTGGGTTAAATAGGGCAATATATTATGCTTATGTCGTGAATGCGATTAGAGTTCGATGGCCGAGGAGTCACTATATTGAAAATCTGTGAAATTACTAGCACAGAGGCTTAGAGCTTAGTACCTAGGGTTTGCAACGCATTTGCGGTCTTAGGATTGCAGTCTTGAGAATGCAAGTGCATTTGTGAGCAATGTTCCGCGAACGGACGCCCAAAACAACCCAGAAATTTGGGCTCCGTTAAGCGGAGCTCCGGCGACTTGGTCAAGTTAGATTTTTGGTACGGGAAATAATGAGACTAATAAATTTAGTGATTGCAGAAAAAAATCAACACGAAAAATAGATGTTTTTTAATAATTTGACATTAAATTAAAGTATGACTAAAAAGGCTACGTGGAAATCCGCGGAAAAATGCGACTCGGAAAAAAACGTCATGGAAAAATTGCGTTCGCGGAACCCTACTGACATATCATGCAAAGGTCTATGGAGATGGAGGGTTCCGTAACAGAACGCCTAAAATGAATTAACCTAATCTATCTATCTATATATATAAAAGGCAAACCTGACTGACTTATATATCAACGCACAGCCGAAACTACTGTACCTAGAAACTTGAAATTTGGTACAGGGGTTCCTTTCATGATGTAAGTGAGCACTAAGAAAGGATTTTCCGAAAATCGACCCCCAACGGGAACAAATGGGGAGGATAGCGGGAAACTAATTCTACGCGTACGAAGAAGTATTATAATAATCCCTAAAAGTTTATGTTGTTTTGTTTATTTTAGGCGTTCTGATATGTAACCTTATGGAGACCCCACTTACTAAAAAGAACACAAAAATGTGAACACTGTTGCTTGACGGTATGTGGGCAATAAATATAAATCAATGTGAAAAGATGTAAGTAAACTCTTCCAGAAATAAAGCTAAGATAATATATCATCTTTACATAGTACAAAACCAAGTCGCTTCCCGCCGTCTGTCTCTGTATGTACGCTTAGATCTTTCAAACTACGCAACCGATTTTAATGCGGTTTTCATCAATAGATAGAGTGATTCAAGAGGAAGGTTTTTATGTATAATAAATCTGGTTTATGTACAGGTGTTACAGCAAAACACATAAGAGTCGTTTTCAAAAGAATTGTACATAGTTAAGGGCTTTAATTAAAACAAAACTTAATTGATTCCTTTGTGTAACGAAAGTTACTCATATAGTTTGTATGACTAACTTTCGTTTCACAAAGGATGCGATCCTGATTTTGTTTTCATTAAGCCTTTAATTATGTACAATATTTTTGAAAACGACTCATATACCAAAGCGAAGCGAGGGCGGATCGCTAGTAAACTATGAAAATATTGCGAGTCTCGCGTAACGAGCGTGACGTAACAGCAATGACGAAAGCCGCAAGATCAGTAAAGGTTACTTAAAGCGGTTTAACGTGTAATAAACATATTTACATATAAGTACAATGAATGAGCCTTGTGGTTGCCGGGTTAGAACAGTGCCACTCCATGTCTTCCCGTGGATGTCGTAAGAGGCGACAGGGAATAAAGGCTTGTAGTACTGGGTAGTGATTCTTTCAAAAGCAAAGGTGAGCGAACGCAGGAGTGAATGTCCAAGCGGCGAGTTTAAGTAGTCCCGTCAAAGCGAACAAAACAAATTTCAGCGCGTGTATTCAATTTGGCAGCATGGCTTCTCGAACGTATAAGGCTGCCTAATTGAGAATGCACGCGCTAAATAAATGTGGTTTGCTCGCTCTGACGGGACTACTTAAACTCGCCGCTTGGACATCACTCCTGCATTCGCTCACCTTTGCTTTTGAGAGAATCACTACCCTGTTAGGCGATGGGCTTGCAACCTGTCACTAATACGCTGGTAAAAATCTTAGAGTTTGTGCAAAATGTGGTTACAGAATTATCAACAACTTTTTAGAGTTGTTGGTAATTCTGTAGCTCTGCCTACCCCACTCTGGGATTACAGGCGGAAAGGAAAGTATGTGTATGACCGTATTAGCGTAATGGAATAAGTTATCCGCTACTGCCCCTATTTTTTCCCATGGGGGGTCAATTGTCCAATTCTTCTTAGTGCAACTCTAAAATACCCAAAGAATATTATTTTAAAAATTTGAAGTCCCTAGACTATTATGCCAATAAAAAAAAGTTAAAAAAAACCATCCTATATTAACAGTAACTCAGATTCAATTGCCAATGTAAATTCAATCCTCTCTTGTTAGTAATAAGGTTGTGATTGCAACAGGAGATTAATTGGAGATGCTGATATTTGGCTTAGCATAGTAATTAAGGTAACAAAGGTGCTTAAGAGTAACAAAGCGGAAGTGCTCGAAAGTAACACAGCGGAAATTGTGCTCAAAGGTAACAAAAAATGATTTAAAAAAAAAAACCACTACAAATCAACGTCGAAAACGGAGTACCTACTTACACGTAACTCGTTTTTTTTAAATGTCACTGTCACCAATATAACAGTTTTTTTTTAATATCTTAAGTTAATGTTTTTTGACATTGCAACATTTTTGATTTTTTTAACAGTAGAAACCTACATCCATGGTAAAAATAATAAAAATTGAATAAATGTTTATCCAGATGATATATAATTAAAAATCATTAACCTATTTATCATTAAGCATTGTAAAATACCAACCAAACATTACAACAACATTGTAATAAAGGAAAACCTAAGTTAATCATTAGATAAACTTATAAGCATTTTTTTATGAAAACTTCGTACAAATTCCGAACCAGCCTAACAATACATCGCTTCCTCTATTGTCAGAGCTCATTGACCCCAGTATAATTTAATAAGCGAGCGCCCTCTATGGCGAGTCAATTATAACTAATTGATAAAGAGGGTAAAATATGCAGCAATTATGCAAGGTTACGTCACATTTCAATACAAAATGACTTAAAATTATCCATATTCATATTGTTTACTAGTTTCTGCCCGCGACTTCGTCCGCATCGATATCTACATATCGATTATGGATATTCCCTCGGGAACGATTTAGGGGAGTTTCAAAAAATAGCACACTTTTGACTTTTTCTTCAGATTTGGGAAAAAAAATGCACGTTGGTTGGGATCATATATGGATTTGTCCGTTTTGTTACCAAGAAACGTAATGATTTTGATATCAAAACTGAACAATTCCATACATATTTTTGGGGACATATCGGGAGTACTATTTTTTCTTGTTCAGAATGATGATCCCAACCAACGTGCATTTTTTTTTCCCAAATCTGAAGAAAAAGTCAAAGGTGTGCTATTTTTTTGAAACTCCCCTTTAATTTCCCGGGATTAAAAGTAGCCTTTGTGTTAATCCAGGGTATAAGCAATCTCCATTCCCAATTTCATTTTCATAAGTTAGCTACTTTTGGTTTTCTCAAATGTACTTATGTGTTTTTTGTTTTTATTTAATAGCCGGATAAATGATTCTATTCTATTCTATTCAAAGCCCCTACGTGCTTTCTGACTGTACTTGATAGTAATGGCGGCCGAGTTAAAAACATTAAGGTAAGGCTGCGGCTCCACTGAGGCGGAGACGAGCGGAGCTGAGTGAAGTGATTACAATGTAGTAATGCAGTTACGTCTCCTCTCCGCTCCGCTCGTCTCCGCTTGACTATTTCCACTGAAGCGGAACGGGGACCAGATGTGGATTTCAAATAATATGATTGGTCGATTCCTACACGTCTCCTCTCCGCTCCACTCATCTCCGCTTGACTGTTTCCATTGAAGCGGAGTGGAGACGAGATGCGGATTTCAACCAATATGATTGGTCAATCACTACACGTCTCCTCTCCGCTCCGCTCGTCTCCGCCTCAGTGGAGCCGCATCCTAACGGGTAAAAAGTAATATGGTTTTGCCAAGTAGAATAAACGCCCTCGTGGTAAATGGGCGCTGATCTTAGGCCCATAGATAGACATTCTCAATCTCAGTCAGCATTTTCATTTCAAATGCGTTGCCAGCTTAGAAAATTATGGGCGAGTGTTTCTATGTTGTTTTTAGGGTTCCGTTGTCAAATATGGAACCCTTATAGTTTCGCAATGTCCATCTGTCCGTCTGTCCGCGGTCTAGCTCAGAGACTATTGGTAGTACAAAGCTATTATTCGGCATAGTTATATATTTAAACTAGCTGTTCTCGTGCCCACTTCGTTGGGTAATATTTTTTTTGGGTTAATATATAGCCTGTGACACTCACAAATAACGTGGCTTTCTATTGGTAAAAGAATTTTCAAAATCGGTTCAGTAGATCCAGAGATTACCCCCTACAACGTCACAAACTTTACATCTTTATAATATTAAGTAGGTATAGATTACGACGACAAAGTTGTAAAATATAATCTGTTTTTTCCGGGTATCTCCAGTACCTACATGCTAAGCAAAGGTATTTTTTTTTACTTAGTAACTTCGAGTGAGGTGTCATTGGATAAGTAGTTCTTAAAAAATCATAATGTACGTTTAGGAATAGTTTAACTCGAAAAGTGAAATTTTCGCTAGAGACACCGGCTTTTTTTAAATTTATTAATCACTAGCTTCTACCCGCGACTTCGTCGGCGTAGATTTTGATTATCGTTATTCCCTCAAGAACTTTTTTTTTTTCCGGGATGAAAAGTAGCCTATGTGTCAATCCAGGGTATAAGCTATCTCCATTTCAAATTTCATCCAAATCAGTCCAGCCGTTGCGGCGTGAAGGAGTAACACACACAAACTTTCGCATTTATAATATTAGTAGGATATTAGAATTCTATATCACAATTACAAACAAATTAAAAATCACTTTCTCACTCTTCAAATTACCAAAACATGTTCTTGATTTAAACCCAACATGTTCCAAATTAAATTAAAAACACTTCCTTCAAACCCCAGCCTTTTTTCTTCCCTAGGGCGTGACAGATGACATACGATACCGGTTTCGTGTTTTTCGATACTTATCGGTTTCTTCAACCACTTTTTTGTCTCTTGATTGATGGAATGGTTTTGGGTCCTAATCGCCATTGTGGTTTGTCAGGTCGATGATATTTGGAATTTATTATTTTATGGTTATAGTTATTCATGTAGTAAGAAGAGAAGTTATATTTATTAAGCCTTGACTTAAAAAAGGCTTTTTCACTTCTCATGCTCGTAAAATGTTACTTTAGTCTCTGCACATCGGGACTAAAGTCTAAAGCTCCTTGTTAATCTCTAGGGACTAAAGCTTTTTTAATTTACTTTGGTAACCCCTAAGCCATAAATCACATTGTTTGTGAATGGAGGATTATCGCCATTTTCAGTGATTGTGTATGGACAATTTTTAGGGCTTGGAAATAACCTCAAAATGACAACTGCAAAAATATAAAAAAAAGATTAAATTTTGTGAAACACGATTAATGATTACGAATATAAATCTATTTAATTATATTAAGGATGAATTCTATGCATGGTCCAATTAGGTTTAAAATAGTTTTCAAATTTGAATCTGTTGACTAAATATTTTACCATTTTAATCAGTAGAACAGTGACCCAATGAAAAAAAAGTTTAAAAGATATGCCTAAAATACTTGACTAATGGCATAATGGCAGCCGTCCAAAAAAAAAAGTTTAAAAAATACAAAATATTCATTCGAAAAATCAATAACAGATATCAAAAAATATTTATTCGCAATAGAATGTCATCTTTTCTAAAAAAAACGCAGTTTCTCACACAGTCCTATACTTTTTAATCTGTGGCACGCTGCATGAGAGGGGTGACATTCCGCCGCATGCACCGGTCACCGCGTGGTCACCCCTCCCGGGGGGGCTGGGGGGAGGGGGTGCACAGTTGGGGTCAAACACTACGCAATTTGGTCCATTGTGTTAGAAATAATAGTAATATTGCGTGTCTGTTAGTTTGTGTTATATTGTTGAAGGTTATTTTTTATTATAAGTTTTTTTTTTGGTTTCTAGTTTGTGAATCATTTTAAAAGGAAAGACTCAATGTTTTTTTTTATTTTTTCAGCACAAAATTTGAGGCAAATCACAATTTTGGGTGTAAAATTAGCACAGTTTTTAAGAATAAGCAACACTCTGGGGCAATAGTGTATTTACACCTATTGCTTTTTTATTGTCAACACGTTCGATAGCTCTTACTAATTTGACAGTAATGGCGGCCGAGTTAAAAACAATACAATGGCAATAGGGGTAGAAATAATCCTACTAATATTAATAAATGCGAAAGTTTGTGTGTAAAATTTGTTTCTACTTCACGCTGGGCTGAACGAAAAGAATGAAATTTGAAAACAGGCTTTGCAAGAAAAATCTACACTCATTAATCATTATAAGTACACTAAAAAAATATATATATAGAAATAAATAGATAATAAAATACTTATTTAATACTCCATTACAGCTTGATGAAATAAGCACATTTTCGTCTCATTTCAGTTCCTAATTAATCCTATTTTATCTAGTATTACCTCCTCCATTACTCTATTGTTTGAAACGTGATTTAATAACAGCTTTGTCAGCAAATAGCCGCCGCTGGGAATCGAACCTGGGGCTTATCTTACGATCTCTTGTAATTGGGGGATGGCGGGCGCGCTCCCGAGCGGGACCGCAAATATCGCCTTTGCTATCTAACATTATAATATTATAATGTAACAATTTAGGTGCCGTATTTTGTTGGGAAACTAATTTAAGTTATTTAATGAAAATAAAATATTTACTTACTTGAATATTTTTCCTAATAAAATAGGATTTTGGGACATTTAAGAGAACTCTTATAAAAGCTTTGCTGACATCGTTGTATATTTTCGTTGCCATGATCATTATGTTAAATTGATTATAATCTGTGGTAAAATCCTCAAATGTAGTACTTAACTCTGTGCTGTGTGTCTCGTATATTTAAATGTCATATGTGTAATCGATCACCAGATTAACTAATAAATAACGTTCAAAAAACCTTTGACAAACAAAAATATTAAATGAAATGACCACCAATATTTAAAACCCATTTTAAATCAAAATGGCTGTTGACTCTCGCTACCTCCACCAGCCTCGAGCCCCGTAGACTCCTGCGCTAAGGGCTTTCTCATGAGATTTTGGCTCCGCACTTTGCGTAAAAACTCTTGATTTAATAAATTAAATTAGAGAACTTAACACATTTTTTTTTCTACTTATACTAAAAAGTAAAAGCCCTTGTACTTTATACTTGTACGAGTATGTTAGATATGTTCCTCGTAAAGCCCTAGGCGATTACTACTAACTTTAATAATAATCAGAACTCCTAGGTACGATTTGCGATCCCCGACCGTATCCACCCCCCCCTCAGGCGAACACAATAAAGAGCAAATGCAAATATGCTCGCGCTACAAAGGGGCAGCGGTGTGACGGAACGTAGCGAGGGCTGCTACTCGTTATTAAAATTACAATTCCATTGAAAAGCTGAACAGGGCCTCTATTCTCGGTAAAATAAAATTGCTTTTGCCGTTTTATTGTATTGCCAATTTTATCATGTCTCAATTACTTGAATGAATGAATGAATGAATGAATGGTTTATTTTTCTAAACATCATGTACTTACAATAAGATGGATTGTCAAGTAAAAAGTATCAACAATGTTCATACCTTAGCGGCGTAGGCATGCAAAAGAGAACTTAAAAACTAGAGAGGAGATTTTTACAGACATTCTACATACGAGGGTGGTTTGAGAAGTAACTTGTTTCGCCTACGGATAGATGGCGATAGTGTCATATCTGTACTTATTGATAAAGTTTAACAACTCAAGATAATTTACCTGTGGCGTCATGTCATTTTCGGCGGGAATTTTAGATTTGACAGTAGTTGAAACAAAAGTAATCGGAGTAACGCGGCTAAATGGAGAAAATTGGGATTCGAGGTGTAATTCAGTTCTTTTTTTTGGACGGTAAAACTGCAAAAGAAATTCATGTTAGGATTTTACCTACGTTCGGTAGCTCGTGTCCTTCCTACGAAACAGTTCGACTTTAGGTAAATGAGTTTATTCGAGCCAGGACGAGCATTGAAGATGCACCTCGCCCTGGAGCCCCAAAAACGGCGGTTTTACCCGAAATCGTCGATAAAGTTCATGATTTGGTTTTAACCGACAGAAAATTGAAGATACGTGAATTAGCTGGAGCCACAACCATCTCCTCTGAGCGGGTGCATTTTATTTTGCACAACGAATTGCACATAAAAAAGCCATGTGCAAGATGGGTGCCGCGGTTACTCACTCCAGAACAAATGCGTATTCGGATGCGAACACCTGCTGACAATCTCCAGGTGTTTGAAAGAAATCCAATGGAGTTCATTCGCCGTTTTGTTACAATGGATGAAACCTGGATCCATCACTATATCCCGGAGACGAAACAACGGTCCAGACAATGGATAAGTCGTGGTGAACCAGCCCTAGAGGAAGCCAGGGTCATTCCTTCTGCTGGAAAGGAGATGGCGTCTGTCTTTTGGGACGCAAAGAGAATTCTCTTAATTGAAACCTTGCGAAGGGAAAAACCATCACTGGGGCATACTATGCAACACTTTTGGACCAATTACAGGCGGCGATAGCCGAAAAACGGCCAGGTATGGCAAAGAAAAAAGTGATGTTTCACCATGACAATGCTCCGGTGCATTGAAGTCGTGTTGCTGTACAAAAATTGTCGGAGTTACGATTTGAACTGCTTCCGGAACCTGCTTATTCGCCGGATTTAACACCTTCGGACTACCACCTATTCCCGAAACTCAAAAATTTCCTGTCAAGACAAAAATTTCATTCGTTTGAGGAGGTGGTAGAGGAAATTAAGGCGTATTTTGAAGACCTGGAAAAAACACATTTTCGTGAAGGCATCGAGAAGCTGCAGAAAAGTTGGAGCAAGTGCGTTGAGCTTCGAGGAGATTACGTCGAAAAATAAAACACACAAAAACACAAAAAAAAATTTTTTTCATATCGAACCAAGTTACTTCTCAAACCACCCTCGTACCTACATACATTAAATCACGCCTGTGTTCCAGAGGGGTAGGCAGAGACCACTTCTTTCCACCTGCTACGATCTTGACAAATCTCTTTCGCTTCTTCCACATTCATACATCGAGTCATGCACGCACGTCGGTTTCGGGTACTTAAAATTATGCCCTTTTCCAGTATTTCTCCGATTTGATTCGAAAAAGTACGCCTAGGGCGGCCCCTTCCGACCCTTCCACTCACTTTCGCTCTGTATATCTCTTTCGTCAATCTTCTTTCATCCATCCTTTCCAAATGACCGAACCATCGACGCATGCCCTTTTCAATCTTAGTCACTACATCTTCTTTTAGTCCACATTTCTCTCTGACTTTTTCATTCCTTACTCTATCAGTCAGTTTCACACCACACATACTACGCAAAGAGCGCATTTCAACTGCATTTATACGACTTTCATGCTTATCTTGCCACACCCAACCTTCACTACCATACATCAGAGTAGGGGCCAGCACTCCATTGTGAACAGCCAGTCTGGTTTTTTGTGAAATACCCCTTCTGCTCACAAATGAGTACAGTGCCCCATTTATTTTGATTTGAGACATTCTATCAATATAATAATACATTATTTATACAATAAATAACTAAACACAAACACCTATGAATAAAAATAACTTAGTAAATACCCAATTACCTCTATGATAAAAATTCGTAAAGTACGATTTGACAGTAATGGAAGGAAAGGATTCTATAATGTATTTATTTTGAGACAAGGTTTTTGTTGCTGTCTTTGCATAATTTTTGCAATCCAAACTACCGAGTCCAGACTCGGTGGTCTACGTAAAATACTGCGGAGATCTTGTCGCCACTCGCCACCTTCCGACTTCGTCATCAGATCAGCCCTTAAACGAGCGATTTCAATGCAAATTTATTATTAAATCAATCCAAAGGTTGAATCGCTATTTAGCAGTCTAGCAGTCTAACGCACTCGCAATCGCAACCGGCTTCAAAGTGGAGCAATTGTTTTCATTTTGTATGAAGACAAGCCTTCGATTTTCAAAATGAAAACGATCGTGATTGCGAGTGCGTTAGACAACAAGCTCTCGGTTATAGGTATCTACCCGGAGTCTAGAAGTAGGTACTGTTCCGTATTTTACTTTTGTAGTGATCAATAAAGAGTAGGGAGTAGTATTGTACGAGTATTGTATTCTTCTTCAACGCAACATTTTCAATTTCATAAGTTTAAAATACTAAATCCCTTTTTATCAAAGTATCGTGACAACCCTATCGTAGAGTAGAAACGCGTGTTCAACACATAATCCCATCTTGTTAAATTAAGTGGGGCCATCCCTGAGGGGGAGGGTAGTTTAAAAAATTAACCGATTCTTGCCGCGACGACGTTTCATCTCGGCACTAGCGTAGACAATGTAACAAATAATGCAAGGAGTCTTTATTGGAAATTCATTTTTTTATGGCATGGGCAAGGCACTAGCAAACAGGCCTCCTGCCCCTTATTTCGCCATCTGACAACGACAGGTGACAGGCGACATTTCAGTGTACACGGCGCAGCTGATATGAATCCCAGTGATGTGGAAGCTTGTTAACTTTGCTACGTATAGCGAATTGTCACCTGTCATCTGTCATGGTCAAGATGGTGAAATAGGGGGCTGATGGTAAGTGGGATCTGTGACACTTTTGCAATCCCAAGTCTGCAAATGCGTCAACGTTGAGAACTAAGATGGACTATCTTTATGCTAGCCTTATACCATTCTATACTAGATCAGATAAACAACCTACATTCGTGTATTCCCCGTGGCACTACTAATTGGCACTACTGTTCAATACTAGTACCACAGAACAGAACATTTTTATCTATTCCGTGGTTCTACACGATGGTACTGAAATAAATCCTGAAATATTTACAGTTGCAGAAAAAAAGTTGGGTAGGCAAATGAAAAAGTTAGGAAACGATACATTTGGCTCCGATGTAAGCATTCATTTCCCTAGGCACTACTGCGTGTCACTACCGTACCATTTTTTTCGAACCAAAAGCAATTTAACAGTGTCGACGGAGCTCCGCTACCGCTTATTTATGGATTAGTGCCATACACTGTTAAATTGCTCTTGGTTCGAAAAAAATGGTACGGTAGTGCCACGCAGTGGTGCCTAGGGAAATGAATGCTTACATCGGAGCCAAATGTACGATACATGACAACTTTTTCACAACTTTTTATGACACTAGGTAGTGGCTATAGTTCCAGTGTCATTATGGTTCTTTAGTCTCGCGTTAAACACTTTTCTTTTCACTTTGAATGTGAGGAAAAAAAACGACATTACAATATTTAGCAAATATGTAACAAAGTTTTTGACAAATTTGTTTCGCGGTTGTTTCTTAATCATTGCGGTTATTAGACTTGTTCGTTTTTTGTAAAGTGACACAAATGCTTGCATATTTAGCCAACAGATATAAACTTGAAAACTATTTTGACCATGCCTAATAAAAGAAAATTATCCTTAATAGATTTAAATAGATTCATATTCGTAATCATTAATCGTGTTTCACGAAATTAAATCTTTTTTTGTCATTTCTGCACAGTTGTCATTTTGAGGTTATTCTCACGCCCTGATTGTTTAGGGGTTTCCAAAGTAAGTACATACATACATACATAAACTCACGCCTTCATTCCCAGAGTGGGGTAGGCAGAGCCACAAACTCACCGACAACTCCAAAAACTTGTTGATAATTCTGTGACCACATTTTGCACAACCAGGCTAAGATGTTATCCAGTGTATTAGTGACGGTTGCAAACCCATCGCCTAACAGCACTACACAGCCTTAAGTCCCTTAGTCGTCTCTTACGACATCCACGGGAAGACATGGAGTGGCAACATTCTAAACCCGGCACCACACGGGCTTTTTAATGTGTACCTATGGGTCCCAGTTCCACTTACCATCAGGTGCATTTTGCCATAAAAAAAGTCCTTTATGCATAGGGGGTTAAAAATCGTTTCTTCCGGACTTCAACCTACGATATGGGCATGTGAATTGACCAACAGTCAATGTTCCCAGCCTTACCGGAGACGTCTTTATCGACTGGTCGGTAATTTAATTAGCATCGTTAACTTATAGTTAACCGATTTCGTTAACTGTGGTTTAACATAGCTTCTCGGTATTGGTAGGTTTTTACAGGGGTCTTGTCATAATATATAAAGTTCAAAACACATAATGAGTTACATGATAGTCATAATATAAAATATTATAAGTTTTATTTCTAAAACGGTAAACTTTTCAGCATTTTCTTTATTAGGTTATATCACCTTTGTTTTACAATTATAACAATCCAAACGTTTACGGTTACAGAAAAAAAAAAGACCAATTAAGTATTTTGAACTCTATATATTACTAACGACCCGCCCTCGCTTCGCTTAAGTTTATGTGAGTTTTCTGAAACACCCTACATAAACCAACATTTATTATACATTAAAACCTTTTGTAAAAAAATATCTAATAGATGGTAAAAACCGCAAGAAAATCCGTTTAGTAATTTTTGAGATCTAGACGTTTGTTTTCTAATAATGTAGTGACAGTGATTGTCGTAAGTCCCCTTTTTCACAATACGGAGAGGGCCGCCATATCTCTATTTATCGGACGCTACACATATAACGTTACGATACTACCTCTATTTACTTGACAGTAATGGCGGCCCAGCTAAAAACAAAGTCTATATTATGGTTTTACCGAGCAAAATAGAGCCACAGGTAGGGTTATCATCCGTCCGGATTAGTCCGGATATGTCCGGACTTTTAGACTAGTCTGGACTTTGTCCGGCTCTTTTACTGTCCGGATTTTTTTTTATTAGATGTAATATGAGTAATAAAATCAAATAAGATCAAATATCAAATAAGGCAATCTTACGTTCTCATTTATCTAAAACAAAATATAAAATCTTCTTTAACAATCAACATAACAGATCAAGCAATAAATCTTCTGTTGCGAAATTTGCGTGACTAAAAAGTTCGGACTTTTATCGAAATGTCAGGCTTTTTGTCAGGACTTTTCAAATCCCTAAATGGTAACCCTAGCCACAGGCACATATAGTCTTGAAAAACGCCTCTGAATATTGACTCTCGTGTTTGTTTTCGTTGCGCATAGACGGACGGACAGACACTTCTCCAGTTTTCAAGAGAACTGTTGTTTTTGGCGATCGCTCGATTTATTTTAGAATCTCTTTCCCTTATTTACTTTAGAAACTATTTAAAAATGGTTTTGGATCGTGACGAGGGAGTCATGGATACTCGGAATAGTTTAGACATTTTATTTTCGGTTTATTTTGTGTATGGCTTGTTTACAATTTGTAACTTGGATTGCAATGCACAGGGATACATAAAATGACATATTTAACTCTCAATACGTAAAAATGCTACAACATATAAGCGTCAAATTTTAATACTTACAGATTTTCAAAGTTTTTTGTTATTTCTCAAAAACTGTAAAAAATTAACACTTTATTTTATTTTTTTAAGTAATTACTCGTATCTATACTTCCGATTTTTTGTTTAATAAACTTCGGAGATAACGGAACGGACATTTTTTGTACATTTTTGGCTATAAATCAAAACGTACATAACAAAATTAAAAAAAAATTAAAATGTGCAAATTTGCGCCCTTTCATATGACACCCCATTTGCTATGATCAAATCACTTAAATTTTTACACCCCCCCCCATTCGTAGTTGCTGAGAAAACTTGCTGTGACTTACAGACAGACAGACAACGAAGTCTCAATATAAGGGTTCCGAAAAAAGAGGAAGAAATATGTAATAATAATTAATAATTATCCACGGGAAAATCTCACACAAATTTAACTAGTAAACTAAGCTCTAAGCTTGTACTATGGGGTCTTAAAAGTCTTTTACGTTCGGATTAGACCCGCATAAGAGTATAGCGGCTTTTACACGTAAAGTTCGGACCGCGGGCAACGACACGCGCCGTTCCAATCTTCGTTCCGAACCGTACATTTTTTTACTATTTCAGTTGCATTTACACGTACAGTTCGGAACGAAGATTGGAACGGCGGCGCGTGGAGTTTCTAGCGGTCCGAACTTTACGTGTGCAGGCCGCTAATACTCATCGCTAGTAACATCTCGCTTCAGTGCGTTCTTCATTAACACTTGCCCAATATCAAATAGACGAATCGCCCAACTATTTAAACGTCATAAATACTGGTTGAAGTATCCGTTAACATCCCAACCGCAGTATAATTTATGCTTTTAGGATTGAATGCAATGAATTTATGGCGCAATCCAATAATATCCCTTTAGCGGACATCTTTATGGTATCATCAGATAGCTGTTTATGGTCCGGCCGTAAACAAAAAAAAATGGCCGCGGCCACACGGCGTTTTAAAAGAAACCGACTTTTTACTGTGTATTTGTTATGACGATGTTTATTAACAAAGGTCAGTTTAACATTTTGTAATTTGTTTTTAAATTAATGTGACATTCTGTTTTATTTGTGTAATGAAATTAAATATCAGATAAGATTCTACCGCCATCGAAGAAAATCTGCATTTATTGGTTAAATATTAGAGATTTTTAGGTTCCTCAGTCGTATTATAACATGAAAAATTTAGGTTTAAAGATATTTAAAATCAGATTACACTGACCCAAATTAACCCTTAAGAATCGTAGTTTCACCATGTTGGTTTGTCTGTACATGACAGTCGTCACTTTGAAAATAACAAGTGTTTTTTTGTATGCACGCGTACATTTGAAATATTTAATTTACTGGAGAGCTAAAACACATAATTTGTCTATTGTAACTTTTTTTTTTAATTAACTACCTGATTAGAAAAGATTGAGTGGTAATTATATGTAATTTTCAATATTCTGGTATGAATCTAAGATCATTTATTGAGAGATTCTATTCAACTACACTAAAAAATAAAATTGGTCGCTTCTATCAAGATTGTGATTGTCGTGCATAAGCGTCTTGATTCCATACGAGCCTGACAAGACGTTAGACGCATCAACTAAGACGTTAGATACATCAACTAAGATCATGGATCACTAAAGATATTGCTGTTGTAACCATCAGCTTTGGGTGATATAACTTATATCTTAACTATTGAATTCATTTCTTCCAACTAAGACAAAATCTCTCTTTGTTGGCTCTATTTTTTTTTAGTGTATCCCTATGCATTCCAACCCAAGTTAAAATTTTTACTTTGTATTTGTACTTGTAATTGTCTTTACCAAATAACAATAACAATAATACCTACAGTGCGGCGCTACGAAACCCTCAGAGCGCAATTCCGACTCGACCGGTTTGTTTTAAGTAATAAAATGATCTGCCTTACAAATCACTGTTGATAGTTCACTTACAGTATAAACGAACTAAATAAAACTACATCCGAAGCGCGAACACGGCCGTCAGTGAGGCTGCGTAGGAGTCGATAACGCGTCTGCGTCGGTCAGTGTTAAGGGCAGATGGGGCTGGGTGTAAACAGACAGCGCCATCTATTGTAGAACGAGTGAAGTTACCTCAAACTGAAGACCTACGTTTCGTAAACGGATAGATATTTTAGTAGTAGTTTACGTGACGGTTGCGTAATGCTAGTTACGCAGAGTCACGTACAATACTTTATCTACAGACATATTATAACGATGACAGCTGTAACGTAATTTCATTACGTTATCGAATATTGTAAGGTCCAAATTTGGAACATCTTCCAAAATTAACAGCTGTCATCGCTGTCACCAACTACCACAGGTAATGCTGGTCATTCATTGCCTATGGATTATCATTTGTCCGAATTATCATTTCTCCTAAATGGGTTTTTAGCTGAGTGAGACAGCTTTTTAGGTTCTCCAAAATACCTGTTATTAGCTTAGGTTAGGGTTATATTATAAACAACACTGAAATGTTTTTAAAATTCAGCCGGAAATAGCTTTAGGATAAATGAAAATTCGGACAAACTATGCATTAAGACAAATGACGATTGGGGATTCCATAGGAAAACTGGATAAAACATCCGTCACTTTTTGACACGTTTATAAGCACGAGAGTGTCAGATGCTTTATCCACATTTTTTCACACAATAAACGCAACCATACTAGGCCGAGAAATTATGCAAAAGGTAAAAAAATGACAACCTATCCTTCCCCTTAAAGCATCGCGTTAGTGAACTTTATGACTTCATCTCGCATGGGGCGACCGTAAACCGAGCGGAGTGACCACCATCGACCACGCCGTAATGTCGCGATGGTCACTCCGATATGACGTGTTTCCTCCCACGGTAATGTTTAATCGATTCACTGAAAAAAAGTGGTATCTGCCTACCCCTCTGGGAAACAGGCGTGATTTAATGTAATCTAAGTATATATATATAAAAGGCAAAACTGACTGACTTATATATCAACGCACAGCCGAAACTAACTGTACCTAGAAACTTGAAATTTGGTACAGGGGTTCCTTTCATGATGTAGTGAGCACTAAGAAAGGATTTTCCGAAAATCGTCCCCCAACGGGAAGAAATGGGGGGAGTAGCGGGAAACTAATTCTACGCGTACGAAGTTGCGGGTGCCCTTTAGTTTAATATATTAATGAAAATGTGTAGACTTAGAGACATTTTAGGGAGAATCAACTTAGTCCTTTTACAAACTTATGAATGACAAATCGTCATAAGGAATTTCTCTCTCTAAATAAATCAGTCATTTTCAAAACAGGCTTGGAATAAACAATGTTCCGCCAAACTACACTGGCCTAATCGTGATAAACTGACTTTAATAAATACCGGGAAACGAACCCAGTGCCGCTAGCTTCGTAGGCAGGGTCACTACCAAACCAGGCCTAAACAAGTCCTACCTAGCCACAGAACAGAAAAAACAGTAGAAGTGTCAAGTAGGCGTGTAACGTGTGGCATAGTTATGCGGAGTTCCGCGCAACCTACCATACTTTTGCCGCGATCGCTTGTTTCGATATTTCAATATTTCGATATTTCTAAAATAGGAAATAAATCCAGAAGCATGCCTTATTGTGCTATTTTGGAGTGTAAAAACGATAGCCGCACCAAAAACATTTTCCATGGTGGCGTGTTGTTTTTATGATAGTTTGAGTATTGGCGACAACAGGTCTGATACTAAGCGAAGCTCATGCCACTTCCACCGTTTTTTCTATTCCGTGTACCTAGCCCACCTAGCCTAACCTACCTAGGCTAAACAAGTTGTCTATATAATTATCAACAACATTTATTCCAAAATAGTACAAATTCTAGGTTTAGGGAGAGAAAGTTATCGCATTCTGTATAGAATTTTTTAGCTTCACAATCCCTCCAATCCCTTTGTCCACATTGTGATTATTATAATCATAATCATAAATCATTTATTTGCTAGAATGTAGTATTACAATAATGACAGGTGGTAATAAAATTGAATTAGATAGGTCCTTACATTCTGCCTTACTAAGCATGCAAACTTTTATTTTTTATTTTATTCAATTCAATAATTATAGCATTAGGTACATGTATAAAAATGATGTCAAAACCATTTGTACTGATATTATTCTTCCTTATCATTATAACTAAAATATTCATTAAGATTGTAGAAACAATTTTGTAGCAGCCAGCTTGTAACATTTTTCCTAAAATTAAACAAATTCATCTCCTTAAACTCAAACGGCAGTTTGTTATAAACTTGTATGCACATGGAGTACACGTTTCTTCTACTGTAAATCAGACGACAATGGGGTATGACGAGCTTATGTTTGAGTTGATGTCTCTCTGGGCGGTTTGAGACGTGTGACCGTAGTCTAAAAAGAAGGGGGTTTTGTTTTACAAACATACATATCTCCCTAATGTACATACAAGGTAAGGGCAGTATTCGTAATGACTTGAATAGTGGCTTACAACTCTCCCAGGTCGGAGCTCCACAAATGGCCCTTATGCATTTTTTCTGCGCTTTGAATACATTTATAATATCAGTTGAGTTACCCCATATTATTAGGCCATAGGAAAGAGTCGAGAAAACGTACCCGTAGTATGCAGTTATAGCTGCTTTTCGTGAGACAATCTGTGCCAAACGTCTTAAGGCGAATACGAAGCGATTAAGCTTGTCACACACAAACTTAACATGCGACTTCCAATTTAATAAATTGTCAATTCTTATGCCTAGAAATAAAATCATATTGACATCTTCAATCTTTTCATTCATCGATATAATATTAAGTGGAACTAATTTAGCCTTATGGGTCTGAAACTGGATGATTTTAGTCTTACACAAATTGATTTTGAGGCTATTATTTGACAACCATTTATGCAACTCTGACAGTGTTGACTTAATTTTATCTTCTATAGGAGCACCCTGGTCGGCTCTAATGATTACTGTCGTATCATCGGCAAAAAGTATATATTTATCATTTGAAATGCTTGGGAGGTCATTAATGTACAGTAAAAAGAGAAGCGGACCAAGAATACTTCCCTGGGGAACGCCATTATAATTATATCTATAGGCAGATGAGGAAGTCTTCATTATAGGGTGTTTTTGGTTTCCATCGATATTTGAAATTTCAACACATTGCCTTCTACCGCCCAAATAACTTGTCAACCAGTCATGTGCTTTACCCCGGATACCGTATTTCTCTAATTTATTTAGCAAGTTTTTGTGATTTACCAAATCGAATGCCTTGGACATATCGAGAAACAAGGTAGCCGTTGGAATTTTTTTATCGACACAGTCAGTAATATACTTTACGAGGTGAAAGCAAGCTAAGGAGGTAGATCTACATTTTCGAAAACCAAATTGTTCAGGTATTAGTATATTGTTTACTGTGGCAAAGTCATCAATTCTGCTGTACATGAGCTTTTCAAATACCTTACTAAGAATAGGTATAAGTGTAATAGGCCTATAATTATTGGTATCAGTAGGATCCCCTTTTTTAAATATAGGCTTGATCACAGAATTTTTTAATTTCTCTGGAAAGGAGCCTTCAAGGAACGACAGATTTATCAAATAACTTAAAGGATTACTGATAATGATTCCACATTCTTTAAGCATTTTTGTGTTAATACCGTCATAACCCACTGCATTACTGTTATTTAACTTCATTATTGTTTTAAGTACTTCACAAGCATTAGTGGGTGAAAGAAAAATACTACAGAGGTTATTATCTATACTTGAATGAGGCTTCGAGTCTATACCAATACTGTTACTGTTACTACTTATATCTATAAAACAATTATTAAACGTTTCACATATTTCATCAGGTCTGGTAAGTACTTTGTTGCCATAAACTATTGAGTTGACATTAGATTTCGTAGTGTTCTCGCTTATGTTGTCATTAATGGTATTCCAGGTGGCCTTACATTTATTTTTATTATTCTCAATATATTTATTATTACTTATTTGCTGCGCTTTAAATATACATTTTTTTAACAGATGTGAATATGCTTTGTATCTAAATTTATTTTTATTTTTATTTACTTTAGTGTTAATATATGTCTGATATAACTGCCTTTTTCTTACAGTTGACCGTTTTAAGCCTTTACTTAACCACCTTAGTTTTCTGGCCCTAGTGCTCATTTTTACTCGTATTATAGGAAAACATAAGTTGTAAAATAGTAACAAGGTATCATGAAAAATACAAAATGCTTCGTTTAGGGATTTCTGCTCGTAAATATCAGAAAATGTAATTGCAGCTAGAGATTCATTAAATTTTCGAACGTTGTCTTTGCTATAGTCTCTCTTATACTCATACCAGTGGTCTGTAGTTTTCCCTAGTTCCGTTTTAAAGGTTATTACTTGAGCAGTCTCATGATCCGAAAGCGCTAGCTTAGGTAAATAAGAAGTTACTCCTTTTATGTTGCTAGCTATTTGGTCTATGCACGAACGCTGCCTGGTTGGGGAAGTAATGTGTACATGTATATTATAGTTTTTTAGAATACTTAGCAATTTCTCGGAACATTTATTTTCTTTTAACAAGTCAACATTCCAGTCTCCGGAAATCACAATTCTTTTTTTCCTAAATTTATTCACTAAATAATTTAGTAATGTATCTAACTTAACAAACAAAATATCTAAATTACTTCTAGGAATTCTATATACGCAAATTACGACTAACCTGAGTGTGGGCAAATATGTCCCACAACACTCGAATGTATATTTGCACGCTAGTTCCTTTGTTAAGTTTATATCGACATATTGTATGTTTTTTTTAATTAGTATACAAGTACCTCCGCGTTTTTCCTTAACCCTTGAGTAATTTGCTGCAATTTTATACTCTCGTACTTTTAGCATATTTTCTGTACCGGTTTTGATGAACGTTTCACTAAGACAGATTATATCAACTTGGTTGTTAGTCTCAGATTGCTCGCTTAGAGCAATTTGTAGGTGGTCCATTTTATTAAGTGCACCAGCTATATTTTGATGCATTATTCTTAGGTTGCAATAATTATACATTCGTGGTTCATTACGTTTATTAACGAAAAAACAAAGAACTTTCATGATAAGAAAAGTTATTGTTTTCCTCCTCAATTACCGTGAGAAATTTACCTAAGTCCTGGAACACATTTCTCAACCCATAATTATTCAAGCGTCCGGTTTGTTTAGAAAACATATTGCTATCATAGGTCAAGTTACGATTGGCGTCTAGTAAGTACGCATACTCATATTTTAACATATCTATATAAAGGAGCTCATTAAAAGTTTCAATCCTCCTATTAAACATGTTACTATAGTACCCACACTTGAAGGTCGGGACACATATGACCATGTTAGTGTGAGTAATTTTTTGTAACGTGTTTCTTATATATAATACTAGATTTTCGTAATTTTGTGTTTTTTCGAAATCTTGTTCACCCATAAAGACAATACAATAGTCGCTCATAGTAAAATCAATTAACTTATTTTCTAAATTGTTTATAAGATATTGGACGCCTACTCCTGGAGTGAGATAATGACATATTTCATAATTCGTTCCCAAATAATGGTCAGAGGTTCTTAGCATGTTGTTGAATTTATTAGTACTTAGCAAACATATTTTCGACTTTTTGTTCTGCCCGCCGCTGAAGCTGTTAGTCGTGAGGTCTGCAGCGGCCGGTGACGACGTCGCTGCTTTATCTCGTACATCCTTCGTTGGTTCACAACATCCTTCATCCAGTAAAAGAGTAGCGCTCTCATTTCCGTCCATGTTCAGAATTGAAAACTATCTCAAGTCATCTGCAGCCGCGTCAGCGTCAATCCGTCATCAGGCTGATGCATTTCTAAACGCAGCGTGCACATTTGTCACTCGGCAGCCGCTTTGAGCGACAAGGAGGGAAGATTCACAGCCGCACTAATTGCTCCTCCAATTATATTTAGAAAAAAAACATTCGAAGATCATCGACCGACGACTTTGGGGTGATCTCGCGATCGGTTCTAAAAACTCCCCAGGAAAATAAATAAATAAATATGGAAGGACTATATACTGAATAAGTTTCAAACAAAAAAAACATTTTAGACAAGCTTTTGTGGCCGACTATACTTTTTTCCACTCAGACATCTTCTGCTTATCAAACGAAACGAACGAAACCCAACTCAGCGGGTACCTATTAAGAACAGCAAAGATCCCGTCGCCACCCTTTTGACGACGCGCTGGCCTAGTTGGTAGTGACCCTGCCTACGAAGCTAGCGGTCCTGGGTTCAAATCCCGGTAAGGGCAGATATTTGTGTGATGAGCGCGAATATTTGTTTCTGAGTCATGGATGTTTTCTATGTATTTAAGTATATATTTATCTATATAAGTATGTTTATCGTTGTCTAGTACCCATAGTACAAGCCTAGAGCTTAGTTTGGGACTAGGTCAATTGGTGTGACATTGTCCCCTGATATTTATTTTATTATTATTTATTACCTTCCGACTCCATCATCAGACCAGCTCGATGGTACCATAATATTGCATTGTCATCGGGTTTACTCATGTATTCCCAATTTCAGCCCATTCCATGGACGGAAACTGATTCAAGATTAACTTGCAAAATTCCAGGACATACAAGTGAAGTTATTAAATAACAGCTTGTAAAAAAAGGTCACTTCCAACAAGATTGTGACGCGTTGATTGTGCAAGACGTTAGATGCATCAACTAAGATGTTAGTTGAATAACTATTGTATACATTTTTTGTTAGCTAAATCTCTCTTGGTTGCCACACAAATTGACCTAGTCAAAAAAACGCAAGCTTCCCTAATTATGTGGCCCAGATATTTAGTTGAAGGTACCTATTCACTCTCAATTGGAAAAGATCCAACTTCAGTTACTGATTCTTAATATCAATTAAGACGCTCATTTTATGACAAACAGATTGAGCATAAAATAAAATGACCTACAGTCATTAGACGCTCGTTTTAAGTATTTAAATCGATATGAATCAACGTCAGAGTCATCTGCTGGGAAAATCTAATAATAAACGTTTTTGTGTTATTTTTCTACTCTTTTAAATAAAGTAGGGATTTCGATATCTTAATAGAGGGATGAAAACGTTATTACCATTTCTGGGAACGGCATTTTTGACTCATTATAGACCATAGAAGAATATTATACGATTCAGCCAAATCAAAATAACTCTGGATTTTTTATAATATAATAACACATACCTTTCGTATGATAATAATTAAGCACAAGACCACAAGTCTAACGAAAAGCAAGCTTTAAAAAATCCCAACTGCTGTTTGGACAATGGCGTCAAAATACGTATATGTATATGGTTTAAGACATTTTTATCGTGTATAATATATTTTGTATTTCGCCATTTTCACATTTAAATCATTTTAATATAGCCTATGACACTCTAGTGGTTAAGACGAATCTAACCACGTATAATTTATTAAAATCGGTTTAGCCGTTTAGTAGTTACGAGCGGACATTGAGTCGGACATATACAAGTCAAACACATAACCCTCCTTTTGGGCTTTGCCGCAGTCGGGTAAAAAGTAAATTCGTGACAATACATAGGTAAGTAGGTATAACATTTTTGTTACTTAATATGTATACATGAAAAGTAGATTATTTAACTCGGCTGAATTTGTGTATGATTCCTCTATATATAAGTATGTATATCGTTGTCCAGTACAAGCCTAGAGCTTTTTTTTTTGTAATCGCCTGAAGGGCCAAAGACAAAAGTCCTTGCTTGAGAAAAAGAAAAAGGGCAGAGGTGAAAATCACTTCCGGAGACCTGGGAATGGAGGGCCCAGGTACTGCCGGGCTCGCACCGGCTAAAAACACCAATGCCCCTATTACCAACTAGAAATTTAGACTCCCGCGGATACTACCCCAGCCAGTGCTGAAAGGCCGGAGGAGAAAGTCCTTCCTCCGTTTACTTATATCCGCGGGGTTTTTAAGCCTAGAGCTTAGTTTGGGACTAGCTCAATTGGCGTGAGATTTGTCCCCTGATATTTATTTATTTATAGTATTTTCTCTTGGTTTCGCCTACGCGGTAGCCATTCAAGAACTCTTTCGCCCCATCAGCCATCCAATACTCAAATGATATAGCTTTTAGATTCCTACATTACATCCACAGATAAAGCTCTAACTCTAAACGAAATGAAACGCGGGCATTCCAACCGAGATAGCCTTATCATATTACCATCTCTGAAATAACGAAATAACGAGCCACAGATTATGAGAGATTTATGTTCTGCGTACAGACAGCAGGAGCAACCGTTTATGCAGGAATGGAATGTAAGAGAATGAATGAACGTGAAACGAAACGCAGGTGTTTTTGAGTTTGCTAGATCTTTAGTTATGTAATATTTAAGCAAATGAAAATGCGCTTAAAACGCTAGATCTCACTTTGTTGTGATGCTTAAATTACTTACCCCACAATTTTTTCTTCTTTTATTTATGCTTTATTAGCCTATATAGATCATGATTATGGATTTTTTCTCAATGGCTGTACAACTTATGGGATGAAAAGTAGCCCATCTCTTATCTCTGACGTCAAGTTGTGTTGACTACGTACACTTCTGTTCATTTTACTTTGCCTTGTTACAAAAGACTAATAAAACTAATTCAGCTTCTATCGTTGCTGACTGTACAGGAACGAACAGACAGACAAGTATGATATACGACTATTGGCCAGTTTACGCTTTGAAACTGTTTTGTAGGCGAGGGGCTCGCTGTGGTTTCTGTAGCAGACGTTGTACTATGAACTGTCAAAAACTCTAGGTCTAGATCTAGACAGTGGAAGGGACATAGATATACGACTCTTATAGCTTTATCCCTTTCTTTGACTGGAATTTGACAAGTTTTGGTTGCTCATAATCAGAACTCATGATGTGCAAAAAGATATTGGGTTAGGTTAGGTTAGACATAATTGTAAGTCATACTTAAGAGCTGTGAAGTGATTTGATATTATGAAAAAAATGCGCTAAGAAACGGTTTGTTTGACATAATAACTCTTACTATAAAAACTACTTTGATGCTGTCTGGCATAAAAACATGCCTCACTATTCAACAGAATGCTCGGAAGCAGATAAGTTACAGTGTCTTAAAAATCTTAGCGGAGAGATTTAGTCATTTTCTAATTTAGTTTCTTATTTCAATCTTAGCGGAGAGATTTATAGTCATTTCCTAATTTAGTTTAAATTTGTGCCATTTTTGTAATTTTTTGTTAGTTGTTATTGTTATTTAATAATACCAAGCCTAAGTTTTACTAAAAATGTATTGTTGTTCAAGTAAATAAAAAAAAGATTTTGAACCTTAAAATAATACTTGCAAAGAAAATAACATACTATCGAATCATACAAATACCTATGGCCTTAAGATATCAATTCACTAAAGCATTATAGCGACGCCACGCTTCCACGCTTTTTGCCGATTTATATTTTATTTATAGGGTAGTAATTTATCATTAATTAAAGCCTAAATTAAACCAGCGAGACTAAATTTCCCACATACCGATATCCCACAACGTGGTCCAAGCAACAGCCGCCGCTCGGACTACATTAATTACCCGCTAGTAATATTAACGGCTGCTGTTATATTTTTATTTCAAAACTAAATCTAATTGGCTTTTATTAATGTTCCAATTATTTATGTGAGAATCAAATTGAAAGAACATTTTGTAAATGCCGTCAGTGATTAACTTGTAATTTATTGATTTTCTATATCTTCGGTTATTTGATGTTGGTTAAGACATACGGAAGGCAAAATGGAAGCAAGACGTCACTTAAATCTGTTTTTTAAACAAACTTATAAATTTTTAATGGCTCAAGCTCAAATTCATAGTAAGATTGCGTTTTTAGCACATTCTTAGTTGAGACTGTTTCACAACAACTGTCCAGCTTTGTGTAACTTTATTTATTTATGTTTACTTCATTTGTGTGTTGTTGTGAATAAATGTATTTTCTTTCTTTCTTTCTTTAACCCCTGACGCAGAAAGGGGATGTTATGAGTTATGTGTTTAACGTGTGTATTTATCTGTGTTTGTCTGTAGCGTCTTAGCTCCCAGAGAGATAGATCGATTTGGATTACACACATTAATTGCACATTAATTGCAGTGGTTCTTAGGTAGGTTTCACGAAAATCGGTTGAGCCGTTTAAAAGATATCAGCACTTAAAAAAGGAATCACTATTATATCGGAGGTTTTTATATCTATCTAATTGATCAGGGGGCCTAATATGACTGCGTTAATCGCGTGTCAAATACTCAAATGTGGATAAGCATCCGTCACTCTCGTATTTATATACCTACGGTCCTGGGACCCAATTCTCGTGAGTTCGAAATGATTTTACATGCGAGATATTTCAAAAAAATGTACGCAGTTGACAGTGCATATCGCATGAAAAATCATCTCGAAGTCACGAGAATAAGGGTCCAGAAGGTGACGGATGCCTTATCCACACTTTGTGGACAAAACATCCGTCACTTTTTGACACGTTTATAAGTACGAGAGTGACGGATGCTTTATCCATATTTTGTCACGCGATAAACACAACCATACTAGGCCCGCACGGGTTCAAAACACAATTAAGCACTTTCTATTTTTTCCCGGAACGAACAGTTGGTTTCTGATTCGCAGAATGTGCAGTGAGGCAAAAGCGATTCATATGAAATGTTTTCGCAATAGGTACTTACTAACGGGTACAGTCGGCTGAATAAGCAGTCTGCCACACTAAGGTTTAAGGTACTTAAGGTTTTTCTTACATACATACATACATAAATTCACGCCTTCATTCCCAGAGTGGGGTAGGCAGAGCCACAGACTCACCAACAACTCCAAAAACTTGTTGATAATTCTGTGACCACACTTTGCACTTTGTGGTTTTTTTCTTTTTCTTAATTAATGGCTTCCACTCCTTGTTTTAACTAGGTGTATTTCGCCAGTATCGAGTTTTAGACAATCGCCATGGGCTTATTAGAGAAACAAGTCCATGGATATCACACGCGAGGACAATTGTTCGGTTAAAGAGATTTACTCTGGTGGACTAAACAGAAGCACATGGGGTTAGCTCCACGCGCTTCTGTCAAGTCCCATACTAAGGTTGGATTTGCTTCTCATAAATCTATAAGGTCGATAAGACGTCTTGCGTCTGTCAATTTGAAGTATCGACTTAGTGCGACATTTTTACTAAACCAGGGCCCGTATTATGGTCGCCTTTATTGCGGTAGATAAAGCATCCGTCACCCTCGCACTTGCCTACTGGTCAGAAAGTGACAGATGTTTTATCGAAGCTTATCCACATCAATAAACACGACCATAATAGGCCCGCAGGCCTAGTATGGCTGCGTCTATATTGCGTGTCAAATGTAGATAAAGCATCCGTCACTTTCGTTCTTATTTACGTGTCAGAAGGTGACGGATGACTTATTCGAACTTTATCACGCGATAAACGCAGCCACAGTGCGGCTAGCAACCCAAGTTGCCCGCAACTTGGTTATCGTTCGGCTCTCCCTTTTTGTCTAATCAGTAACGATAGAGACGCACTGAGCGACAAGCGAGAAAATACAACTCGTGCTACCCGTGCAGAAAATGACAACCAGGAAGTTTTTTTAAGTCTTCTGAAAAAAATCAACGTTACAGAGGTTTGTTTCCAAAGCATATTTTTTATTTTCATTTTGTTATTATTATTTACTTAGACAAAAACACAGAACAGAAAAAACAGTAGAAGTGTCAAGTGGGCGTGTAACGTGTGGCATAGTTATGCGGAGTTCCGTGCAACCTACCATACTTTTGCCGCGATCGCTTATTTCGATATTGCGATATTTCTAAAAAAGGTAATAAATCCAAAAGCATGCCTTATTGTGCTATTTTGGAATGTAAAAACGATAGCCGCACCAAAAACATTTTCCATGGTGCCGTGTTTTTATGATAGTTTGAGTATTGGCGAGAACAGGTCTGATACTAAGCGAAGCTCATGCCACTTCCACTGTTTTTTTCTGTTCCGTGTTAAAAATATTCCATATTATCAGTGTTTGCTACGCCCACTTTGGCCTAGTGGTCGGCTCTTCGGGATCTCTTCCAGCTAACCTTTGAGCGATTGATGCTATTTAATATGACATAGTACCTATTCAGCTAAGTTGGTTCTGGGCCCATTTGAAGCATCCTTTAACAGTAGGACTTACAAGGTTCTAAGCTTGGCGTTAATCATAAAACTCATAAAACATGATTTATTCAACACACCAAACGATGTTAAAAGGTCATAAATGTCATAATATTATAATGAGCGTGTGCGATGAGCCTAATGCGCTATGTTTACATTCTCATGGCCTATATTGTGGGACCTTAGGCCGGCGGCACGCGGGCGACTTGTATTGCAATGCAAAGAGCAACGTTTTTAACGTCATTGCTACATTATGTTAACAGCCTGTTTCACAATCGACGAGTAAATTTATCTGCCATTTAAAGTTGGCTCTCTCCTTGTCTATTTTCAAGTGTAAGAGAGAGAAAGGGCTAAATTTATCTGTCAAATAAGCTTTACTTGTCAATTGTGAAACAGGCGGTAAATCATTCAGCCGGAACGGCGAAATTAATTAAAAATACTATAGAAAAAGCTAGTTCTCAAAGTTTGGAATTTTTCTGAACAAACTTTTTATTGCACAAAAAGAAATCATTTCACAAAAACACTTGTATGAAAATAAAGTATGTGCAAAGGCGAACTTATGCCTTAAGGGTAGTTTAATTATATTATAGTACTGCGATTAAAGTCGTATAATGGTCTTGTGTGTGTAGCCGGCCTAAAGGAAGCGTCATGTTTCAAAACACGCGTTGTATTGCCAGGTGCAATTAACAAGTGGATAACAATCTCTTTATTTACGTGGCAACATTAACAATGTTATGTGTTGGTTAAGTAATTATAGTAGATTACAACTAGTTTAAAAACTCGTTAATTAACATTCGAATTTGAAAGACGGTTTAAAATTATTTATTATTTGGCAATGTGGATAGTTCTTCGATTTTAGTCTTAAATGTATTATAAGTAATATGTTTTTCTTCATTTGTGTGTGTTTAGTTTAAATCCTGTCAATCGATTTTAATTCCAGTTCCTGTTATTGGAATTCGTTTAAATATTAACCATATTCGGGCCGGTGCAGCAGCTGCTCAGGCCCAAACCATCAAACGCCGCAAATATTCATCATTATTAAATAATTATGAATTTGTGGCGCTTGCAGTGGAGACCATGGGACCTTGGTCATCTGATATGAAAAGCTTTATTAAGGCCCTGTCATCCCGGCTCATAGACACCTCTGGAGATCCTAGAGCTGGTGCTTACCTCTCCCAAAGGATTGGGCTAGCTATCCAGAGAGGTAACGCAGCCAGTGTCATAGGGACCATGCCGCGAGCGGACCTGCTAGAGGGGGTGTTCTTTTTATAATGGTGATTATTATTTACGTCTTTAATATTTGAGTAGCTTAGTTTTTATTTTAATTTAAATAAGTTTAGTTTTAACTTTTAATTATATTATATTAAATATGTATCTACTTATGTTAATAAACCATATTATTTAAATCCAACAACGATGCATGGTGTTGAGCTTATTTGAGAATGGAGTCTGATGGCGGCAACAGTGTACCTGCAGTACTTAGGCAAATGAGGCAGCAAAAGGTATCTCAATAATCAGCTGATTGTGCAAAAAAATACAGACCACAAAAAATGGCTTGTTTTTTTTAAAAAACGAGTCGTAAAAACCCCTTTAAATTTACTCATAATCATAATTCTATGATGTTAGAATTTTAACTATTGCTGTTAATCTGAAAACTCCTGCAAAAAATATCGAAAAAAAACTTTCAACTTCGATTGTCAATTGAAAGAAACTTTTATGCACAAAAGACAAATTTAACCAAAGTTGTTTCGCCTTAAAAATAAACTTTACCTTTTATCATAACCCTTGGAGTTAACCTTGACACTTTATCGATAAAACAAACAACTTTATCGACTGTTCGACACGTCCCGACACTAATGTCAATATTGACAGCGGCTGTCACGACGCTGTCAAAAATACAAGATGGCGCATGTTGCGATAAGGATTTTATTGATTATCTTTACATAGTATAAAACCAAGACGCTTCCCGCCGTCTGTCCCTCTGTATGTACGCTTAGATCTTTGAAACTACGCAACGGATTTTAATGCGGTTTTCATCAATATATAGAGTGATTCAAGAGGAAGGTTTTTTATGTTGAATAAATTCTGGATTATGTACAGGTGTTACATATACATATTTTGGAGCACAGCATGGTGTTCCGGAAGCGATCCAACCCCTTAAAACTTAACAAAATTATTGTACTTCACGGTTCGTTGGCAAACCTTCAATTTTACCTTTTGACATTTTGTGAGCGACTATGTTTTGAACGGTAGGTTAAGACAGGCAGAATTCACATGTTTGAGTGAAGTGCAAGAACATGTCTATTTAATCAACTTAGTAACTTTTTGAGTAGGTAATTGCGGTTTAAAAGTTAGGAACTATGTCATTTCGTACGATATTATGTTGATTACAGGTTTTTTATGTACAACATAAAAGTTAATAGATTTAAATCTGTAACTGAGTGGTAAGTAAGTAATATGGCACATTGCTAGCTCTACATTTTGTGTTGTGTTAGTTTCCCCATGTCCGTCTGTCTGTCTCTCCGCGGTCTAGCTCAAAGGCTTGGCTACAAAGCTGTAAATTTGTCATATACATTTAAATTAAAAAAAAGGGTACCTCCCGTAAGATTACATCTAAAGTAAACTTTTTTTTTACGTTGTAAACCTTGAATAAGGTATCATTGGATAGCTCTTATAAAACCACTATGTACATGTTATTAATTATTATCAATTTTTAGATTTGGGGGTCGCTTAAGAAATATTGAACTATAAAAGTGTAATTTTCGCTAGAGTTGGGTGTATGTTACCCTTAACATGTACAGTCAACCAATTTGATTTCTAGGCCACTATGGACTATGTTAAAGTGACGTTGACAACCAAACGTAAGAGACTTCCTATTGTTTGGTTTACAACGTCACGTTGACAAAGTTCATAGTGGCCTAGGAATCAAATTGGGTGACTGTACCTATTACACTTTATACCTATTGCAGGTTATGGTGTTACATCTAAACCGTGAATTATTAAAATGTCAACGATAAAACTACACGCTTATATTTCGTCGGAAACACTTGTATCGGAAATCAATACTGTCCGGAGGGATTGCGATAGAATTCGGTTTCGGATTTCTGGAATCCATCAGTGAGATGGGTAAGCTGTCAGGTTGTGGAGCGGTTTGATTTCTACCTGGGTATTGATTCTCTCAAAAGCAAAGGTGAGCGAATGCAGGAGTGAAGTCCAAGCGGCGAGTTTAAGTAGTCCCGTCAGAGCGAGCAAAACACATATTAGCGCGTGCATTCTCAATTAGGCAGCCTTATACGTTCGAGAAGCCATGCTGCTAAATTGAATACACGCGCTGAAATGTGTTTTGTTCGCTTTGACGGGACTACTAAAACTTGCCGCTTGGACTTCACTCCTGCATTCGCTTACCTTTTCTTTTGAGAGAATCAATACCCTGCCCGTGTGTGATGCTGATAAAGACATGATTTAATATCCTTTTCTGTTCTATCCGCAATGTAATGTGTGTAACGGGACGAAAATCCAACGACGGTAGAGGTAGATTATGAGGGGCCGGTTATTTATGGTTTTTCTAATTTTCTTTTTCACCCTTTGACCTTTCGTTTGCAGACGTGTGCCAATCAATGTAACACAAGCATCATTGAAACGTGTGCTGATCAGTTTAGTTCAGAATTGTTTTTTTAACTTGTATTTTTGTGTGTGTTGGGTCAAATCTTGCAAATAAATTGTGAACCACTTTCCGTTATCCTAATTGGGATTGTTCATATTTTTACAATTAGGTACTTACTCTAATTCGAAAACCATTTCGAGGAATGGGGTTTTAAAACCGTTCTGTGTTATTAAGTTTTTGAAATATTTATCTATTTCGGATATTTCGACAAAAGTATATTTAATATTTGTTTGACTTTCGTTTTCGGCTAGGTGTATCTTACGGATTGTGCGAAAACCGCTTGAAATAGTATGTTTTAATACACTATTACAATCCCTTTTTATCATTAGATATCATTTAATTATTGTAATTTATTAGAAAATGCCAACCCAAATTTAAAATAATCACGTCATCCATAAAATGTCTGCTAAATAAATAATGATATTAAAACAAAACTATTGGGTCAAATACAAAATTAATGAAATTGGTCTCTTAAAATTACCTATTCTTTCGAATAGGAATGTAAAAACCGAGAGTTTTTTTTTGCTCTATTCCAGTTAGCTGGAATTTGGAAAACATATTACATAATGTAAACCCGATGACAATGCAATATTAAAAACGTAAAGTAGCACGCTATACCGTTTTAAAAACACGACAAATATAAATTCGCGCGAGTTTGCGATAATCGCGGCGTATTCGCGTTGTATTAGGACGACGTTATGCATCTTGTCTATGGTATCTATTCGGGGTGAACTACATAATAATTTATTAGGTTTTTAAACAAGGACCCAGTGGTCCAGGCGTGCCCGAGTGTTACACTATTAGTGCGGAGCACGAAGTGTCTCTGAGCTGGGGCAAATTAACTTTCTATACAAACAGTGTTGACGCGGGCGGCTCGATCGATAAGTCAATATTTGAAGAGCTAGCGGTGGGAAATGGTGATTAAATCGATACTTATGCTTATCGATATCGATAGAATAGTTTGCGTCAGATCATTAAAAGTCGGCACACGACTTTATGCGGCATTTTTTGTTTTTTTAGCTCATTTGAAGTACAACGTTGACAATGTTTGCAATTCCCTGCAGGTTTTTATGTCTTTTTAATTTATGCAATACATTGTATTATTTAACCCATTATTATCATAATTTTAGCCAAAAGCCATACACTGATACTAAGTTCATAGTTATTAATACATTTCAATTTCATTGTTGGTAGTGACTTTGCGTTTGCAGCCCCGGGTTCTATTCGGGCATGGGTAAATGTTTTCTATTTATTTCTCTATAAAAGTATGCATCATTGTCTAGTATAGTACTAGCATAGAGCTTAGTTTTGGGAATAGGTCAATTTGTGTGAGATTGTTCAATGACTTTTTTTTACTCTAACCTATCGACGCATCACGATGATTATATCATTCAAAATACATCCACGGCTGGACATAGCCCCAAAGTCCTTCAACTATTAATTAAATACATCGATATCGACCTTCCTGTTGTGTTTTCCCATCCCTAATCGTGAGAAGAGCCAATAAGCGCGACGTGACACCGGCATTAACACGCAGCGACAACTCTATACTCTATGCTCTTTATTTTTTAAACTCAGAAGCAAAGGGTCGTTGATTCTCTAAGCCTATTTAGTACTTAATATGTTTTATTATAAGGTTGATTGTAGAGTGAAAATAAAAGGTCCTGTTTTTGGAATGTTGAGGACAGTTTTGTTGTCTGTGGTATTTAAATGACTACTTAGCATATTTGGAAATACTTTGTGTGATATTTATTTATTAACTAACTTTTTAAGTTCGGTGTGCTTTCAGACTTTAATAACATTTTATCGGACTATCTGTTGACATTACATATTTCTAACTACAAATATCTAATAAGAGGCAACTTAAAAAACCACCAATGTTGGAAACTTTTAGCTGAAACCACTAATAATGGCCACTTACCTCTTAGTTCAAAGATCAAACGGTTATTAAATTGATTGTTGCAAAACAAATGAATAACGCTTATTTTGTGTAAAATAAAATTAAACGTCCATCATTGGTCCTTGACTATTACTGGTTCCATCACCCTATTTACACAATTTAAAAAAGTAATTTTTGCCAATAACTCACTGCCAACGTAGTGATGGGCAAATTAAAAAATATGGTCTAAAATATTTCCAATTTAGGAAACTTTCCCATTGAATTATTTATAGAATTGGACACATTCTCTGTAATTTCCAATCTCAAAACACGACAACCCGATTCAGAATAAAATTGCCTTAATGTGACTTTACAGCGCTTGTATCAGATCGAATGTCAGTTGCGATTATCATCGACGAAGCAGTTCACCTCGTTGGTAGCAACACTACATGTATACGAAGCTAGCGGTCCTGAGGGCCCTGCCAAGATGCACTACGCTAACTAGCGTTTCTATTCGTTTCGTTTGTAAACCAATCGCGTCACTGGCAGATCACGTGACTTTTCGTATCACGTGATCTACCAGTAACGCGATTGGTTTAAAAACGAAACGAATAGAAACGCTAGTTAGCGTAGTGCATCTTGGCAGGGCCCTCAGGATTGAATCCCGGTAAGGGCAATTTATTTGAGTATTGAGCGCCGAGTATTTATTCCCTGGCCTGTATGTTTTCTATGTATTGAAGTATGCATTTCTCTATATAAGTATGTTTGTCGTTGTCTAGTACCTATAGTACAAGCCTAGAGCTTAGTTTTGGACTAGATCAATGTCTATGAGATTATTCTCTGAGATCCTTTTGAGCGACCCGCGGGCCTAGTATGGTTGCGTGGATAAAATGTGTGTAGATAAATAATATTTATTTGTGCATAAAAATCGTAGGCCGATCCAAATCCACTATTTTCATTTCCGTGGTATTAGATATTGTGAATCTCCGCTAGGTCGGTCGGTACCCTTTTTTTTCGACTTAAAAAAACGTTGACCCTTCCAAGGGATCATAATTTACGATTTTCCTTCGTCTCTAATTGTTTCCTCGGTTTAACGACTTGTTAAATAAATAATTCTGATCTACCGGCGGGGGGCAAGCAATCAGAAAGAATAATAAAAGGTGGCCGTTAATATTTTAATTATGTTTCCTATGTAATTAAATATGATAGACATTTAGTAGAATCTGAACTGCCAGTATAAAAACAAAAGTTACATGTCTGTTGTTTAAAGTGTATATTTATCTTATAAACGTGGGCAATGATTAGAAATATTCGCTTAATTCATTAAAATACTAGAAATTTACTCATTTAAAATTCGTAAAATCAGTTGAATTACTTGTACATGCATGTATTATTTGATTGTGAAATTCGAAAACAAGGAAAGGGTCTTGCTGAAATGCTCGCACCCACCTCAAATGTTCTCTGTTTGGCCTAATGGTTGACTGGTAGAGAATGCCTTAAAGCATTAAGTCCGCCATTTGTACTTACTTTTTGTATTGTGCAATAAAGTTTAAATAAATAAATGTTGTTAGAGGTAGTGTTGCTACGGTTAATAAGTTAATAAACACGATTGAGTTATTTTGTAAATTTATTCTGTGTAAACACCGTTCAATAAATAAATGTACAATAAAATGAAAAAACATTAAAGCCAATGTAGGAAGTAAACCCGGGAATATTTCCAATTTAGGAAACTTTCCTTTCGAAATATTTGCTAAATCTAATTTTCTTTAATTTAGGAAACTTTCCTTTCGAAATATTGCTAAATCTAATATTCTTTAATATTGCCATCTCTAGCAGTGATTTTTATACATTATTATTATACATATATGTAGATAGTATTTAAAAAAAACTAATATAATATGGTTTAGCGGGATTTTTTCTACGCAGAAGATTTCCAATTATCCTGTCCAGGTTAAAAATGTCTATCAACTAAATATGTAACTTTAAGATAAAATACTAACGTGAAAACAAAACAAACAAACCAACCCATACCAATTAAATTAATAAAATGAGTAAGAATTGCATAATTTTCACGTCTACAACACGGTCCTAAAAAAAGTACGGACGTAACGTTGCATTAAAAAGGTGTGAAGCATGCAAGGTCGGCACTTTTGTTCGTTATACACGACTTACCGCACGCACACAGATACATTAGGTAAGACAACGCGCCGAGCCACCCATTTTGCATGCTTCACTCGTGATTAGACGAGGTTACGTCCGTATTTTTTTTAGGTCTGTGGTCTACAATTTTCAAATAATTTTGTAACAAAAGGCATACACAATATTTCGCCTCGTCGTAGCCGTAACGTTGCCGTATCGTAGCCGTGTCGTGACCATTCCATGAAGTGTAAAGCGGACTTAATCCTGCGCAGACGCTGATCCCCCATTAGTAACGATAAACGTCACACTAACGTTTGGCCCGCGGTTATTTCTAATGCAACTGTTTAAACTTTAAACTCGTCGTCGAACCGGTATAACTTGACCCCTAGCTATTGGGTCCCGTGCCCGAAGGGGAGAGATTGTAACTGAACTACAACAACAACAACATAAACTCACGCCTTCATTTCCAGAGTGGGGTAGGCAGAGCCACAGACTCACCAACTACTCCAAAAACTTGTTGATAATTCTGTGACCACATTTTGCACAACCAGGCTAAGATGTTATTCAGTGTATTAGTGACAGGTTGCAAACCCATCGCCTAACAGCACTACACAGCCTTTAGTCCCTTAGTCGTCTCTTACGACATCCATGGGAAGACATGGAGTGGCAACATTCTAAACCCGGCACCACACGGTCTAACTGAACTACTCTTCTAAATTTCATGAAAATCGGTACAAAAATGCGTCAGTTTTCGTTAAAGGCCAGAGGCCATACCCAAGATGCTAACTAGCGTTTCTATTCGTTTTGTTCTTAGACCCGCCATACACGGCCTGCTTTAAGCAGCAAGCAGGCTACTTTCTAGAGCATTGAAACTGCAAATCGACCAATAGCAACGAAGTGCAGTCGGTTCCCGACTGCTTAAAGCAGTCCGCGTATGGCGGGTCTTAAACCAATCGCGTCACTACTGGTAGATCACGTAACTCTTCGTGACGCGATTGGTTTAAGAACAAAACGAATAGAAACGCTATTTAGCGTAATGCATCTTGGCTATGGCCCCAGGAATTATTACAGCAACGTGCATCGCAGTTTGACGTTCGACTACGAACAATATTTCGAATAGCTTAGGGTGTGGGTGGAATAGCGATCGCATTCGCAATAGATAAACTACCCAAAATCATTTCCCCCAAATATTTGTATTCCCATTCGCGATTTTTCCCATTTTTTTTATTTCCCAGTCGTTTGTTATTCTTCTCCTTTTTCCATTCGCAGATTTCCCCATTTGTTAATTTTACTAGACGCGTAGGTAGGTCTAGGTTGTTTATCGTAGTTTTGCAGCAGGCCCGAAAGGCCAAATCACTCAGAAATAGGAGCTCCGCTGTAGGGCGGAGGTCCGTCGACTCTGTGGAATTGATTATTTAAATGCGTGTGGTTAAATTATTAACAGGGAAATATGCATTATGAATTTGTAATATTAAATTTTATGCAATTTGATTTGATAGCAAATATGGTAGATATTTTAAAGCAAATGATTATCTGCTGCACTCAGAGACGTCAATTAAATTTAACGCTGTTTAGTGACGTGTTGTCTTATTCTATTGCTATAGCAAAGAAAGTGACAGCAGCTACTTTGATCATGCATTAAAATTAATTGACGTCTCTGAGTGCGGCAGTAAGAAACAACTTTAACTTGTACTTATAGTATCAGTAAAAGCTCGCTCGCTTTCTCAGCTGTTAAAAGTAACTGTAGAGATAACCATAGCATCTCCATAATATATCAATTTACATGGTAAACTGTTTGTTTTAATAATTCTCAGTGAATTCGATTAGAGTGTGAAGAAATTTATGATTTTAAATGTAGGTAGGAACATTTTCAAGTTCAAAAGATCAAAACGTTTTAATAAATTTGGTTAAAATTGCTTTAATCTTAAATGCCGTGAGTTTTAAAGCGTTTAAAAAAATAACGAGCAATTGAAAGCATCCCACTTCAAATTCTGAATAATAAATCTATTATAATTATGAAATTTCGTTAAGTAGTCAAAATAATGATATAGAAGTAATAATGTTAACATGACATTTAAATTTGGGTGATTTGTACAAAGATAAAATGCAAAAAAAATTTGAACATCATGAAACAGATAATAATAATACTTAAGAATACTAAAACAAGTAAGTCCCTACGTTTTTTTGGAATAATGTTACACATAATTTTAAATTATATTCCTAGAAAATTTTGTAATTGTTTCTATAAAAATATAAAGCTGAATAAACATAGTTAAATGGTACAGTCAGCTACAAAGAGAGGTATTATTTTGAAGCCGACTGTACCATGGAGGTATTGGATAGAGAAGCGCCACAGTAAACAAACAAGAGAGACGGTCTAATTATGCACATCTAACCCTAGGGAGGGGACAGTCGATGAAATAACCGATACAATTGGGATAGACCAAAAAAAATTACTTATGGTTTTTACATTATAATTCGAAAGAATGGGTAATTTTAAGAGATCAATTTCATTAAATTTGTATTTGACCCAATAGTTTTGTTTTAATATCTTTATTTATTTAGCAGACATTTTATGGATGACATGATTATTTTAAATTTGGGATGGCATTTTCTAATAATTACAACAATTAAATGATATCTAATGATAAAAAGTGATTGTAATAGTGTATTAAAACATACTATTTCAAGCGGTTTTCACCTAACCCGTAAGATACACCTAGCAAGGCTTCAAGCCGAAAACGAAAGTCAAACAAAGGTTAAATATACTTTTGTCGAAATATCAGAAATAGAAAAATATTTCAAAAATTTAATAATGCAGAACGGCTTTAAAACTCCATTCCTGGAAATGGTTTCCGAATTAGAGTAATAGTAAAAATATGAACAATGCCAATTACCGATTAGTGAGACTTCTAACAGACATTTGCTATTGGTAAATGTTCATACAGATGTATATAAGTATGTTGGTTGGAGTACCAGGAATATAATAAAACTACGCCATTTTACTTAAAAAATATATACATTATTGCAACTCATACTGGACGGAGGCAGATTAAAGAACGCAAAAAAACGTTTGTCGTGGCGACAGTCAGAGTTGCAATATTCTCAAGTGGTACCACATGAAACAACAGTTGGCTGAAAATTGGACCATTTTGCCAATTTTATTATAAACAGCGTTCACAATCCCATTTTTTTTTGCCTTAAAAAAAAGGCGCGGTTTATTATTATTTTGTATACCTAGAACAATTTGAACTCTTATTTCTCGCTCAGTGCGTCTCTTTCGTTATTGACTGAGCAGGGGGCTTAATATGGCTGCGTTTATCGTGTGACAAATTGTGGATAAGACAGCCGTCACTTTCTGATATGTATATAAGTAAAAGAGTGACGGATGCTTTATCTGCATTTTGTCACGCGGTAAACGCAACCATACTAGGCCCGCGGGAGATTACTGGGTAGTTATTCTCTTATAAGCAAAGGTGAGCGTATGCAGGAGTGAAGTCCATGCGGCGAGTTTAAGTAGTCCCGTCAGAGCGAACAAAACACATATTAGCGCGTGCATGCTTAATTAGGCAGCCTTATACGTTCGAGAAGCCATGCTGCCAAATTGAATACACGTGCTGAAATGTGTTTTACTCGCTTTGACGGGACTACTTAAACTCGCCGCTTGGACTTCACTCCTGCATTCGCTCACCTTTGCGTTTGAGAGAATCAATACCCTGAGCGACAAGCTAGTCGCGGGCCGGATTTGCTTGCGGTGCTGGGTCACACTGCGCCATATTTGAAGTAAATAATGCATACCGAGCATAACGACACGTTAGCCTACATAGTACACACATACATAAACTCACGCCTTATTCCCACGTTAGCCTAGTTGCTAGTTAAACGTGCCTACGAACCTGGTGGTCCCGGGTTCAAATCCCGGTAAGGGCAGATATTTGTGTGATGAGCGCGAGTATTTGTTTCTGAGTTTTGGTTGTTTCTATGTATTTCAGTTTATATTTCTCTATATAAGTATGTCTATCGTTGTCTAGTACCATAGTACAAGCCTAGAGCTTAGTTTGAGACTAGGTCAATTTGTGTGAGATTGTCCCCTGGTAATTATTTGATTTTATTTTATTTGCTTAGCTATTTTTGTAAATTAGAATAACATCTGTTATAGTAATATTTATTTTTTACACACATTTTTCACTTAAAAACAAAACAGTTTGTCTAAATTCACTCCTTAATAGTGTTCTGAAAGTCTAAATAAACAGCGATAATAATATAAATTTGACATTTCAACCTATTAACATATTAATTTCTTACAACACATCTAATTAATATTAAAACCGGTAAACGTAATCGCAAAACGGTTTTAATCGGTTAAGCGCATCCCTATTCGCTGCAGCGGCGCGATAACCTGCTCAAATAGTGATGTGCATGCAATCTGCATATATTATCGGTTCAGACTGGGTGGCATTAGCAAAGAACAGAGTATAGGAATAGAAACATACGTATGTATATAACGCTAGTCGTTTTTCAGCTGATAACAAGTGTCTTATCAACACTTCGGTAAGTTAATCTTTGTTTAATGCTCTCATAAAACAAGGATAGGGTTATTAGGAAGGATAAAGCATATAGAAAAGAATATAATATGACGAAACAGTAAGGCTGGTTGGTAGTGACCCTGCCTACGAAGCTAGCGATCGCGGGTTCGATTATATATATATATATATGTGTGACGAACTCGAGTATTTGTTTCTGAGTCTTGGGTGTTTTTTCTATGTATTCCTCTGTATAAGTATGCTTATTGTTGCCTAGTACCCATAACTAGTCTAGAGCTTAGTTAGGGATTAGTTCAATGTTTGTATTTTTTTTTTCAAATAATAAGATCCGAACAGCATACATCAAAATTGAAGTGTAAGCGAATATTTAAATGAAAACTGCTATTTATACAATGCCTATCATAAAAGACCGTTTTAAGAATTCTCGTGGAAGAAGAAGAAAGACTTCTAAAGAAAATTTTAGGGATTTAAACAGAAATTGTAACTTAAATGTATCTTTAGGTTTATTTTAATGTCTTGATTTGTCTACAATAAATATAAGTATAAATATTTGTTAGCCTATTATAGCCGCACCGAAGCGAAGCTAAGGCGTATCGCTAGTAATAAAAAAACGTAAAACTAAACATCAATTTATCACTTTCTCGCCCGGTGTCCGCTAGCCGGCGCGGTCACGGAATTGCCAAAATATGACACCCCTCGGCCAGAATTTGCTCCATTAAAAAGGTCTAAAGCTCTTTGGTCGGTTCTCTTATCTTATTACAAAGGATTTAAAAATTAAAGTTGTGGCCTATGTCCAGCCGAATATGCTCAACTCCACTTAGTAAAACCATATTGTTTTTGACATGTTATTGTATTGTTTTTAAATCGGCTGCTATTATAGTAAAAGAGGTATTGTAACGTTGACAATACGATAATATGTCAAAAGTAATATTGTTTTACCGTGTAGAACATGCGGGCTCTTTTACACGTCGGTTACAAGATGGGTCATAGAGACTCGCTTAGAGATAAGTTCAAAGAAACGAATATATTAACCGTATACAGTCAATATATTTATGAAAACATTATGCATGTTCATAAGAATATCAGTAATTTTAGAAAGAACTGTGACATACATAATGTTAATACCAGAAATAAACATAAGCTCGCAGTGCCCTTTACACGGCTTCACAAAATAAAAAACTCTTTCATGGGTAATTGTATAAGGTTCTATAATAAGCTCCCAAGTAGTGTTACTCATTTATCAGTAAATAAATTTAAGAGTTACGTTAAACGTAAACTAATTTCTAAAGCTTATTATAGTATTAAAGATTATATGAATGATGACAATGCTTGGGACTGATATATATATATATTTTGTATTACAATTATTAATGACCGTGGAGACTATATACATCTCCCTGTATGATTACCTATTATTTTAATATGACATCTGGAGACTCTTTACCATCTCCAAAATTGACCGTGGAGACTTTCTACATCTCCCTTATTTTTTTAATTTGACATCTGGAGACTCTTTACATCTCCAAAATTGACCGTGGAGACTTTCTACATCTCCCTTGCTTTGTGTTTTTTTTTTTAATTATATTTAATTCTTAATTTTAATTTGACATTTGGAGACTGTTTACATCTCCGAAATTGTATTATTTATTATAATCTGACATTTAGATATATTTAATTATTATTACTACCGGGACCTGTACATCCCTGTGACATTTAAATTATGTAGCTTAAGTTTAGTATTGTAATAAGTGATTTATTTGGAAAAACCCTCAAGCCGGACTTAGAGTACGATGACATGCGGGAACAGCGGGACCGCCTGCAGGCCAACGTGGACCAGTTCCAGCAGTGCCGCGAGACGCACGAGGAGGCGCTTCGGCGCATCCGGGATCTAGAATAATTACTGGAGGCGCAGCAAGTGAAGCAGGAATATTAAGCAGTCCATACCTTTAGTATATATTACACACCAAGTATTGTATCTATCTCCCTAATGCTGACTTCACGATGCCTGAATTCGGGTTGGCTCCACCTCCCGTCTCTCCCTTCATATCGACTGCAAACCCTACACTCCTATCCTATCTACTTGGCTCTCCGGTATCTCGGGCAGGTGCGCTGCTGCCTGCGGCGGGCGGAGATGGTTGGTGCAGCAAAGGCGACGAAGCTCGCCTACCCTAATCGGTTTAGTATTGGTGGCTGGTCGGTGCGGGTTAAGGTTCTCGTGCTCTGCCGGCTATACGCTACTCCTACCGGACCGAGTGGGGCGGGCGTGCTTTTCCCCGCTAGCCTAATCTAACATCTCCTCTCCGTCGCTGTCAGCGCGTACGGGTCCTTGCAGCAGAACTGCTGGCTGGAGATGTCACCAGAACAGAACAGAACAGAACAGAACAGAGTGAATCTACCAGCGCTTCGGACAAGACCATCATTGCGGAGAAGCGCCGCAAGAAACTCAAGCAGAAAGTCATGTTTTAAATCATAAAATATAATAATATAATAGTTAGTGACGTTGTGTCCGTTTTCTTTTTGCCCATTCAGCTTTTCAGCAAAAGGTTTGCGTGTGATTTTTCTTTCTTAATTTTTTCACTGAGCTTTAGTTTGTTTATTTGTTCAAACAATTATGTGTTTGTTACCCTTATGGTTGCAACGGAAGAGCAGCGCTGATTTAAATGCCAGCATTAAGCCGAGTTGGGACCCTTTCGTGGCTACATTCTATTGGTGCGTATTTCTCTGTTCTCTGTTGTTGTTTGTCACGATTAAATGTTATTCATTCTTTCTTTTAATACCTACTTAAAAGTAAGTATCATTATAAGGGAACAGACAGAACATAATATTTGTTATGTTTTATAATTCCTATCGCTAACAGTTACCATTTGTCTTTGTCCAACAAAACATGGCCTTTACCGTAAAATATTATTATATTCTAGCAAATATTTAACTTGCGGCGCTAAAATATTATTTATTATAGCCGGCGCTGGCAAATTGGTTAGCTTAGAACTGTTTCCTGTCTAGACGTCACAGATGGCGCGGCGCTCGCTGTAGTGGCGGGAAAACCGGTAATATGGCTATTGCATTTTTATCGGTTTTTTGTTGGAAAATAGAATAAATTGTCGTGTTATGCTTCTGCTTTAATATTTTGGTGCGATTTTCATCCGTATCCTTATTTTTTCTCTACTTTTTAATGCTAATATTATAAATTTAATGGATGAAAGTTTCGATGGATGGATGTTTGTTGTTACTCAATCTCGCCAGAACGCCTGAACGGATCTGGATGAAATTTGGCACAGAGGTAGGTTATAGTATGGAATAGCACATAGGCTTCTTTTCATATCGGGAAATCAGACAGTTCCTAAGGGAATAGTGATAAAAGTCTTCTACGCGGACGGAGATTATCTATGCAAGGTGTCCCAGAACTTGATGTAAATATTAAGGGATAAGAAAGCATCTTCTAAACCGGCCCAGGATATTTTAACTTTTTGATTTGTCAATTAACTAGTTTAGGAGTTATTAATCTATATATATAAAAGGCAAACCTGACTGACTAATATATCAACGCACCGCCGAAACTTGGCCTTGAACCTAGATACTTGAAATTTGGTGCAGGGGTTCTTTTCATGATGTAAGTGAGCACTAAGAAAGGATTTTCTGAAAATCGACCCCCACCGGGAAGAAATTTAGGGAGTAGCGTGGAACTAATCTACGCGTACGAAGTCGCGGGCGTCGTCTAGTGTTTTAATAATACTGGTAATGAACGATACCTTGTGGTATCCCATTGCCTTCATTGGCTGAAGACAGCTGTAAATCTTAGTGATTTTAAAAGTTGTGGAAGTTAAGTTTTGGTATCATAAATTGTGTTCTTTTAGCCAAGGGAGCTAAAGGTGTAGCGCAAGGTAGCGTTCTTTAATAACTCTTAAACTAACTAACGTATTGGAAAGTAAAAACTATATTCTAGGCCAGTAAGGAAAAGGCTTTCATAGGCTGTAGCTCCACTGAGGCGGAGTGGAGTGGAGCTGTGCCAATATTAACCAATATGCTCTTTTACACGTTGACACGAGATGCGCGCTCCGAACTGTAGCGATATGCGCTCGCGCCGCTCCAAGGATAGATCTGCCAACCGCTACGCGCCGCGTTGCATTTACACGTACGGTTCGGAACGAAGATTGGAACGGCGCGTGGCGTTTCCCGCGGTCCGAACTCTACGTGTAAAGGCCGCTAATAGAATCTAAACTAACGTGCGGAAGGGCCGCTCGACGTGACCGCATGCGTCTTCTATTGGTTAATATTGGGAAAGCTCCGCTTCGCTCCGCCTCAGTGGAGCCGCAGCCTTATGGCATAATATTTACGTCAACTTCTGGGACATCCTGTATATTTACTGAACTTTTAGTTTCAATCAGAAGTAGTATCCGTGCGTAGAAAGCAGATTTATCTTTCTAAAACTAACAAGACTAGATGAATACCATAATATTATTCAATAATGATTACTATCGTCAAAGTTTTGATTAAATCGATTAATCAACTTTGAATCTTCTCTATCGAATCGATTTCGCAAAATTAATCGCTCGTCATATCTCAGGGACAGTCGGACGACACGGCGACGAAGATCGAGTTTCACAATCGAAACCAGTTCTAGTTCCATCATTTAACAAATACAATCATACTAGCTGTTGTCCGCGACTTCGGCCGCGTAGAAGTCGATTATTGCGGGATTAAAGTACCCTATCCTCCTAAGACCCAAGGTCCTACCCATAGTACTTATTAATTTTGTCATTCAGATCCAGCTACTTCGACAGTACCTTTACCATGAGTTGCAACTACCGGACTCGCTGGCGTGTCGAATGCTCTGTCCCTCGCACTCTATAAGAATACTGTGAGCCAGAGCATTCGGCTTGCTACCGAGTGCGGTAATTGTAACTCATGGCAAGGGTATAGATGTGAAGTCATAGCGTACTGCGGTCCTACCAGTACATATCTTCTAACATATCTTTATTAAATTAAAACAATGAAAAGTTAAAACTAAACTTATTTAAATTAAAATAAAACTAAGCTACGAAATAAATAAATAAATATATAAATGGTAACTCCACTAAACTAATGTTGTAAGTGCTGTATATTCCAGGGTCACGTTTTATAAAGCTACAAATTACAATTTCACAGGTCTAATGGCCGGTCGTCATTGGTCGAGGTTGTGTCAAATGGTAACTTGTAACCTGTAAATTGTAATTTATAGCTTTATAAAACATGCCACAGGTAAATAGGTACTTCTTAATTAGAGTTTTAAATTTAACTCTTGTCTTTGTGGGCGCGACACAACATGCACCTTTAAAGTTTAGCTATACCTGTCTATACTTTTAAAAACTTCTTATTTTAAATCTCTTAAATCTTATCTTGTACAGATGGACTGCCTCGGTACTGCTACCCTAAAGGTGCAAACACTGTAGAGTTTATTTCAAAGCAATTAACTCGATACATTGCCAAATGTCAAGACATTTACCTCGTAGATCGTGTCGCAAATGAGAGCGCTTCATTTGCCAAAAACGTTTTAATTAACGTAATTTATTTTAAAATATTCTCTTTATACAAATATATTTATGGGTAAAAGTTATAAAAATAAAAATAAAAATTGAGTTACTAATTTTAGTAACACAATAAAAAATGTTAACGTGTGTCGTAATCAACTCTTTAAGTACGTAAAGTATGACATGTATTTGGTAATTTATTAAGTTATGCCAAGTACATAATATATCATGATTGATCCTTACATTTCAACATCTTATCCATATAGCCATGTTTAATTTGTAAAGTCATGTAAGTAATTTGATCATCGAATCTATCTTCCTTATCGGTAAAATCCGGTTTTTAAATGACTACTTATCTTGTATTGACTTTCTCACGGCGTGGTGTCGGTATCAACGAATATTGATGTATGATTACGTTGTGTGTATTAGATTTACATGAATGATGTATGTACATACTTCAAATGAGAACTTATTCGATGGTTCTAATATTATAGATGCAAATGTGTTTATGCTTGTTCTTATTTCATACTAAAGAAGCCCCGATATTTTTTGCACAAAAGCCGTTCTAAGCAATGATTACTTACTTCTTTTAATAGGTACATTGCTAAACATTATGTTTTTAATGTTATTATTTTACATCAGTTAAAAATAAGTCTTTTTAAATCAATTGAGGTAATAAAGGTGCTCAAACGTAACAAAGTGGAAAAGTGCTCAAAAGTAACACAGCGGAGAAAACTAAAGTAACAAAACATGACCGATAATTGATGACTGGTGTTATTTTAAGCTATATTTTGTAAAAGCGAGTTCCAATCCCAACACGCTATATCGCTATTAATAATCTTTAAGCACGTTTTCCACTACGTTGATTAAAAGTCAGTTTAAGCGAAATGTGAATGGCATCCGGAATTGAAATGTCACAAAAGTAATTGTAAATTTGAACAATGACTTTGACAGAACTGTGTTACCTCGAAATCGTCATTGTTTTTTTTTTTAATCCCCTACGAAAAAAGGAGGAATCTTATAAGTTTAACGTGTAACTGTGTATCTATGTGACATTATGTATGTGTATCTGTGTATGTGTGTCTGTCTGTGTCATCGTAGCTTTCAAATGGATGAACTGATTCGAATGTAGTTTGGTGTTTTTATTATTTTTAAGAAGCTAGTTTAATCGGGATAGGTCTTAGCTAGATTTAATGAAAATCGGTCGGGCCGTTTAAGAATATTTAGCTTTATTTATTAGGTCTATTGATTAGCTCTGAAAGTAGAAGGTTCCTTTTAGGTGTTTATCTTTTTTTATATTACCTACGATTTAAAGTTAAAGAACAGAATTCAAACCTAACGCAACTTATAATAAAATTGAAAGACGTTCCTGAGCCTTTCTTTTTTCATTCTCTTTTGTTCTTGCCCAAATGTATTCTAATCCTTGGGAATCGTGAACCAGTGTAATCCGATTATTTTTTTAGTCATTCTGTAATCTCATTAGGGCGAAATGGAATTTCTTTTTTTAGTGCTTCCTTTGTGTTTCAAGACGTTTTTACATTTTTTGTGACAAATTGGGTTGAGTTATGTTAAAGTTATTATGAAATGGTTTGTTATAAGTTATGTCGGGAACTAGTAAAAGATTACATTTTTTATGACAATAAAAATGTAATAAAGAAATGTAACTTTTTAAACATACGTTTTTAGCGTCAATACGCAAGTTTAAAAGTGATCACATCTCATATAATTAATATTACCTACTTATTAATGCGAAAGTTTGTGTGTGTTTGTTTCTCCTTCAGGCTAAAACTATTCTAGATAAAAAATAAAACTATACGAATTATACAAATATAATATTACTAATTGTACTTACGAGTTTTTTTTTAGCTCCTCGTTTCAATAATGATAGTTTTGGATTTTAAGTTTTAACTGTTACTTATGTATGTCTGTAGTGTTCTGATTTCAATTCAATTATTCTCTTTGATAAATTGTATTTTAGGTTAACAAACACTCATTTCATAGCCTCGGAATTAAAGTAAATATTTATAAAATTATAACACTTAAATAAACAGTTACCTATGATGTGTTCTGAGAGAAGTGAGAGAGTTTAGTACGAACACCCAAGTAGATGATAAAAGTTGCCATAAAAACGATTGACATGATTTTTACCACTTTACAAAAGTAGATATGTAGTTACTTTTGTTTACTGTTTTTTTTTGGTATGGCAAGGACGTTATTGTAATAAACGTAAATAAGATGCGTTGGAACGATGCGGGTTACAAAATCGCTCTTGAAGCCAATAAAAGCTTTAAGCTTTCCCCTCCAAACCAGTTATTGAGTGCAATATAACGCAAAATTATATAATAAAAACAATAACAACGAGGAAGAGACTTCATTGAAAAATACGATTAGAAACATGTTTTTCAATAAGTAATAAACAAACCTTTACGTACATACTTTTAGGTCATAAGGAAATTGAATTATTGAATTAATAACGTTATTACTAGAGTTTGTAACGATAGTCCTAACTAATTTCTAAAAATAACGCAAAAAAAAAGATTATTTAACAATATATTAAAAGCTTACTTAATTGAGCTTTATCATGTTTTCGTTTATAATTTTTATAATAAATGCTGTTAAAATAAAACAAATAATAAAGTAACACACGAGGAACGAAATCCTCTAAAATATTTAACAGAAAAACACAGCTTTATTTCCGAAAAATATTAAAAAAAAATAAAAAATCAATCTGTCAACTTACCGCTCGGGAAAAATGACAATCTCTGTAGCACTGATTATAGAAAAAACAACTTATAAACACTGACACTTCACTGGTTTTTGGTAACACTGTTTTTACACGATTGGCACTGGGTCGGGCGCAGGCGACGCGACGGCGAGCGAGTTCGACGCGGACTAGGGAAGGAATTTTGTTTTGCCGACTCGTCGCCACCGGGTGTTGCTAGGGTAGCGACGGGCTCCCCTGTAGGGAGATTTACCCTATTTTTACCTATAGCGTAGGGGTATCGTGTAGTGTCAAGATAGAGTCAGTAGGGTACGAGGTTGCTTTTGTGACATATAGGAAAATAATGTGTAAGGTAATGAAAAGTATATTCATGGATTTATGTATTATAGCTTATGTAAATATGTATAATATAAAAAGAAAGGTTTATTATTAACTCTAATTTTTTCACTTATTTTGTACAAAAAGGATGACTGGTATTTGTAGCAATAAGTCCGCCGTTTGTATTTAATATATTGTTTGTGTGTAATACATTTTGCAATTACACAATACACTTTACAATAAAAAAACATAATAGTAGGTAGGTATTTCTAGCTAAGTATAACTTTAAAGGTTAATTCGATTTCTGCAGAGAACCATAAGGTCATTAGTATAAAGTTCACGGCTGATAGATTTTTGGCATCTTTAATAAGTACTACTTTCATTTGTTTATTGTAAAATTTGCCGTCATATTTTTTTGTAAAGATACGCATGTAAATTTTTAAATTATTGTATTAGTATTTTTAACATATTATTAAGATATATTACATATTTAATCAACAAAGAAATAAATTCTGCCAGCATAAATTAAATCACCTATGACTAACATTAACATTTCCTTCTAACACCACCGTTATGCGTTATTATAAAACTATACAATCACTTTTATTATTAAAAGAACCGTTAAATACCTCTTGTGTTTTTACCACAGTCTCAATTTTACCCACAATTCCGGCAAAATCCCCGCTCTAGCATCACAAAAGCTGATACCTGCTCACACACACAACCACGCGCCTTTCACAGGGTCTCGTATTACACAAAAGGGCTGCACACATCTAGACACGTGTAGATATAATTGTTATGACACGATTATGACAATTAGGTGAAATGTTATGAGAAGGTTTTTGTGATAATTTATGTAAAGGAATTTGTTTTAAGTATTTATGGGATTGTTGACAATATGTTGGGGAAATTAGTTTGAATAGATATGAGTAAGCCTTGGTGTTATAACGAAAGTAACACAATGGAATAGTGTATTCATGTAACGGCGATTAATAAAAAGTATTTAAGTGCTCAAGTTTAACATTTGCATCACTTTACCTCGAAAATAAAAATAAAAATCAATAAATCACCACGCGATACCTATTGCTAAAGTATAAGGATGGATGATAATGATAACCAAATGAAAAAGTAGAGATACGTTACACCTTGCAGAAATTCGAGTGTTCGGTATTTTAGGGTTTCGTGCCAAATTGATAAAAATATGAACCCTTTTGTATCTATGTCTTTTTTTTCAATAAAAACTATTAATTATCATAATTTTATAACTTGCACGCCCGCATCTATTTTTGTTTAAAAAACTTGATATAAACGTTACTAGACATTTAATTATTAAGGGGGTCTTTAAAAAATATTATTAATAACAAAATAACAAATGGGCTGACAATATTATAGAAGGGCTTCTGCACATTAAGAAAAATTGTATATCTTTTTTTTATTTATATCCAAAAATGTCCAAAAAATATCGCGTTTATGGCTATTTATTTTTATGACGTGAAAAATCTGAAAATATTTATAAATATTATTTCATAGGAATAATAATGTACATGAAGTTGTCAATATTGATAGTTATTGAGAAATTAACAAAAAATCATGAAAGAAATGTGTTGGAATTTAGACAAGTCTAAGAAAAAAAGGCAAGTTTTCGGCCTTGGGGTACGGTCTATTTCTGTAGAGTACTCATAGTCTGGCATTGATAACGTATATTATTGTAGAGGCACGGAAAGTAGGGGATTATCTGACGAGATGGTTATGCCAGGACTGCTAAAATCTTTAAGTCCTAAATGATCATTTGAAATAAAAATTGATGAAAGAAATCTAAAAAATGTTTTTAAATACCTATTTAATGATACTCTACTTTTCATAGTTCGTCTAGATCGTCTTTTAAATCTACGATACAATAGCGACGTCTTTTTAAGCTTAAGCTAATACATATATCTAAATGACCCTTATTAATTTGCTTAGTATGGTGCTATGATCAAAACATTGAACAAGGGTGTTCTTTTTCAAGCTATCTCCATTCCGAATTTCATCTAAATCCGTCCAGCCGTTGCAGCGTGGAGGAGTAACAAACTAACACACACATACACACACAAACTTTCGCATTTATAATATTAGTGGGATTGAATACACGTTACAGACAATATCGTCTTAACGTTTGGAATAGGCCCAGCTCCAGGGTAGTGATTCTTTCAAAAGCAATGGTGAGCGAACGCAGGAGTGATGTCCAAGCGGCGAGTTTAAGTAGACCCGACCCGACAACGCGAGCAAAACTCATTTCAGCGCGTGTATTAAATTTGGCAGCATGGCTTCTCGAACGTATAACGCTGCCTAATTGAGAATGCACGCGCTAATATGTGTTTTGCTCGCTCTGACGGGACTACTTAAACTCGCAGCTTGGACTTCACTCCTGCATTCGCTCACCTTTGCTTATGAGAGAATCACTATATCCAGTACAATGATCTCCCATGATGTTTCCCGTAGACTGAATAGCTCAGTGACAGGTCGAGGAGCGAATGCTTTAGTTTAAACAGACTTCCCGGGAGAATTGACTAATGGATGGATTAGTCTGTTTATATTAGCGAAGAGAATGACTATTTTTAACGTTGTAGGTAAATTCTAAAACACCGTTTTTTTTAGATTTGAATAAATGATCTTTATTTTGAACTCGTTTTCATTTTCACCTTATAAACGAAATTAGCAATTCAATGCAATTGTATCTTTTATAAAAAGTAATTATTAAAAATAGTTTTTAGCTCAACATTTATCAAAACAAATCAAATCAAATTCATTTATTTCATTACATTTATATTTTACTAGCTTCTGCCCGCGACTTCGTCCGCGTAGAATTAGTAATTTTGCCATCCCGCGGGAACAGTGATTTATTTCGGGATTCATGGTTGCCTATGTTTTAATCCAGTGTATAAGGAAACTCTAACCTAACCTAACTAAATTCGTCCATCCGTTTTAGCGAAGAAGTAACAAACTATCACGCAGGCATAACCTTTCGCATTGATAATATAGTACCTATGTAGGATAGGATGTAAATAGGTACATCAAGCGCACACAATCGCTCTGGCCGAAATCGTAGTGGATAAAAATACCCTCGGTGCGCAAGTCCGACTCGCACTTGACCGGTTTTCAGTATTTTTAGTATTTTTAGGGTTAGTACTATGTATATAATATAATCGTATCAAATTTGACGCTTGTGTGTTTTACCATTTTTACGATACAACAAAAAGTTTTTATTTTATTTTAAATTTGTATTGAATAATAAAAACTGACAATATCCCAAACAAATCAAGAAGGACGAAGTTCTTCGAAAAATGAGCGCGAGCGGGCTTTGCCGCTCCTATTCACACTCTCGGCATCCACGACACGCTGCGAAGAACTATGTCGCTGTATATTATACTCTCATGTATAACCTAAAGTCGCACAATTTCACACTGAACGCATTTTACGACTTAAATGTGCCCAATTAGTTTTTACTTCTAAAGTTGAATAGGTAATAAAGAATAGTTAGTTTATTTAATTTTTTACATGTTTAATTTTCGGTAGTGGTTGGTCGAAAAATAACTTACCCTAACCAAGCCTATTCCGATTCTAAATGGTCAAAAAAAATACTTTACTCTAACTAACTGCATTCGGAGTAGGTACCCCGGGTCAAACCAGGGTGATAAAAAAATATATAACCTAACCAACTGTATTTACTCCCAGTACATTACAGCTATTATCAAAGCTCATAGCTATTGGTTTATTTAACTTTGATACATACTTCTGACTGTCATACTGAAATTCGAAGTTCAAAATAGCGATTCATTGTATTGCTAAAGTACTAAAATGCGATGATTGTTACTGTGAAAGTACACCACCTCGATACACGTTAGTGCGAATGTATGCCATTGCTTATAATATAGTTATAACAATACTAACCTAACCTAACCTATTGATCCGTACCATAGACGATAAATCTAGATCAATAGGTTAGGTTAGGTTAGTATTGTTATAACTATTATAAGCTTATAAGCAATAAGCAATGGCATACATTCGCACTAACGTGTATCGAGGTGGTGTACTTTCACAGTAACAATCATCGCATTTTAGTACTTTAGCAATACAATGAATCGCTATTTTGAACTTCGAATTTCAGTATGACAGTCCAAACTTCTACCCCCCATTTCAACCCCTTAGAAATATTTTTTTCAATATAGCCAGAAGTAATGTTTTATTTATTAGTAGTAGTAATACCAATTTCAACGTTTTTAACTACAAAAATGACGAAAATGACTCTCATATAAAATTCTACAATCAATTCTACAATTTGGTTAAGGGAAACTGATGATGAAGACCATAGATGGCCACCGGAACTCCTCAACGGTACCTATTTCAAGGGTGGCGATAAGGTATCTCGATTAAGATAGTTGAGCGACTACAACGAAGAACATTTAATTGTTTAAATATGACTATGACTTTCCCTGCGGCTTTGGCGTTGCTTGCGGCAAGCTTGAAATGTCTTAAGCTTCGTATCAACTAAGAAGTGGGACTACATAACCTTATTATGATAACTAAAAAGTTAAAAAAAAAGTTAAAAAAACAAAAAACCGCATAAAAAATAACTTCTTTTAAAATGGTAGGTAATAAGCTAGTCCAACTGAAGTCGGCTTTTGGTTGAAAATATTGCGACTTCAGCCGGACTAACCTATTACCTACCATTTTAAAAGATCTTATTTTTTATGCGGTTTTTTGTTTTCTTTAACTTTTTTTTTTAACATTTTAGTTATCATAATAAGGTTATGTAGTCCCACTTCTTAGTTGATACGAAGCTTAAGACATTTCAAGCTCGCCGCAAGCAACGCCAAAGCCGCAGGGAAAGTCATAGTCATATTTAAACAATTAAATGTTCTTCGTTGTAGTCGCTCAACTATCTTAATCGAGATACCTTATCGCCACCCTTGAAATAGGTACCGTTGAGGAGTTCCGGTGGCCATCTATGGTCTTCATCATCAGTTTCCCTTAACCAAATGATACTTTCTGAATGCAAGTGCTAGACTTGTTACTAAAAATGCTAAAATATTTGAGGAGTTCCTACTCAATTCTTCACTGATCCCCTCATCAGATTCAGATTTGGTGACATTGGGACCACCTCGAAAGTATGCTCTAACAAACCAAAAAAGAATTTTCAAAATCGGTCCACAATTGACGGAGAAATCGGTGAAAATACATGAAAAAAAAATTACATACATGCAGTAGAACGTATACGCCTCCTCCTTTTTTGAAGTCGGTTAAAAATGACGAAACTCATAAAAAATTCTACACCCTCCTCTTGGCAGGATTAGTGAATAATAGCTTCTGAACGAGTCTTTGTCCGCTTAGATTTCAATTATAGTTATTCCCTCGGGAACTTTTATTTTTTCCGGGATGAAAAGTAGCCTATGTGTTATTCCAGGGTATAAGCTATCTTCATTCCAAATTTCATCCAAATCCGTCCAGCCGTTGTAGCGTGAAGAAGTAACAAACACACACACACACACACACACACACACAAACTTTCGCATTTATAATATTAGTAAGATTCATTCGTATTTTTCTCCAATCTTAATATTTCTAGTGGCATATTTTCCTATCCGGATTTCTTACAGTCGCATTGTTTCCACTTTAATTAGGTTGAAAAAGATAGATAGGTTTTGGTCATGTTAGTGTTGCAGCAGCCCGAAGAGCCAAACCACCCAGGAATAGAACGCCCGTCGACACTATCAAATGAAATTGAAAACCGTTTTTTTTAGTTTACCAACAAGTGATACATCTACATTGTAGCAAACATCTTAAGATCTACAGTGGTAACACACATAATGATCACTTAATTATAGGTATCCACAGCATGCAAAGTTACACAGTATTCATTTCTGAAACGAGTTAAGTAAAATATCACTACTCTCACTACTGTGAAAAGTTTATTCAAGACAAAATACGAATGCGAATTCTTCTAGTTACCATTTGGGTATCAATAAAATTTTAAATCAGAAATTATAGGGACCAACCTTTTTTATTTATTTAAGCCGGATTCGACCAAACTGGAATAAGGTCTTATACCTAGATTAAACGCCGAATTTGTATATAGACTAATCTCGGAGTAAGTCTTATAGACCAATAGTGGGACCGGATTTTTGCCCTAAAAGTTTTTACAATTCTAATGTTGGAAAAATGTTGTATATAGGGCATGGTACATATTTCTAAGCATATTTGTAAAATATGACGAAAAGTTAGAACGAGCTTTAGGTATAAATTAGGTATTTATATTTTTTATTGCTGATGAATGAATATTGAATTAGAGTACAAAGTTTTTGCTTCATCATTTATGATATGTTGGTCACTTTATGCTATTAAGTTGTTAGATTTTTTTTAGCGTGGAACTTTGTCAAACGAATATTGATGTATAATTGTGCCAATGTTGAATTAGAGTTTGAAAAATCAACAACAATATCTCTCAATTCTTAAGTTAATAGACAAAGCCAAAAATTTAGAGCAATAAGATATCTGCTTTAAAAGATATATGCGTTTGCTGTCATAAAACCTCTAATATTGAATTAGAGTCTGTAAAGATAAGTCTACTAGAGTAATAGAAGCCTAATAGTAATATCCAGCTACTCTAATTCTTTATTTACAAAATAATTAGCATTTTTTTGTTTAACAGAATGCAGGTGTTCCAGATTTCTAAAATCGGAATATTGTAAAGAAATTAAAGTATTATACGATATGCCACAGTTTTTTTTAACTTTAATTCTATATTTACAGAGCTGTTGGCAAAAATTAAAATATATCAATATGTCCGAAACCCCCAAATAAATTTTTCTAACTTTTTATATTTTTGTTATTTAGCATGCCTCCAACGACATATCAAAAGAGAACAAACTCTAATGTTATCAAAACCTATTATTGTTCCACGACTGGTCTATTATTCCAGTTTGGTCGATTCGGGCCTTAATCAATTTACAAGTGTGAAATTCGCTGGAAAATTTACCCTAGTAATATTTACAGCTGCATTACATTACAATATTCACGTATTTTATAGGTCACTCTATTTTGTTTTATCTGTGCGCGACGTTTGACGGATGGCGGCCATTTTGGAAAATTTATGACGTCATAAAGAAAGCGCATCTGTCTGTTAGTGACAGTGTGAACTATCACGAGCCACGTTTTTACGTTTTGTTTTTACGAAAATATGAAAATAGGGATAATAATAAAACTACATCATGCCTGCGATTTCTCGCGCGTAATAATCTCAAACTGAAACAATTTTACAAGGTTTTATTTAACTTGCCATGTATGTATTAGGGAATGCAAACCGGTAATTCTTTGTATGGAAATTATCGGTAATTTACCGTTACCGTGGTAATTCCCATACAAAAAATTACCGGTTTGCATTTCCTAGTATGTATGTATGTATGTATGTAGGTATGTATGTATGTATGTATGTATGTATGTAGGTAGGTATGTATGTATGTATGTATGTATGAAGGTATGTATGTAACCATGTAATGCTTAAAGTAAATAAATATATTTCAATTTCAAAATGTATGTACGGTTCAAATCTTGCTGGTTAAATTTGACCCACTTCCCGGTTTCCGATGAAGCTGACAATTTGCATACAGCTTTAGTTCTGGTAACAATGCAATAATATAGCACCGTCGAGCTGGTCTGATGATGGAGACTCAGGGTGGCCAGAGGAACTCCTAAATTACACACGATACACCCGTCGTGCTAGGGCTCGTTAGAATCGTCTTAACGAGTAGATGACGACTGTGCAAAAAAAACACCTATAGACGTGGAACCGGCGTTAGCTGATGCAGATGGCGTTGGGAACGGAACGACGTCGTTTTCGCTCTTATTGCATGGACATAAAACTTTCTTACCGGCTCAGGCACTGGTCCACCGCGGGCGCTGAGCGGGAAGCGAGTAAAGCCAGCGATCAACTAGTTACATATGTGTCTCTTTTATTGACACGGGGTCTATACTTTTGTTTCGCTAAACTAGTAGAGAGGGGTGCGCCAAAGTTCATATAAAATTGCAACTCCAATTATTGGAACTCTGAAAATTTTTCTCATACCATTTTACATCATAATGATCACTCCTTATAATCTTCATAAAAAATGTTTATACTAATGATCGGAACTCATAATCATCTGAACTTATAACGCCAATATTCATGAAACCGTACACTTTTCAGAATTTCTTAAATATCTTACGTGTAGATAAAATTAGGTTAGGTTAGGTTAGATTTATAACAATCCTCAAAAAGAAACAGTCTCTTAAAAAAAAAACATTATAAGTTGCGATAAGTATGAGCAAAATTTTTCGAAGAAATGAAGTATGAGGAAAATTTTTCGAAGAAATGATGAGTATAGACACAAATCGTTATTTATATAAAAAATCTAAAGACCAATTTTATATGAGCCAATATGGACCCAGTAGAGAGAGTCCTCGCCGGCAGTGTGAACAGCCAGCGATGAACTATAAATATATCTCTCTTTTCTTTACACCGGAGCAATTATCTTTTGTTCGTTTCTTGGGCGATAAAATCGCCGATAGTTCATGGCTTACTCGCCGGCGGTGGGACCAGTGCCTCAAGCCGATTCCGCGTCGACAGGTTTGGGGAGACCCTTTGCTTAATTACAAGCATAAAGACATTTCATCTTACTCCCGGGTATGGACACATATGTTAAAAAATATATATCAGGGGACAATTTCGCACAAATTGACCTAGCCCATAACTATTGAAGCTCGAGGCTTGTACTATGGGTACTAGACAACGATATACATACTTAATATAGAGAAATACATACTTAAAAACATAGAAAACATCCAAGACTCAGGAACAAATACTCGTGCTCATCACACAAATATTTGCCCATACCGGGAATCGAACCCGGGACCGCTAGCTTCGTAGGCAGGGTCACTACCAAATAGGCTACGCGTCATTTTTAACCCCCGATGCAAAAAGAGGGGTGTTTTTTGTTGTCTATGGGATTCAGAGCCCTCTTATCATAAGGTGGCCTGTGTGCTCGTCTGCCTTCCCCGTGTGAATAAAACTCATAAACTTTCTTTTTACATTTTATTTTATTTATCCTTAAAAGTAAGCTTGAATAAAAAAATATACAGCTCATAACCAATTATTGTTTACCACAAAACAAAATGGCGTTAAAGATATCAAAAACGTGTTTTTTGGGACTATTGCGGTATATCTATCGGGTTAACTGTTCAAAAATTACATAATATATTATTTTTTACAACACAATTAAATAACGATATTAATTGTATAAAAATATACTCGTAGGACAACACCTTTTAGGTCACTTTAGGTCAACATTTGGTAGTCATGCGTGCCGTGGTCATTTTGTAACAATACTTGTTCAACACCATGGTCATGTTTGTATTTCCATTGTTATAACTTATAAAATGACCACGGCACGCATACCATAGTCACTATTGTTATAAAGTGACCTTCGTTACTTTAAATTGATATATTATTATATCAATGACATAAATTAGGTCGTCCAATTGAGGAAAACTAGCATTCTCTATTATTAATATTATGCAGATATTGAATATTTCCAATAGGTTGGATTTCTTATAATATTTATATTACAGTAAAGTAACAATACTCATTATTGCTCATGACCCTGATGTGTCTCACTGCTGGGCGAAGGTATCCACACTTGGAATCCCCGCTCCAACGTATATATTGTAGCATATTGTCCATGTCTTTGGTTTCATTATTATATTTCCATATTTTAACACAGCCAAGAAATATATGAAGGATACGAGGAAAAAAATCATCACCTTTGTCACTTTATAAGTAATCGTGATTTTAAAGTTAGAAACCATGTAATTTTGTATGCTTTTTTCGTGTAAAGGTTTTTTTAAAGGAAAAATAAGTGTTATTAAAATGTATATTTTTAACTGAGTGGTAAGTAGTTCATTGCTAACTCTAAATTAAGATATAAATATCTCATTTTTTTAAAGTTACCTGAGATGTTTTTCCATGAACCCTTCATATAAAGGTACACTTTAGGTATTAAACGGCCAAATAAGAAAGCTCCAAAATCGATAAACAATATTAACTTAAAACCATAATTTTAAACAGTTAACATAATACTATACTCGTTCATATTATGTGCGTAGGACACACCGTAATGTATAAATATAAATAATAAATACTGCAGTCTGCCACGTGACCTGTGAAAACGACCACAAAATGGGTGTACTTTATATTATTGTGTACTTGCGAGTAATCAACCCTTATATTATTATCTTTAAAACATGTTAAAATCTCCAAATGGCTAGAGACGTATGAAGCATGCAACCCAGTGCCGTTAATATACCGACTTCTATTGACTTCCCGCTCGCCGCTCCGCGGGACGCGCCGCTATAAGCGCAAAGTTATGGCCACACCGTATGGCCGTGTTCAGTGTCTGTGAGATTTTCAGTTAACTTTGGCTCACCATGATCTTACAGTTATCGTACTTACTAGACTCGTCGTCGGTACTAGACTCGTCGTGCGTACTAGACTCGTCGTCGATACTAGACTCGTCATCCGTACTAGACTCGTCGTCGATACTAGACTCGTCATCCGTACTAGACTCGTCGTCGATACTAGACTCGTCATCCGTACTAGACTCGTCGTCCTTACTTGACTCATCGTCCGTACTAGACTCGTCGTCCTTACTAGACTCGTCGTCGATACTAGACTTGTCGTCGGTACTAGACTCGTCGTCCGTACCAGACTCGTCGTCCATATAAGCTCCTCGACCGGCAAACAGTGAGCCGTTAACCCTAATATACACACAACTTAATAGATCACATAAAACGTATACATTTGTTGAGCAACAGAGAGTTTCTGACACATCCAAGTTAACCATTAAAAATAATACAAGTTTTATACTAATATATTTATTATAAAATTTTAATTGACATCCAGAAAAAGCTATGTATCCCCGTTTCTACTAAACTATTCATTTGATTTTTTGCTTATATTTTATTAAATAAACAGTTTATAAAAGAGCAAAATAAAAGAGTTATTAGAATATTTATTGCACTTGACAAACTTGCATATTATGAATAATGTTGACCAGCTGTTGTCCAACAAACGTTTACAACATAGTAGTTGTCTCGTAAACATCTTAACGTTAAAAATATGTCGTTACATAGAGAGGTAGTTAGAATAATGTTTTAGACCACAGTTGCCTTAGAACATATTTTTTAGAACGTCTCCGTTCGCAATATCTTCCATCGTCACTTTAGTTTTAAATCCTTTTTTAAAATTGCCCCATTAGATGTACCTTTTTTAATAAAGGCAACGATAGATATCCGTATCGACAACACAGGACATGGTAAAAAAGAACCTATTTTTTTGCAAAAAAATATTTGGAGATGTCCATTTCGTTACCGATGCTTTTTTAGTAACAAAACGGACATTGCCAGATATTTTGTGGTAACATATCTGGTTTTTTTTTTTATTGTCTGTTAAACCGTCGAAAGGAGTAAAATGACAGTGCTTCCAAAACTTGTGACTTATGTATGTGTATTTCAATGAAAAATACGTTATAAAAAGTTAATAAATACTATATTTTCAAAATGATTGTTTAGGTAACTTAAAAGAATCTTAAGTAAAAAAACATATATTCTAAGGCAGCTATCATCGGAGTTAAAATATACAATACACACGTGAAATAGTGAGCGGAAACTTAAGGGTACTAATACTTATACAACAGTTTATTTTTTTTTGAGTAACAAAACTGAAAAAAGAAACTAGTTGTGTGACCTTTATGGAACTTTATGGAGTTTTAAACGTCACTAAAACCCCCCTAACTGACAAAAAAAGGTTATTAATATTAACTTTAAAAAAATCAAGTTTCATTAGTCCCCAGGTATTCCGCTCAGGTTTAAAATTGCAACATATCTAGAATGTAGGCACGAGGTGCTCGTGTGGATCAGACACTTATATACCGTAACAAGTTTATAACTTGCACTGCGCGCCTTTCCTCGGAATGTTGGTGAAGGGAGATGGATGCGCGTAGAGACGTCTTCGGGATTTAAACTCGACTAGATCTATGATTTTAACAGGCTGAAACAAAAGAACATGTGAAGAAGATCCAGTGGCGTCATCATTACTGTTATTGTGTTTTCTAAACTAAAGTAGTGTCTTGTAAGCGAAGGATGATTTTTGTTGGCCAAATGAATACACAATTTATAGTATATATGACATAACTTAACAATGACGGACTATGAGGGAGTAACTTAACGGAAAAAATTGGCCACCCGCAGTGGCAGCAACCAGATGCCATATTGTAAGAAAAAGTTTCTTTCATCATTTTTCATTATGAATGATCATTTCCGATTTAACGATTTAAAGTTAGCAAAAGTGGGGTTCTTTAAAGCTTGCTTTTTGTTATTTGTCGTGAGTTAAAAATCTTTAAAAACAGTCTTTTGCTATAAACTCACCTCCTTGGCGGGCGGAGTGACCTTCTCCCCGTTTTCGGCGCCGGCGCCGCCCTCGGCCGTCGCGATGATGTGGACGGACAACTTCTGGCGATCTTTGGACGTGTCGCTTATGTGTTTCTACGATAGAAATAAGTATTAAGGGACACACAAATTGACCTTTTATGTGAAGACGAGCAAGCGAGTCACCTGATGGTAAGTGATCAGCAGACCTAGGAATATACGGGGCAAAATTAAATGACAGCTAGGGATTGCCTATATCGATAAACTCAATTATCGATGCTTTTCCCAAATACTAGTGATCGCTCCAAGTTTTGTTTGTAAAAATAAAATTGTATGGAATGTATGCAAATGAAACAAAATAGCAACATAATTCGGGTTATTCTTTATTTTATAAGGATTTTTTAACCTTCACCGTCATACTTTTTACTTTTCTCCTTATTGTGTATTTCAGAATGACTGTCCCATGTACTATTGTTAAAATACACGAATATGTTAGGAGTAAATAAAATATGATGATGATGAGAGAAGGTTAAAAAATCCTTTAAAAAAAAGTACTTAGCTATTTTGTTTCATTTGCATACTTTCAATAAAATTTTATTATAACAAACAAAACTTGGAGCGATCACTAGTAGTATTTGGGAAAAGCATCGATAATTGAGTTTATCGATATAGGCAATCCCTAGCTGTCATTTAATTTTGCCCCGTATATTCCTAGGTCTGGTGATCAGCTGCCGGTCATTGAGAAAAGAAGCTTTTGAAGCTCCCATTACAAACTTTTAGGCAAAGAAGTTGTAAATAAACAAGTTCTTACCGTATAAAACTCTATAAGTTCTTTTTTACTAATCGTGTTGAGCACGTCCACTTCTACCCGCGGTCGGTCGAAGTTGTATACCTGAGAATAAACATACATTATTCAAAACTTAGGCTATCCGAAGCAATTTCAACAGTAATTGGAACACACCAAAACAAATGGTGTTAGCTATTTAAGATAAGATAAGATACATTTGACTGATAATAAAAACGGGTTTACAAAAGCATTGCTATAGGGGTCCCTGATTTAAAATAAAGGCCTAGTGCGAGTCGGACTCGCGCACGAAGGGTTCCGTACCATTAACTATACAAGATAAGACACTATACCGGTTGCCGTTATTAAAATAGAGCAAAAAAACGAAACGAAAAATGTATCGTACTAACATAACTCAAAGCCCATTCAACGTTTCACTTTGAATAGTGAGCTGCGGTGCTGATCTGATGCCGGGGCGATGAATAAAGTCCTCTACGCACTGTCCATCTTGAACGACAGCAGCGCCCGACCGTCAGGCCCGATAGTTCTGTACGCACTATCGTGAAAAATATCTATGATACTAGACGTTGCTGATGTTGGGGCTCGTTGGACAAAAAATCGGCCGTCCAGCAAGCCTACGCAATATCGTTTTGCGTCGTGCATCGTGCTCGGAGAGACAGCATGGATGGATAGTGCTCTGAGGGCTTAAGCGTACCTGCGCGGCGATCTCGCTCCAGACGTGGCTGGCCTTGGTGGCCATGCGCTTGGGCCGCTCGAGCCGCTGCGCCGCCAGCGCCGCGCGGTGCTTCAGGAACTCCTCCTCCGTCATGTCCTCCAGGTATTTCTGGGAGGCAAGTAACAGATTCGATGTAACACTAGGACTTAACCCATTATAGGTTGAATTGTTTGATAATTTAAATTTATTTTGAATTTTAATGTATAGAACAATAAAGAACAAATTCTGACTACGACATACGGTACCAAACGGGCCCGCTAGTCTATAATGGGTTAAGCAAGATATGGAGTCGACATTCATATTAAAGTTTGCCGCATACTCGTTCTCAATTATTTATTTTAACAAATTAACCTTAAATGTGTCACTCACACGCCAAACATGTTTCCTATGCTATGCAAATTACAATTTATTGACACGAAACAAAATTTACGGCCAAAGCCATCGTTGGCGTAAATTTCAATGGACAATCGCACACAAAGTGATCTAAACTAAGCTGTAATGTGGGTACTAGACAACGATAAACGTACTTATACACAGCGTCTTTTTTTATTTCCGTTACTTTAAGGGAACGTTCTTTAGGTCAAATAAAGTTAATTTCTCGAAGATATTAAGATGATAACTCCGACAATGCCGACATTTAAATCACGAAAAACCAAGTAAAATCAGCAATTCAAATTTCAATTTGTGTTGCTATGGTCATGTTTAAACAACAGTCACTTATGGTTCAAACTGTACTCAGTCTTTATTGGTCGTTACAAAAGGGTTGCTATGGTCACGTTTAAACAACAGCCAGTATTGGTTCAAACTGTACTCAGTGGTCATTGATGATTACAAAAGGATTGCTATGGTCACGTTTAAACTGCAGCCAGTATTGGTTCAAACTGTCCTCAGTCTTTATTGATGATTAGAAAAGGGTTGATATGGTCACGTTTAAACTACAGCCAGTATTGGTTCACACTGAATTCAGTCTCTATTGGTCGTTACAAAAGGGTTGCTATGGTCACGTTTAAACAACAGCCACTATTGGTTTAACTGAACTCAGTCTTTCTTGGTCTATACTATACAAAAGAGTTGCTATGGTCACGTTTAAACAACAGCCACTATTGGTTCATACTGAACTCAGTCTTTATTGGTCTACACTATACAAAAAGGTTGCTATGGTCACGTTTAAACAACCGCCACTATTGGTTCATACTAAACTCAGTCTCTATTGGTCGTTACAAAAAGGTTGTTATAGTCACGTTTCAATAAATATAACAATGTCAAAGTACTGTTGTGGTAATTGGTATGGTTAAAAATGACATATTTGACATTAATTATTAGTTAACTCAAAATGCCCTTTTACAATGAACGTAGATCACATTTAATTACTTTAAAAAATATCTGAAATACATCTGTATTTTAAAATCTAATCTACCATTTTGTTTACGGATGTACAGTCAACCAATTTGATTCCTAGGCCACTATGGACTTTGTCAATGTGACGTTGTAAACCACATCATAAGAAGTCTGTAACGTTTGGTTGTCAACGTCACTTTAACATAGTCCAAAGTGGCCTAGAAATCAAATTGGTTGACTGTACCTAGTAATACGCCGAAGTTAACGTAAATAAATCAAAACACGGTGTATAGAGAAATATATACTTAAATACATAGAACATATCCAAGACTCGGCAGCAAATATTCGCGCTCATCGGACAAATATTTGCTCATACCGGGAATCGAACCCGGGACCGCTGGCTTCGTAGGCAGGGTCACTACCCACTAGGGAATGCAATTTAACCGGTTATTAACCGTTTTGTATGAAAATAACCGGTTAAAACCGGTGATAACCGGTTATTTGCATTCCCTACTACCAACTAGGCTAACGCCAATAGGCTAGTATCCTAAAAAACAATTAGTCCGTCATTTTCATTATCAAAAAATATATGACACATATTTGTCAATTAAACAAAAAATTACGAAGATGTGCGTTGAAGTGTCGCGTGACGTCACGGCCCACTTTATACCACGTTGTGACGTCACGAGCCCACACTCCCGAACTTTGATGCGCGTTATATTTGTCAATTTTGATTGATTTGATAAAGCAAAAAATACGTGTTCAATAGTTTTTGAAAATCTTACTGACGGACAATTTAGTTTTTTTTTCTACCCAGGACACACTGCTATTCTTCCATATTGATGTGTGTGTGCACGTCTGTCTGTGCCCCCTACCTTAGCGCCGGCGAGGAAGGCCTCGATCCTCTCCTCGAGGTAGGCGGGGTGCCGGTCGCTCTGCACGATCACGCGCAGGCCCTGCGTGCCGTTCGAGCGCCGCACGCCGCTGAACACTATGTAGCCGAGTTGCTCCTGACGAACAACAAAGTTTTGAATTTTTACCAACAGTTTTTTTTTTATATTATGGTCAGTTGAACAGTAAAACGGGTGGTTATTAAATTTTTGGGCAGTTGGTTTATTAGTGTCGCAGTTAAACATAAACAGTAATAAAAAGGAAATTGGGCGGTTCAATAAATAAATGGGCAGTGTAGAAATGTATTGGGCTGTTTAAAAAAAATGGAATGGGCGGTTAGGGAATCAGTTTGGCAGTTCACACGGTGTTGATTATGTTTACCCAATCATAAATTATACACCTCTACTTTTTTTTACATTACGTGCCAAAACATACAAGGGATACATTTTACCGCCTTATTATTTTTAGAACGGCTTATAATGACATTCCTTACCGACCAATTCCGATTTGTTGACTGCCCACACGCAACTGCCCAATTCAGTTATTTTACCGCGCAATTATTACAACAATCCCAGTAGGGAGTCTTCAATGACGGGCGACGCCGCCCATGTAAGTACTTACGCTGTTACACGCAGATATGCCAGGGTTGGCACAAAATGGAAAATAGAATAAATTACATTTTTACTATGTAATCATTTATCTACAACCTAGAATACATTTAACACATAACAATTACACTATCGTTATAGCGCCACGTTATGAGTATGAATATGAGTATTGAATATGAGTATGTACCTTATTCCGGAGTATGTTGAAGCAGGGCTCTGAAAGTGCCTGTATCAACACTTATAGCTTCACTTTAGGAGTATTTATGAGTATGTTTAGTCGACTACAAAGAGATGTATCTGCTTTTGGACCTTATTACAATGTAATAAGACAAAAAAGTGGATACATCTCTTTGTAGTCGACTGTACCTTAGTCCGCAGCACGTTGAAGCAGGGTTCGGACAGGGCCTGCGTCACCAGTTCTAACTCCACGTTATGAGTATGAATATGAGTACGAGTATGAGTATATACCTGAGTCCGGAGTGTGTTGAAGCAAGGCTCCGACAAGGTCTGCGCTAACAGTTCCAGCGCCACGTTGGGGCGCGTGGCGCGCACGCCGCACGCGTAGTAGAGCGAGGCGCACGATGATTTGTGTACCGTGTTGTCTCGCTCTCGCAGGTAGTGGGCACCTGCAGGTTGACGCTTACTTATAGTTATAGGCAGAAAAAAACCATATCGTCTTTGACTTGTTATCGTATTGTCAACGTTTTGACAGCTCTTATTTACTTGACAGTAATGGCTGCCGAGTCAAAAACAATATCATAACAGGTCAAATACGATGTGGGTTTTTCGAATAGTGTCTATGAAAATCAGATTAAAATACTGAAGAATTATCAGGTAAAAAATAAATAAATAAAACTTTGCTATTTCACTAACCTTTTTCAATTTCGACTTCTCTGTACATCAAAAGTTGCTGCGCTAACAATGGCGAGGCATCCTTAGGTAATCTAAAAACAAGTTTAATTTCATAAATTCCATCAGAATACCCCGTTAACATTTAGTGGTTGTGGAACCCTGTGCGGGGTCCGTTCGAAAAAAAACAATATCTCTCAATCTTCAAACGACTTTGTATCATAATGTCTAAATACCGAAATAACTTATTTCTTTCTCCTTAAAACCCTTTATTTAACAAAAATTCGTAACACCTTTCTGCCAAAACGCATTAAATTTAATATTACCTACTCTCAAAACGCCTAAAATTTGTTGTTAGTGTAGGTGTAGGTATATATTCTCGTGTATATTATGATTTGAAAAAGTTTCTTGACTATACAAGAAACACCCCCCGCCAACCCCTATGAGACCCCCTTTTTTATTTCACGTTCTTTACATATTTTTTATTTATTAGTAAATCCACCGTAATAACACATAATATACTGCAAAGAAAATCAACTCCCTATCTATTACGGTTCGAAAGATATAGCCATTTAATAGGGTCTTGTTGGCACCCTTTGGGTACGGGAGGTTAATAACTGACCTCTTCTCGACGGAGTCGGCTATCTTCAGCGCCCGCTCGCGCGTCAGGTTGCCGAAGATCAGCGCCTCTACGTGGACCTGGCGGACGAAGCGCGCCGCGTACTCGTCCAGCTGTTCCGGCGTTAAGGCTGGACAGACACACGGACATACAAGGTGAGAAATAGTCAAGGAGGCTGATCGGGCACTTTTACATGTCAAAAATCTGGTTCACTAATGATCAGAGATCGGACAAATGGGCGTCATTACCTCATTACTCTCAAGAATGTGGACATGACTAAAGATTTTTATTAAACAAATTAAATTACATTAATTGATTACTTACCCTAAAAATAATTTTGTGTAGATTTATTAAAGCAAATAAACAGTAATTTTTATATTTTTTTCCATGGTTAGTTTATTCCTTTTTCATACATATATTAAATCACGCCTGTTTCCCAGAGGGGTAGGCAGAGACCACTTCTATCCACCTGCTACGATCCTGACAAATCTCTTTCGCTTCTTCTTCTTCCACATCGACGTACATGTATGAACATCGAGTCATACATGTACGTCGGTTTCGGGTACTTAAAATTTGGCCCTTTTCCAGTATTTCTCCGATTTGATTCGAAAAAGTACGCCTATTGCGGCCCCTTCCGATCATCCCACTCACTTTCGCTCTGTATATCTCTTTCGTCAATCTTCTTTCATCCATCCTTTCCAAATTACCTAACCATCTAAGCATGCCCTTTTCAATCTTAGTCACTACATCTTTTAGTCCACATTTTTTCTTCATTCCTTAAGATAAAGATAAAGATAAAGATAAAGATAAATTTATTTGTTAAACATGAGTTACAATTTTATAAAGATGTCAGAATTAATTTCAGATCGTCATGTTTTACCTTTCGGCGTACAAATGAGAGTTGGTATAAATTAATATGCTAATTAGTTATCTTATACTACATAGGTATCTACAGAAATATGTCATTTACAAATTCGCTAACACTGTAATAACATTTTGTTAATAACAATTTAATTAGTTCCCTTTTAAACATGTTGTTATCACTAGACCTTATTTCTTGAGGGATTTTATTGTATATTACAGGTGCTTTACCAAATATGCTTTTCCTCAATAGTGCTGTTTTTGTTCGTTGAATATTTACTTTATCGGCATCACGGGGTCTTAAATGTCCAATATTCACATTTTCATTTCGTTTAAACAGTTCGGGGTTACATTTAACGAATATTGCCACTTGATAGATGTAAAGTGAAGGGAACGTTAATAATTTATGTTTCACAAAATATGGCTTAGTACTATCTGCTGGTTTAAGACCGAACATTGCCCTAACGCACCTCTTTTGGCTTTTAAACACTTTTTCTCGATCTGTGCAATTTCCCCAAATTCCTTACTCTATCAGTCAGTTTCACACCACACATACTACGCAATGACCGCATTTCAACTGCATTTATACCACTTTCATGCTTGTCCTGCCACACCCAACATTCACTACCATACATCAGAGTAGGGGCCAGCTAAAATATTATATGTGTCAATAAAAATAATATAATATAATATGTGTTAATATTTTCTTTGTTACTTCTAGACGTCAAATTGTCTGACACTTACATTCCGCCGCATCCAAGAGTTGGCACCTCGTCCAGACTATATCGGACAGACATAGGGCTTGTTGGTACACGGCGTGCTGGAAAGAAAACAATAATTCAAACAATATTTGCAGAACAGATGTGTACAAAGGTGAACTTATCCCAGCTTTGTGGGTGGTAGGCCCTTGTGTAGGTGATCGGGTAGGAAAACCAAGAAACAGTAATTATAGTGTTTTTTATAGCTGGGACAGAATTGGGAAATTCGAAACCATAGGAGATAGAAAACACTGTCTTATGAACCACAAGCCACGACTTCGTCCGCATAGAATTCGATAATCATTATTCCTCCGGAAACTTTTAAATTTCCGGGATGAAAACTGGCCTGTGTTAATCCAGGGTATAAGCTATCCATTTCAAATATCATCCAAATCAAGAGAGTAAAAAACAAAGGCAAACTTTATAATATGACCTACCATAGAATATAGACCTGATACTTCAGGTCTTTTATTGTGATTAATTTTTTTGGTTAGGGCGCATAACGTCCCACTCGCAGAATGTCACTTTGTCCCTTTCGCGAAATGTCCCTTACGCAAAATGACCCTTCTGCAAAAGGTCCCGTTCGCAAAACGTCCCTTCACATAAATAAAGTCCCCTTCGCAAAACGTCCCTTTCGCAAAATGACCCGTTCGCAAAACGTTCCTTCCCATGAGAAGACTCTTATAGTCTCAACTTAAACAAGCTTTTTCCAGACGGGACATTTTGCGAATGGATAATTTTGCAGACGGGACGTTTTGCGATAGGGGCGTTATGCAATAGGGACGTTTTGCGAAAGGGGTGGGACCTTTTAAGAAAGGGACGTTTTGCGAATGGGGTATTTTACATAAGGGACCATTTGCAGAGAAGACGTTATGCGCCCTAACCATTTTTTTGCATGTATGGACTCCATCGTCATAACAGATTTTAGATCGAGGCGTCATGCGGTTGAGGACGCTTGGCAAAGGGTTAAATTGCCCACCTGATACGGCTGCTCCGCCTCGAAGTTCTTGATGCCCCGGATGTGGTTCTCCTTCATGATGGCGAACCGCTGCGGGTCCACCTTGAAGTTCACCACGTGCTCCACGATCTTGTCGAGCAGCACGTGCTGCTTGTCGTCGTAGCCGTCGATGGTGATCTGAAGACGAGAAGACCGATTTCATTTCATTATCATATCATAACCAGACATCGTACATTTCGTAGCATCTTTCTCTCTTCTTTTTTGTTCTTCTTTGGTATATTTAAGTATCTATTTCTCTATATAGGTATGTTTATCGTTGTCTAGTACCCATAGTACAGTGCTATAATTTTCTTAATAGCTATCGGCAATTTTATTTTTCTATGACACACGAGTGACAAATATACTGTCAGCTGCGAGTGCAAGCGTGATAGCGATAGCCAGCCGACCGTTGTTAAGAAGCTGGGAGTACTATACGTTATTGAATGTTTTTCCTGCTTTCTTTATTGAAAGCACACCGCCCGTCGTTTGTAACGGCTCGGGAGGCCAGAGCCACCAGACGAATACCAAACGCATTACTCTGGTCGCTCTGGCTTTGGCTTTCGGGCGAAAATGGGGATCAGATGGTTCGTTAGAAGTCAACGCAAAATAAGTAATAAAAAATTGGGACGAACTTTTGTTGCTGACTGCACTTCTTTTAGTACAGTCATCATCTGATTATCATGATCAAATCAACAAGTCTAAACTTGATTGTTTGTTAAATACAGCAAACAACTGCAGCAGGCTGCCGTAGAACAGCCTCTCAGAGCCCGCTTAGCTGGCTGGAACATAGCTAGACTCACGCTGATCCCGCACTTGGCGTTACTGACCAGCTCGGAGACCTACGCGAACTGCTGCAGGCTGTCCCGGAACAGCTCCCAGAGTCCGGTCAGCTGGCTGGAACATGATAGGACTCACGCTGATCCCGCACTTGGCGTTGCCGACGCTCCAGCGCAGGCCGGCCAGCTCGGCGGCGTACGCGAACTGCTGCAGGCTGTCCCGGAACAGGAGGACCCAGATGGACGTCAGGTTGCAGTTTACCGGGTCCAGGTACGCCAGGGGACTAAAAAATAAATGCCACTGCGTAACCAACTAGGGAAGAAAAGACGCCGAATGAAGCGCAATGTATAGCTGAATTTTTGGTGTTTTCGGCGGTAATTTTATTTTTTTATCGAAATACCTTTTAACGAACCTATCATTACACAGAATTTTCATTTCATCGAAAGGCATTTCTCACCGCAAGAGTTTTACTTCTATATATCTAATAGTTACTGAGATATGACACTTCAATCTTTGGGCTAACTGCCCAATGATATTTTTTTTGCTAGCGAATATTCAAATTCCCTTTGTCGCCTCTTACGACATCTACCTACTGGAAGATATGGGATGGCACTATTCTAACCCGACAACCGCGTGGGATTAATAACATACCAAAAATTCAGCTTAACATCGCGGTTTGGGTTTTTAAGGCCTTTATTTGTAAGATATGACGGCCTAGAATTACATAGCATAGTGAAGGAAAAGAGAAGTAGACAGACAATACAAAATAGACGAGGGAAGATATTTGGTTTCTTTTCCCTAAGTCCAGCCTAGCCTAGACAGGCTGTGAGTAGGCCGTCAGTCAGTCACGGATGAGGTATGTATAAGAATAGAGATCACTCACCTCAATAAGTCGAACGTCATAAACGCTTTGGGCAGTTTGAATTCGTTGTCTTGCTTGAACCAGAGACGCATGAGAGGCGTATCCTGGAAAAAATATTTTCTTTAATTTCGTAAGAAAATACTTGGGTTTTATCTTGTCGGGGAAATGATGGGGGCGTTTATTATTTGTCTTATTGATTAAGTGTAACGCGGTTTTTGTTTTTTTTCAACTTTTTTTTTAAACTTTTTAGTGATCATAATAAGCTGTTATATAGTCCCACTTCTTAATTGATATGAAACTTTAAGACATTTCAAGTTCGCCGCAAGCAACGCCGCGGGAAAATCATAGTCATATTTAAATAATTAAATGATCTTCGTTACAATTGCTCAACTATCTTAATCGAGATATCTTATCGCCACCCTTGAAATCGGTACCGTTGAGGAGTTCCGGTAGCCATTTGTGGTCTTCATCATCAGTTCCACTTCACCAAATGATACTTTATGAATCCTAAAATCGCTATATGTATGCCTATAATATTTGAGGAGTTCCCTCACATCCTCATGGCTCCCCTCATCAGATGCAGATCTGGTGACAATGGGACCACCTTATCAAACAAAAAAGGATTTTCAAAATCGGTCCACAGTTGACAGAGAAATCGATGAACATACCGACAAAAAGCAGTTGAACATAGAACCTCCTCCTGTTTTGAAGTCGGTTATAAACGGAGATGTCCTGGTACCTTGACCATGGCGGGCGCGATGGCCTCGAGGCTGGGGTCGGCGGTCTGCTCGAGCTCGAGCCGCGCCGGGATGAACTCGTTCGGGGGGGGGAGGTGCAGCGCCGGGATCGGCTTCACCGCCTTCCATTGCTGCAAGGGAATTACATACATACATACATTAAATCACGTTTCCCAGAGGGGTAGGCAGAGACCACTTCTTTCCACCTGCCACGATCCTGACAAATCTCTTTCGCTTCTTCCACATTCATACATCGAGTCATGCACGCACGTCGGTTTCGTCGTTCGTTATAATCGTAAATGATCATTCAAAATGAAAAATGATGCAGGAAACCTAAACATGATTTTTAAATACATATTCAATTTTTTTTTCTAGTATTGCTTCTGCTTGCCGCCATATTGAAGAAGAGTGCTTTTTGTTGAACTTGTTAACATTCGAGTAAATTAATTACAGAATTAAAAACTGCCGTGGGATTTAAAGCATGCTTGTTATTTTGTTATTAAAGTATTTAAAAAAAAATGCTACATTACAAAACGTACCTGTATTTTTTCAGGTTCTATATCCTCCTGTAAATACTTGGTTCCGTACCAGGGCTCCACTTGCGTGCACTTATCGGCGAAACATCTGGAAACAAGGCGATTTATTAACCCCTGAGAAAAAAAGAGGGGAGTTACAAATTTAACGTTTGTATGTGTGTATCTGTGGCATCGTAACTCCTAAACGGATAGGCCGATTTGGACGTGTTTTTTTTTAAAGAAAGCTAGGCTATTCGGGAACGTTCTTAGCTAGTTTTCATGAAAATCGGGCCGTTTAAGAGATGCCATGAAGACCAGATCGGGGACGTATTAAGAAAGGGCCAGGTCAGGAGACTCTTAAACCGACACACGTGTATGAAGAGACCTATGAGTGTGGTGGAAGTGAGGGAAGTTTGTCTGCATCGTAGCAAGTGGAAGGAGGAGGGTCTCTACGTCCCCCTATAGGAAAGAGGCGTGGTTCCATTCTGATTAAACTAGCGTTCTTTTTGAAAACCACGTCCAAATCGGTAATTCATTTACAGCTCCGGTTATGGTAATTAATTAAACATATTCAATATTTTTACACATTTAAATTGTTGTAAAAGTTTTTTACGAAACACCATCACTGACATTATTCATGCGCGTAACCATGATAATAACAATTCTATAATTATTATTATAGAACTGTTATTACCATGCCAACGCTCATTATAGAACTGTTATGATACCGTTAACCATATCAGTATTAGCGGTTTATAGTAATAACTAGCGACTCGCCCTCGCTTCGCTTCGGTTTATGTTAGTTTTTTTGTAACATGCGGACATAATACAGAATTTATTATACATAAAGACCTTCCTCTTGAATCATTATATCTATTGAGGAAGACCGCATTGAAATCCGTTGCGTAGTTTCAAAGATCTAAGCGTGTATACATAGTCAGACGGCGGGAAGCGACTTTGTTTTATACTATGTAAGGATGTACTGACTGGGCGACGATCCCGATCCGCACATGCTCGGGCGCAAGCATATCGAGCAGCTCGTCGATGAGGTCGGGCCGCCACTCGGTCAGCAGGTAGTACGCGCTGAGCACGTCGCGCATCGGGAACTCCTGGGGGGGGGGGGGGGGACACGTATCGTGAGCAATTGGGTCCGGGGGGGTGCGGAACTTTGAAAGATTAGATTAGATTAGATTTATTTATTTCATTTTGAAAATTTACATGTCATTTTTAAATTAAAATACCATGAATTCACAAAAAGATCGTCAGAGTGTATAACAATAATAATAAAATAAGTAATAGTCAAATCAAAATACAGTGCAAAATTAAAATGAAGAAATAATAAGGATACGTACTATATTAAAGTCCCGGACCTCCCCCGCATATTGTATTGTATCTGTATTGTATGTGTATTGTATATGTACTGTATTTGTATTGTATTTAAATTATATTTGTATTGTATTGTATTTATATTGTATTTTTACTTGTGTTGTATTCGTATTGTATTTGTATTGTATTTGTATTGTAATTATATTGTATTGTATTCGTACTGTATTTGTATTATATTGTATTTGTATTTGTATTGTATTGTATCTGTATTGTATTTGTACTGTATTGTGTGTGTTGTGTTACCTGCACCAGCCCCACGTGCGACGTCACGAGCGACCGCGGCTCCTGCGAGTCCTTGAACCGGAACTCCATCGCCATCAGGTCCTTCTGCTCCTCCCACACCCACCGCTGCGGCTTGGTGGCGCGCAGCATCGCTATATACTGCGGGGACACAATAGAATAGAATAGAAAACATTTATTTCGCTTCATCTATACTAATATTATAAAGAGGTAAAGTTTGTGACGTTTGAAGGGGTAATGTCTAAATCTACAGAACCGATTTTAAAAAATCGTATCGTCGAATCGATTTGTTGGAAGAATGAGGTTATTGTCAAAGACTATTAACGGTCCATTATAGGAAGTAAAAGTAGTAAAATTATTTTGATTTTAGTTCCATGAAAACTGTTCAATAATGTCCATATATTTTCATAATTTGTTTTGGGGAAACCAGACACCACCACCATGTTGTGAGAAAGAAAAAAATTAAGTCGCCGAATTATGACATTTAAAAATCATATTTTGGTTTCTATCATCATTTCTGATTTTGAATGATCATTTAGGATTAATAACGATTTAAAGGTCTTGATATTGTAATGGGGTATCTACTGGACATAAGTTACACAGTTTTTTACGCGTTTGAACGCGTTCACGTCAAATACAATCTGTGTCACTCATTTTGTATTCGACATTACGACCAAACATGTTTGCTATGTTATGCAAATTACAAATTAATTGATACCAAACAAAGTCTATTTAATCTTGAACTTGTGAGGGCCGTAGCCGTCGTGGCGTCAGTGGCACGACTTACAGTTGACGGCCAGAGCCGTCTGTGGCGTTCAAAAGGATTTCAGCTCTGACCGCAATCAAAAACATGATCACTCGGTTTTTTTAACTGACTGTACTTTACCTGAAGAAGGCTTGTAGTACTGTTAGGCGATGGGCTTACAACCTGTCACTAATTTACACTGGTAAAAACATCTTAGACTGATTGTGCAAAAAGTGGTTACAGAATTAACAACAAGTTTTTAGACTTGTAGGTAATTCTGTAACTCTGCCTACCCCAATCTGGGAATGAAGGCGTGAGTGTATGTACAGGTCGATTCACAAGAGTTGGCACGAATGGATTGAACGAAAGTAATGTCACCTATCATAGTGTGAGTGCCGTCCTTTGAACCGATGTTCGAATTTCAAACCGAAAACCTGTTATTATTTTACACACTTGTATACTTTCGTTCACTCATTCAATCCATTCGTGCCAACTCTTGTGAATCGACCTGTATGTATATGTATGTACTTTACCTGAAACACGAGAGCGACGATGTCGTCTATATGCTCGACGCCCGTCCTTGTCAAATCGACTTGCACGCCGAAAAATCCGAACCCACGACCGCCGATACGCGTCCCGCCCACGAGGCTGAAACATTACAACCATAGTTAGCTTTTAAAGGAGGGTTATGTGATTGACCTGTATGTAATGAATGTATGTATGTCCGTTCCTATGTCCCCTCGTAACTACTCAACGGGTCAACCGATTTTGATAAATGATTCGTCGTTAAATTTGTCTTGACACTTTGCGGACACGAAATCGGCAACTGAATTTTTATTTGTAGTGTTCATATTATATAAAACAGAATTCTTAATAAAAGAGTCTTGATTTTTAATAACATCATATGTTGTGATGTTATTAAAAATCAAAATAATTAAATAGTACTTTTGAGGAATCACGGGAGTTTAAGTTATACATGTATAAAGAACGAATTGCCCTTTCTTGTAACACGAATATAGTCTGTATGTGAGCTACTGTAATTTATACCAGGGTAATAATATTTTGGCAGCGAAAATGTTTGCTAATATCGTTAATGTATTTGAGTTTGTATTAGTTTTCTTTGTAATGTATTTGCGAAGTATTCGTGATATATTTGTAATGTATTTGAGGTATATTTTTAATGTATTTGTGGTGTATTTGTGATGTATTTGTACTGTATTTGTGATGTATTTGTACTGTATTTGTGATGTATTCGTACTGTATTTGTGTCCGTCCCTCACCTGTTGCACCAGCCTCGCGCCTTGAGCTCCGACAGCAGGCTGCCGGGACCCTCGTGCCCGAGCAGGTGCGACAAGTAGTGGCCTGGCTATGGACAACAGCGGTGATGTGAAATAATGTCCCATGCGTTACTTTGGGGAAATTAAAAGATAGACTGGTTTTTTTTTTCTATACTTTTGGGAAAAAATGCACGTTGATGGGATTTTTATTTTGAGAGACAAAAAGGATGTCCGCAAATATGTGTGAATATGTTTGTTGTGTTACTAAAATCCAACATATATTACTGTAATAAAATAAAAAGATGCTAGGCATCATCTTGTTTTTGGTAATACTTCAACACTCCCACTTAACCAAATACAAAGATAACTTAACTCAAACAAAAAAAAACTAACATTTTCAAAAAAAAAATGTTTATTGAGCAAATCTGCAGGCATATCAAACTGAACCAATTGTTGTGGTTGTATTTTAACCAAATTATTTGCTACTGCGGCGTTAACTAATCGCTTTAGAGCTCAAACTAAACTACAAGAAATAGAGAATAATAGAGAAAAAAGAGCCAGTGAATCGTTACTCACCCCACTCTTATAATGCTTCCTGCTGTCCGGTATGGGGAAGTCTATGGAGAGCGAGCGCAGGTCCTTGACGGGCAGGCAGTAGGCGCGCTTGCGGCACAGGGGGGGGGGGAACGGGTGGTCCGGCCACGCCGGCGCCGACACCGAGCGGTCCTCCACCGCCGAGAACAGCGGGACCACCATGGCTTCCAGCTCGTCCAGGGTTTCTAACACAAAGGCCAGGAAGTAGGGGGTTGTCGGCCGCAGGGTTGATAAAAATCATGTTTTTTTTTAAATCAAAATAATCGGATTAATTTGATTTAAATCGGACTTATTTAATTTTTTTATGCTGATCTTTTTAAATTTGGAAGTCAGTTATTATTAAATAAAAAGACAATTTCAAAAGGAAGACTAATTTGGCCGCCTTCTCGGTACCTAATTAATTTATTTCTTATTTTGCTGTGCACCAAATTGAATGCCGAAAATATTCTTTCGACTCAGCGGAAGAAGCAACTGTACGGCATCTTTTTTTCTCCTAGACATCTTGTTGTATTATTCACTTTAACTACGAGGGGTGATCCATAAGTTTTGATAATCGGTATTAAAAATGGGAAATATATAAATCGTTATATTTTAATTGGAATAAGCACACTTTCTATATTTCCAAACACTTATTAACTTCATTCAATTGTTTTATTTTGCCACTATAAAAATAATTTTACTTTTGGAGTTCTAAACGGTCAAATTTTGTACCTTCCCTAAGTCATCACCAGCTCGTGATTATTATATAGTTTTTTTTTGAACATCGGTGAATGAGAAGTAATAGTCGAAAGTTAGGGCTAAATAACGAGGACAGCGGTTATCAGTTCTGATCTTTGGTCGATGAGCAGCACCGTTGTCAATTAGAAGGCTCTGAAGCACAATTCCTGCCGCAAATTCGTTTTTTTTTTCTTCATCTTATTTTTAATATTTTCCCATAACTATGATAGGATAATGTTATATAACTCTCCTAGATTATTTGAACTCAATTGCTAAAAACGAATGTCACATTATTTATTTGTAGGCCTCAATAGTCCTGGAAAAGGCCGAAAAAAGCACCGTAAAATTTGGTTACAGAGCTGGAGATAAAAATACCACTGCAATGATAACTTATTAATCCTTTAAATCATAATGATAAATCAAGGTTTCATTTTTAATAACAATAATTTTTATTAGTGTAAAAGAACTTTCTCCACACCGCTCCAAAGTATTACAAAACGAACTCTTATTTTTGCCGTCTTGTAAAATTGTTCATACAGATGTTTTTTGTTTAGCTGTCGCAGAAAAAAGTAATGAATAATGTATAAAAAAAAAATCTCTAATTTAATTTTGATTAGTGCCGTGGTATATTCCACATTAAAAGAATATCATTAAGTGGATGGTTCATACTGATTCTCAAAACTTATTGATCACCCCTCGTAATCAACCACGAATGACCGCGCCAAACACTGAACGGACGGATTCAGTCGCGAGTTTTTTCGGGAATTCCCCAAACAGCGTAGGTAAAGAGCATTGAATACGTGTGTGTGCGCCGTAGTTTATGTCGGGGAAGTCCCTTGACATATTTCGGCTGGTTTAGTCGCAGTAATAAAGTATTGATTTAAATCATTGATTTTTCTAAAAAAAAACAATTGATTTTAATCACGATTTAAATCACTGACTTAAATCAACCGATTTAAATCATATCAACCCTGATCGGCCGAGTTCATATAGACGGCCGAGCGAAGCGAGCTGGCTGACTGTGAAGCCGACGCTGGTCTTCCGTTGGGGCCGCTCGGTGAAAACACGGAAGGCCATACAGACATTACGGTACATTTAAAGCAAACAATGAAATGAAATTAAAAATAACATGCATGCATGTCGCAACAGACGGCACCCAGTCCGCTCAGCAGCAGCATGACAGGTGACGGGTGACATTTCAATGTACATTGGCGCAGCTAATATGAATTCCAGTTATGTATCAGCGTTTTAACTTTGCAATGTATACCAAATTGTCACCTGTCACGTGTCATTGTCAAGATGGTGAAATAGGGGGCGGGTGACCATCAGATAAACTAACAGTATCAGCAACCTGCATTACTTGACATTAGACAAAACAAAAACGCCCCACCCTCGATGGCTATGCGAATGGGACATAAAATGCATTTTTGTACAGTTTTTTTTTTACGTAAATGTAGAAGATTGATTTTTTTACAGCTTCAAGGGACTGCAAATTTGAGTATATGGTTTAAATTTCAACTCGATACCTCCATGCGTTCCCGAGATAAAGCGTCTTGACACACAGACAGACGGACAGACGGACAACAAAGTGATCCTATAAGGGTTCAGTTTTTTTCCCTTTGAGGCACGGAACCCTAAAAAAGTGGTAAAATTGTTTTTCTATGTCGTTTGTGTCCTCACCTCTCCCGGTGACGACGAGCGCCATGATGTTGGCGGAGTACCAGGTGGCGTGGAACTTGAGGAGCTCCGTGCGCACGTCGATGCCTTTCTCTTTGGGGATCTTCTCCAGCGTCTCTCTGTTGCCTGCGAGAATACATAGCATATTCAAAACTAACATTAATTATTTGTTTAAACTTATTGAATAGTAAAATATTGGAGAAGTGCGAGTCTTTTTTAGGTCTTCCTGAAATCTATAAGTAGAAAACTATTTTTTGTATTTTTTTATAATGTTAGGGTCGAGTTTCACGGGGTTTCATGACTTAAAAACTATTCATTTTAAATAAATATCCGAGACCGTTTCAACAAGCCCTGTCATTTGAAATAAATGTCCCATGTTTGTATGTTGGGGTGGGGGGATACAGCGTACCCTCACTGGTGTTCTTGTTGAGCTGGTCGAGCCTCCAGGTGTCCGAGGAGGTGTTCTCGTGCTCCGAGTAGACGGCTGTCTCCATGGCCTGGGGGGGGGGGGGGTATAGAGTGCTCACCGGTGCCGAACTTGTGGTAGGGGTGCGAGGGCTCCGCGCTGCTCTTGTTGAGCTGGTCGAGCCTCCAGGTGTCCGAGGAGGTGTTCTCGTGCTCCGAGTAGACGGCTGTCTCCATGGCCTGGGGGGGTATAGAGTGCTCACCGGTGCCGAACTTGTGGTAGGGGTGCGAGGGCTCCGCGCTGCTCTTGTTGAGCTGGTCGAGCCTCCAGGTGTCCGAGGAGGTGTTCTCGTGCTCCGAGTAGACGGCTGTCTCCATGGCCTGGGGGGGGGGTATAGAGTGCTCACCGGTGCCGAACTTGTGGTAGGGGTGCGAGGGCTCCGCGCTGCTCTTGTTGAGCTGGTCGAGCCTCCAGGTGTCCGAGGAGGTGTTCTCGTGCTCCGAGTAGACGGCTGTCTCCATGGCCTGGGGGGGGGGGGGGTATAGAGTGCTCACCGGTGCCGAACTTGTGGTAGGGGTGCGAGGGCTCCGCGCTGCTCTTGTTGAGCTGGTCGAGCCTCCAGGTGTCCGAGGAGGTGTTCTCGTGCTCCGAGTAGACGGCTGTCTCCATGGCCTGGGGGGGGGGTATAGAGTGCTCACCGGTGCCGAACTTGTGGTAGGGGTGCGAGGGCTCCGCGCTGCTCTTGTTGAGCTGGTCGAGCCTCCAGGTGTCCGAGGAGGTGTTCTTCTCGTGCTCCGAGTTGACGGCGCTCAGCTCGCGGCCCGTGGCGGCCTCCGTGAACAGGGGGGCGATGAAGAACTGGGCGAAACTGGGGGGAGGTGGTTCTGATTAAAACGATATCGATCCATCATTTATTTATGGCAAACATGTTGTTCTAGAACAAAGCAATAGATTATCGGTTCTACTACCGTATACATTTTGTAGGTGTATGTATGTGTACCGAATTTCATTTGAAGGAGGTGGGGGGTGGGGGGATGTCAGTAGACCAAAACACCTAAATTGTTTTTATTATGGGAAATTTAAAAGTTCCCGAGGGAATAACGACAGTCGAAATCTAAGCGGGGGGAAGTCGCGGGCAGAAGCTAGTATCCACTAATCCTACTAATACGCGTATCCTACTAATCCTAAATGCGAAAGTTTGTGTGTTAGTTTGTTACTCCTTCACGCCGCAACGGCTGGACGGATTTGGATGAAATTTACAATGGAGATAGCTTATACCCTGGATTAACACATAGGCTACTTTTTATCCTGGAAAAATAAAAAGTTCTCGAGGGAATAACCATAATCGAAACCTACGCGGACGAATTTGCGGACAGAAGCTAGTTGTAATATGTAGTATGTGTACGTACATGTCAAGCGACTTGGGCAGGTACTCGGGCAGCACGTCGAAGTAGTACGTCGTGTGGTCGGACGACGTCGCCGCGTTCGAGGAGCCGCCGTGCTCCGACAGGAACTTGTTGTACTCGTTCTCCTGGGAATAGCGAATAAAACAAATAAACTTCAGGGTGCTTTTTTTTTACTGGGACATTATGGGAGGAAATCCGAAACCATAGGTAAACTGTCTTAGCAAACATGCGTGCCATAAAAAGGCTAGGCCATGTATCTTAGAATCCTAAAGTTGCTTTTCCACAGGCGACGCGAGGCGAGACGAGGCGGGACGAGAATTTAAATTTGTATTGATAACCTAACCAACAAAAGTTGGAAAACCCCCGACATTCCCATTTCAAAGTTCAATACTTCAAAAACGGCTGAACCGATTTCGATATAAAATGTCTAAGAACCACCGCTAGAAAACCTGCTTTCAAATAGGGGTGTTTGTGTTTTGCGTCGGGGGTTAAAAAATAGCGCAACCTCCTCGAGCGCGTGCGGTGGAAATGGGTGTATTAATACAAATAAAAATTCTCGCGCCACCTCGTCTCGTCTCGCGTCGTCGGTGGAAAAGCACCTAAATTTACAAGAAAAAAAGAGGTTTATTATATTCACCTCTGGATATTTTTCTGTGCCCAGGAACAGCATGTGCTCGCAGAAGTGGGCCAGGCCCGGCAGCTCGTCCGGGTCGCTCAGGTAGCCTAGAAAAAAATAAAAAAAACATTAAAGGCTAAACTCGCCGTCAATAGAATTTACGAACTATGTAAACAAAACCAAACGAACCAATTCACCATGATTACTCGATAATCACGTACTTTTAAAGATCAAGTGAGGTCTTTGCAACTATTTATACACTAAATCATTATTTTCATATTAAGTTTAAGATGAAATAACTATTCATTATACGTTATTTTTAATAAAAACACGCTTGGTGAATATTTGAGGTTATGTGTCAAACAGTACTAATTTGTTATAGCTCATGCAATTTATGATGGCGAGTGGGCTTTACTTGTGGTAAATACATATCTGTATACGTGTCAAAGTGTGCGTGACAGCGAGAGCGGGTATGGTAAGCATAAAAAATAAAAAGAAGTATTGGACACATTATACTTATTATACTGTCGCAAACCCTCTAGCAAATAATGATAAGAAATAATGCAACTAAGTATTTTAAACCGACTTCAAAAAAGGAGGTTCTCAGTTTGACCGATTTGATTTCTCCATCAATTATGGTCCGATTTCAAAAATTCTTTTTTTGTTTGACCTTAAATATTATAAAACAACAAACTACTTATTTATGTTTTTGATGTGATATGCGAACTACTTAGTCATATTACATGTAGTAGCGACACAAGCGACCTTCTTGGTTGCATCTTCTACGAAATTGATGTACCTAACTCTATCTTGTCGCGAAGATGACATTACAAATGTCTCCGTATTTTCTGTCTTAAAATTACGTACAATTTTATGTTACTTAAAATTAAAACCTATCTGTAGGTTTATCTTTATTTTAGAGGGCTTATTATTGCCGTGTTTCTTGGGTGACTAAACGTGGATCAAACATCCGTCACTCTCACACTTATATGTATGTACTTGTCAGAAAGTGTCGAATGTTTTATTACCGTTTTGTCAAGCGATAAACACGGATAGGCCCACAGTTCTAAATAAATTTACTATTTTTATTTTAGGATACTTCAAAATAAAAATCCGTTATACCTCGCTATGAATAACTTTGCGTTTTTTCCGGATATTGGACATGCTGACGGTAGTTCGTGGCAGTAAGCGTCGTGGAAACAATATGCACAAGTAACTCGAGCGACGGCGCGCTCGCGACTGATCGCTCCGTCAGACACGCACACTACCGCAATGTGCATGTACACGTTCAACCACTAATAAAGCCCACTCGCCATCGTGAATTGCATGAGCTATAACATAGTTGGCAAATTCTATTGACGGCGACTTTAGGATTAACTTATGTATTCTTACAGATGGGACCTTTCGGACCCGACTTATATTTCGCCTGGAATAATAGTGGGGGTCCACTCCACCCCATAGATCGGGATCTTAGACCGTAAGGCACTGGTCCCACCGCCGGCTACAGACTATAAGCTAGTAGAACTATAAACTACAAAAGAGTGGGCGAGCGGCGAGAAGCGAGTAAAGTTTTGATAGTTTTGACGCTCTGCTATAAAGCGAGTGTTCGCGGACGACTTAGCTGAGCTAGTTTTATAGTCGATAGCTTTTATCGCTGCGGTCAACTAGTAAACAGCGGTCCCACCGCCAGATATCGGCGAGCTCGGCGAGCAACTAGTAAAATTCTGTACTAGAAACAGTTGACAATCGGCGGGAGGCTAGTAAAAATTCTATGGAATTATAGCTTACTCGCCGGGCGTTGGGAGAGTGTCCTCGCCGGCAGTGTGAACAGCGAGCGATGAACTATAAATATATATCTCTCTCTTTTATTTACACGGAAGCGTCTTTTGTTCGTTTCTTGGGCTAGAAAAAAGTCGATAGTTCATATCTCATTCGCCGGCGGTGGGACCAGTGCCTTATAGATTCAATTCAACATAAATTTTAAACCACTTTGACTTACCAACGTTGACGTTCAGGGCGGCTGCGGACTTGTCAGTGGTGGGGTCACTGATGAGCAGAACCTTCAGCCGGTTTGAGAGCTCCAAGCCCCTAGGAAAACAGACAATCATGAAATATACTTGAGTTTGGTCAGTACCTAACGGAAGTTACTGGAACCCCTGCCGCCACGCGAAATTGAGCTAAGGATACCTTTGAGTATTTGTGAGTACTCAACTCAAAGAAGGATATCAACATTTTGTACAAATTCATTAAAAATTAATAGTAGATTGTTCAACAAGGGACTAAAACAAGCTCTCAAACTCGAACTATAGCCACCCTCGCTCAGCTCGCGTGGCTTAACATCTCGTGTCATGTTATTATGGTTGGTTTTTCTCGCATCAAACACTTCTTTTCACTTTGAATGTGAGCGAAAAAAACGACGTTCTATACAAAATTACAATATCTATTTTTTTTTTTCTTAATTAGTGGCTTTCACTTAGTGTTGTTAAAAGACTAGTCTTGAAGACTTTTGAACCTTAAAGACTTCCAAACCTTGAAGGTTCAAGCTTTGAAGACTCGAGCGTTAAAGGTTTGAGCTCAGAAACGGTTCAGAACCTTAACGACTCAAGCTTTTTATGAGCTCTTAAGAGCAAGTCTTTAAGACTCGGGGTTCATAGACAGCTCAAGCTTTAAAAACTCGGCTTATTGAAAGCTCAAGGCCCGGAACCTCGAAGGCCTGAGTTAAGCGTTAAGAGCTCAAACAATGAGCGTTATAGGAAGAAAGTATTATTGTACGGTCAAGTGCAAAAATACGTATCGAGTTCATCCTCTCATAATTATGTATCGAGGCCTTATTTCGCTGACGTTAAGCTACTATGGGACATATTTTTGATTGGTTATGTGCACCTATATTTTTACACTTGACTGTACCTATATTTATTTTTAACCCTTAATTTGACCTCAGGATTATGCTGTTAAAATCTCTCGGGTTCCTCACGGGCATCCTGTATAATTATCAAATATGGCATAGATAACATAAATTAATCTACTTCGTTAAAAGCTTTTAAGACTTAAATGCTACAAACCTTATAGACTTAAACCTTCAAAGCTTAGGAGGCTTGAAAGCTTGAGGCTTAAAGACTCTGAGGTTTCTGTGCTCGTAAGCAACAACGCGAACTTATTAAGTTGAGGCTTATATGGTCGAGGCTTTAAGGTTCGAGGCTTCTAGACTCAGAAGTCGCGACTCAAGTCTTGTAGTTTACGCCTCGAAGCTTAAATTCACAACACTACTTTCACTCCTTGTTTTAATAAGGTGTATTTCACCAGTATCGAGTTTTAGACAATCGCCATGGACTTATTAGAGAAACAAGTCCATGGATATCACACGCGAGGACAATTGTTCGGTTAAAGAGATTTACTCTGGTGGACTAAACAAACAGTAGCACATGGGGTTAGCTCCACGCGCTTCTGTCAAGTCCCACAATATCTATTAAAATAAAGTTTCTTACTTCCGCGGTTGTTTTTTTTAAGTGACGCTTTAAATGCTTGCATATTTAGCCAACAGATTCAAACTTTAAAAAAAAAAAAACTAATTGGACCATGCGTAATAAAATGAATTCATCCTTAATATAATTCAATATATTCATATTCGTAATCATTAATCGTGTTTCACCAAATTAAATCAGTTTTATTTATATTTTTGCACAGTTGTCATTTTGAGGTTATTTCCACACCCTAAAAATTTTCTATACACAATCACTGAAAATGGCGATAATCCTCCATTCACAAACGCCGTGATTGGATGTTTAAGACTATCCAAAGTAAATAAAAAAAAAAAAATGTCATTAGTCCCTAGAGACTAATAAGAAGCTTTAGTCCCGATATTCAGAGACTAAAGTAACATTTTAAAATCTTGAGAAGTGAAAAGGTAAATAACATACATAAGATTAACTTCGATTTATGGCAATGAGAAGGCAAGCGAGCGATCTGATTGTGCTCATAAGTGAGATCTGTAACCCATAAACATTTGCATTTTCAAGCTAGAATATTGTAGTTTTATATAGAACATATTTTTTTTTCCTGGCATTCAAAGTGAAAAGTAGAGTGTTTAACGCAAGACTAAACAACCATAGTGACACTCGAACTATAGCCACCCTCGCTCAGCTCGCGTGGCAAAACATCTCGTTTCACTATGGCTTGTTTTAGTCTCTTCATGATGATGATGATAAGTGGGGACGCGGGCGAGGTAGACGGGCGGTCGAGTGGCTCTCCATTCATTCCGCCCTCTTTTAGTCCCTTGTTGAACAATCTACTATTACACACTATGTGTATTCTGTAGTGGTCCCCTCACCTGTAATCCCTCCGATCCTCCTGCGACTTGACAATGTCGTCGTATCTGCTGACGACGGCGCCGGGGCCCGGGCCGGGGCTGCCGGGCGCGGGCCCGGCGCGGCCCGGGGGCTGCCGCGGCGCGTACGCGGGCAGCGACATGTTCGAGTGGCGCCGGAGGGACACGTAGATATAACTGGAATTTAAGAGGAATAAAGTTTCTGTTTATAAGAGCGTAGTAGGACCTGTCGTCTTTCATGGATCAGAGTGCTGGGCTGGGCAAAAACCTGATGTATGAATTCTTAATGTTTTACTAAATGTTGTATGACGAATGCCTCAAACATACATTCAAGGTAAAAGGTGCTGTTCTAATGTCAAAGAGTAATAAAAAATAACCATTAAAAAATTATAGGTAATTGGTGACTGGGTCAATATTTATAGCAATGATACATTGATGGTGCTACATTAACATTTATTGAATCATGGCCTAGCAGTTACGAATATTTGATGAGTAATTTTATAGATAAATAATTAGCAACAAATATTATTCAAGGACATCAAAAACTTACCTATGTGCCAAAAAACTTGAAAAAACTACGGAAAATACAGCACGGAAGCAACAGGCGTATTTCAAGCGCTAATATACAAATAATCACACGCTATAGTTAGTAAAAATGTAATAGTTTTACTAATAAAACACTAAAATAATGCGAAATAAACCATTTACTAAGATTGAACGAAATATAACCTATTACAGCTGGCTCGATAGGTCACCGTCGGCGAGAAATTGTGGTAGCCCACAAACAGTATTCTTCTCGATGCCAGTTTGAAAAATTTAACTTAAAAAGCTAAATTTTAGACGAAATCCGTGTTCAAATCACGATGACAAGACTACAATATTGACTGGTATTGACTGACGTAATTGACGTCACAGCTTTTTAACTGGCTTATAAGCAAGGGGGTGCGACTATTCAACCTTTAATAAAACCTTCTAAAAAGGTAATAATAAAAATAACTATTCAAAGCCCTCCTATAATTAAAAATACAACTGGGGCCCGTTTCACGAAGCTACAAGTTACAAATTACAAGCGGAAGTCTCTTTCTAACTCCTTTTGCTAGAAAGAGACTTCCACTTGTAATTTGTAACTTGTAGCTTCGTGAAACGGGCCACAGGTGCCTAGTCCCTATCACTCGTCCGTCACTCGAGACTATATCGAAAATAAATATAGTTCGTATATTCTGCTAATAGGCTATTTTACTAATTTTAGAAAACCTTTTTAAATGATTCTATATTACTTTATTACATATGAAGCACACTACATTGATATTTCCAAAAGATTCTACTCTTTATCAATCAAAATCTATGTTAAAGTTTAAATTTTCAAAACCGCGCTAAAAACGCTGTTTCTATCATGGCGCTGGCTATATAACAAGTGTGACGTCACACGCAAGTAAACAATAATTTAATGAATGGACCAAAGTAAAGCATTAACGTTACTTACCGATAAAGTACACCTCTAGTGTTGTCATCTGTCAGCTGTTCAGCTGTCAAACCACAGATAATAGGTGTATGTCTAAACTGAAGTGTCAAACTGTCTTGTTTACCGGCTCTTACTAAACTAAACTTGTCCATTCTTGTTTAGATTTTGCTGTCGATCAAATACCACTCAAGGAAAAAACTTTAAAAACTATTTCACAGTTTTTTAACAGATATGGAGAGATGGGAAGCCATTGTCGAGCGTCCCATAGAGCCAGGGCACCGGCCGTTCGAGAAACTACTTCAAACAGCAAGCGTCGTACTGAGCGATGATACTGATTTAGCGCCTTTTGAAACTGGTTAGTTGAAAGTTTCTGATGTTACGTCTAATTATGAATATTTTCATTACAGACTGGATCAGACGTCGTGTTTATTTGAGTTATGTTACGTTAGTCTACATACTTTTAAACAAAGTTTGAAAGTTCCTACTTGTTTTGTTCATTCTGCCTTTAATGGTGCTTGTACACGGTGCATGTAGCTTGAGCTAGTAAAGGCGCGGGCTACTTGCGCGGGCAGTATGCTTAAGTTTGATGCAAAATGCTTGAGTCACTGGATCACACACTTTATACTGTTGTTTACAAGTGCCTCAATATGCGCAAGCTACTTGCATCGTGTATAGTATAAGCACCATTGGTAACAGTGTTTATGACCTTGTGTTAAATTGTGGAGGACAAGACAGCAGACATTATATCCCTCTAAGTTGGAAAGGTATAGATAATATGTAGTTTTATTTATATACAAAATGGAGAAGGCAAATGTAGACTTGTTTTGTCACATTCAACAAATTTGATTACCAGTTAAGGCAGCCGAATTTTCAAAAATCCATTAAGACTGTATTTAATTATTTATTGTTTTAAAAAAAAATATATATTTTTTTCCACTAACCTAACCAGACTATCTGACCATAGGGCAGTAGTGTGCCATGCCAACTGATTCCCTTGCCTAGACCACCACACTGATATTGCGATACTCCATTTTTTTTTTAAATAGGTAATCATATCTAAACAGCGTATTTAATATTTTATTTTACATATTGTTGGTGATACTACAATACTGCGTTAACAAATTGAATAAAGTGCAAAATACACCTTAGTAAGTCAGTAAGCTACATTTTGCGCCTTTCTGAATTTGTTAACTATGCAGTACTTGCAGGATTACTGACAATATATTTAGCACTAGAGGATGCCCGCGACTTCGTAAGCATAGATTTAGTTCCCGCTACTCCCCTTACTTCTTCCTGTTGGAGGTCGATTTTCGGGAAATCCTTTCTTCGTTCTCACTTACATCATGCAAGGAACTCCTGTAACAAATTTCAAGTTTCTAGGTACAGTAGTTTTGGCTCTGCGTTGATATATAAGTTAGTGAGTCAGGTTTGCCTTTTATATATATAGATAGATAATGTAATTATTATATTGTCTTACCTAGTTTGGAATCAGATTGTATTGTAACTTATATTTAATTATGTAAATGATTTATAATTGTTCTTTTATTATTTTCAGAATGGGTAATAGACACGTTGCTATATAAGCCTGTGGATCTCCTTCAAACCATAGCAGGCAAACGGGCAGAAGTCGTCTGGACAAAGGCGCTGGCCGATGCCCTGAAGCTGCTAGCTGTTGTTGTGGCCAAGAGTGCATATGCGGAGAAGTACTATGAAGACATAGTGAATGTAAGTATTTTAGAACTGATCTCTGACTTTTTTATCGCAATTCACTGAGTTCTCAATTTGAAAATATTAAAATAAATATATATTGAGGGACAATGTCACGAAAATTGACCTAGTCCCAAACTACACACTTGGCTTGTGCTATGGGTAATGATATACACACTTATTATTATATATAGCCTCGTGAGACTTGCGGCCTGTTTCACGAAGCTTAATTTACAAATGACAAGCAGAACTCTCTTTCTAGCAAAAGGAGTTAGAAAGAGACTTCCGCTTGTAATTTGTAACTTGTAGCTTTGTGAAATGGTATTTATGTATGTATGTAAAATAATAATTTCAGCTCTGTCTCCTCGGTTACGACTCAGAACTCCGCAAACACGCTCTGACTTGTCTAATAGAAGTCATCAAGCGTTCGGAAGTCGGCGCCAAAAACGCTTCGCGCCATATAGACGAGCTGGCGATGGCCACGCAGTGCAGGACGCCGCTAGCCTTGCTCGTGGGTATGTACAGCATATGAACGTGTTCATTATTCACTAGCTGACCTAACATGGTCCCGTTTCTCCGGCAACTTTTCTATTTTTGCCCCTAAAAACCTTTTTCAAACTTGCCAAAATTGGAAAACCGGGCAAGAGCATGTCAGACTTTAGTATCAATTCTGTGTTTTGTAACTCTCAATAACTCAGTAGTCAATTCAGTGTTCTGTAACTTTCTTATAAGTTCTGAGTTCTGCAACTGAACAGAATTAACTCGGTTATTAATTCTGTGTTCTGTAACTCTATTTAGAGCAACTCAGCTATCAATTGCTTCATTTTCAATTCGTTTCCCTGCTCCCCAAGTTGCTAAATTTCCACAGGCGCTATCTGCGAGCACCACCCGGCGGTGATATGCAATGAAATCAATAAAATATGGCGGACGTACTTAGTCATGCTGGACAATTCCAAAAATACGGTAAGTTACGAGTAACTCGTGTTTCTAACCCCGATAAAAAATTAGTGTTATAACTTTATCGTCTGCTTCTGTGTAACTCAGCGGGGCAAGGCTCAAGCTACCGGTGGTAGGGCTGCAGAGAGAGGAACCTCCTCTCAATGCGTGCCGTGTCGAGGAGTACTGCTTTCTATATGGCTCTTGATCCAGCCATCTAGCGAGAGTCTCTTGAGGTGTTGGTCGAGACTCTTCGCTATAAGACCATTTGCCGAAACAACTATCGCGACAATGATCGTCGAGTCAACATCCCTCATGGCGGTCACCTCGTGAGCCAAGTCAAGGTACTTGCTGAGCTTGTCCTTGTCGGCCTTCACGAGGTTCTCGTCATGCGGGATGGTGACGTCGACGAGCACTGCCCGGCGTTGAGATCGATCTGTCAACACGGTATCAGGCTTATTGGCGACAATATCTGTCCGTGATGATAGATCGATCCCAATAGAGTGTAGCCTAAATACCAACTGGCGCCGGTGTGTTCTTATAATACTCGTTTGCCTTCAGTATGCCGTGAAAAAATGATTTGTAATATATCTCATTCAAAAATCTCTCGGTGCGCGATTATTAATATATTTTCTGTTTTCAGGACAAAGTGACCAAGTCCATATTAGAAGGGGTTTGCAGCTTATTCAAGCATTTCGGGGAAGACTTGCCGACGTCAGAGCTTAACAACTTCTATGAGAATCTGTCTTGTAAATACATTAAGATCCCAGGCTGCCTGTCTAGTAAGTAAATGGCTCTTTTGCATGTCGGCAAAGAGCGTCGGTGGCCTAATGGCTTAGGCGGTCGACTCGTGATTGTAAGGTACCGAGTTCGAACCCCCGCGGTCACCATGTAACAATGAGTTTTTCTAAATTAAGTGCATTACCCGACGCTGTTACGGTGAAGGAAAAACATCGTGAGGAAACCTGCACATTCGAACAGCTGAGTGTGTAAGAGGGTTTTTGCACTAAAGCTCCTTAATGGTCGAAGTGTATCCAAAAGGGGCCATCTGTAAGACAAGATAAGGTCGGTAATATGGAGTGATCCACTAGCGCTTCGGACAAGATCATCATCGCGGAGAAGAAACGCCGCAAGAAACTACAGAGTCATATTAATAATAGTGTTTTATTTGGACGACTTAACAGAAAAAAACAGTAGAAGTGTGATGTGGGCGTGACACGTGTGGCATAGTTATGCGGAGTTCCGCGCAACCTAGCTGAGTTATGCCGCGATCGCTTGTGCGTTACAGTTGTGCGAATAATATTTCTAAAATAGGAAATAAATCCAGAAGCATGCCTTATTATGCTATTTTGGAATGTAAAAACGATAGCCGCACCAAAAACATTTTCTATGGTGGCCTTTCGTTATACTGTTTCTTGATTGTATGTTTGTAACATAACAATTTGTAACTTTTTATGTAATCTTGTAACGTCGCATCTCGTCTTCACAATGCAGTGTTAATGTAACCTTCGCTTTTAGAACTTTTGTAACATCCCATAAATGTAAATTTGTATTTGTGTAACATTTACACTTTGTAACATTACATATTGTCTTATCTTTTCTAGTTATTTTGGTCACAATTCCATGTCCTCGGCACAGGAGTCACTGGGTTACATATTGTAACACTATTTAAATTCTTTATTCATCAATTTGCTTTATTTTAGTATGTTTCGAGATTCTACAGTCCTACGCAGGATTGTTCCGCGAACGTTTATCCCAGGATAAACCAACTCGGGAGTTGTTGTGGAGCTCTATCAGCGACGGCAGCGAACAAGCCACGCTTAACGTTTATAATATTTTATATAGGCATTTACACAAGAAAGTTATAGAGGTAAGAGATTAATATTTGTATGCCGCGTCTGCGGCTGTGATCGTATTGTCACGTCTTGATAGCTCTTATTTACTTGACAGTAATGGCGGCCGAGTTAAAAACAATACCATCAGACCATCACATGTCAGGGGCAATGTGATTTTGACGAGTTGAATAAAGGCCCAGGTGGCCTGTCTACTCGTGCTTCCTTCTATAACAAGCTTCGTTCTTGCCATAACAAGCAATATATCGTCATTTCTTCGAAAAAAACACCTTTCTCATATTTCGTGACGTACGAACGTAAAGAGAATTAAGTTTAAACTTATACATCTCGAAATATCAGATGCGAGTTTTTTTCAAAGTAGTAATGATGTTTTAATATGGAATCAAGAGATATAAAAGTTGTTTTTTGAAATACATTTTATTACAGAATATGATTGCAACAGAAGTGCTACCACAAGTTCAGTCGACACATACAAGAGTGAAATTAACTGCTCTAAGAATATTAGCTTATGCCAATATCGAAAGTTTCGGAGATTTGACGCAACATGTAGACATACAAACACTGGAGAACGAGTTCCGGAGGGACAGAGTGACACACGGCAATGCGGATATTGTAAGTATAGTGGACGGATAAATAATGGATGTACAGTCACCCAATGAAAATGTTGAGCATACTTAGAACCTTGTCATTGTGATTGCCATTGTTATGGTCATACTTGTCATTTTATGTTCAGTTTGAAGTTTATTATGACAGTGCACTAAAGTGCTATTTTTGTTGGGGTACTGTACATGGAAATACAAATTCAAATTCAAAACATTTATTAACTAAAAACACACTACAACACAGCCGACATGGGAAAAAAAGAAGAAACAAGATCGGTGGTCACATAATTAGAAATGCTTGTGTTTTTCCTATACAATTGCCTAAAAATGACACTTATCTAATTTGACTACCAATAAAAAGAACTTAACGAATTTAGTTGCTAGTTACAGTTTACTAAAGATCTTTAACTAAGGTTTAAATTGATGTACTGTGAACCTCTGTCAAAAACAGACCTTATTTTTATAGGGATTTAAGCCTTTGAACGCCATACGTCAAATACAAAATGTGTCACTCACGGTTCACTGTTGAATCGCATAGTTTTTTTAAGCATAATGTATGTTTTCGCATAAATTCTTTTGGCCGAAAACTGTTTTTACAATAGAAACGGGTTTATTTTAATTATTATAAAAAAAAAACCTATTCTAATCTACACAATAGATGTTTATTAAAATGTTATGCGAAAAGATTTTATACGTTTCAAAGGGATCCCGTCACCCACAAGCCGAACATGTTTGCTATGCTATGAAAATGTCAATTTAATTGATACGAAACAAAGTCTCTTTTAATCTTAAACTTGTGACGGCTGCGGCCGTCGTGGCGACAGTGGCCCGACTTTCAGTTGGCATCCTGTCTGCGGCGTTGAAAAGGTTAGGTTAGGTTACATTTATTTTGTTTCAGATTGAATGGTGTATCGAAAGCAAACTGTCCAACAGCGAGAGGTTGCTGCAAGCGGCCATCTTGTTCTACGACAAGTTGCCGAACACTAACAGGAAGAAAATTGTCGTCAACGGAATATTGAACTCGCCTCATGAAGTCAGACAAGTGAGTAGCCTGGAGGTCTATTCCAGTCGGTAAAACCACATTGCTTTTGACAGTAGAAATTCAAATTCAAATAAGGTTAAGTAGGGTTAGGGCTAATTGTGCAAATTGTGGTAACAGAATTGCCAACAAAGTTTTAGAGTTGTTGGTAATTCTGTAGCTCTGCTTACCCCGGTTAATTTTTCATTTGTCAAAAAGTTATTTCCTTTTCGGTATCCCGGACATAAAACAAAAAAAATGCAAATGGCTTTTTGGGAATGAAAATTTGGGAAATTAAACTTTTTTCCATTGTAGGAAATACTTCATTTGTGTAGTACAAAATAAAGGCAACAACAAAAAAATATGTCAACGGGTAATCTTACACAAATTGACCTTGTCAAAACTAATTTAAGCTTGTACCAAGTCAATTGGAGGGAGAGAAAAAATGGTGTAAAATTGTCACAAATTGGTACCCAAGAGATGGTAAGAGAGAAAGAGGCAGCTAGACCACTTATCAGATGGGAGGACGACCTCAAACTAACAGCTGGCCCACACTGGGGAAGAGTAGCAAACGACAGATCACAATGGAGACGCCTGGAGGAGGCCTTTGTCAATAGACACTCTGAAGCTATGAGGGACATATTATGATTATAATAATAATTACAGGAGGTTCAAAAAAAATAAAGGCTATTTTTAGTTTATTATTTATTTTATTTCATAAGTCAATCCAGACAATGCACAACCATTTTTCGGACGTTAAACGTCTCCGTCTGGGCTGATAAATCCATTTCAGGTGCCTAAATGACTTTTCAATTTGTGTGGAGGTCATAACATTTTTTTAAATATGCTTTGTGAATACTTACAAAAAAATACATACTTTGCTGGGGGCGATCACAAGTACTCGTATATGGAAAAAGCATCGTTATAGGTGCACCCTACTTGTCATAAAATTTTGCCCTCTGGATTCCTATGTCTGCTCATAACCAATTTTTTACCCATACTTGGATTTGAACCCGGGACTGCGGTTCGTAGGGGTCGCTACCAAGGCTAAAAAGGCTCATACATTTACAGGCAGCCATACATTTCCTCATATCAAAGTCCTGTGACTACCTGGAAGGCTTCATCCGTATCTGGCGCGACCTGTACGATGCCGCGAACGCCGACGACGTGGCGGTCAAGTCGGAGGTGGCGACGCGCGAGCTCGGGACATATCTCGAGACCGCTTTGGAGATGTTCTTGGAGGAGAAGGAGTTTGAGGTACAATTAAAGTGTCCTGTTTTTAACGCCCGACGAAAAAAGAGAGTTGAAATAAGTTTGATCGTTATGTGTGCGCGTGTGTGACTATGGCACCGTAGCTCTTGAACCGATTTGGATGCGTTTTTTTTTATTTGAAAGCAGAGTTTTTGCTGGTGGTATTTCACCTATCCAATGCCAATGTGCATTTCATTTGATCAAAGAAATTGGATGATTTCATCAAATTTTCTAGAAACGCCGACATTTGATCAAATATTACGAATGACTTATAATTCAAAATGGCTACGCAAATAGTATAAAAAATTGGACCAAGATATTGGATAAATGGAATGGGCCTCCATCAAAAAAAAATTGATCAAATATTGGATATAGAAATTGGACAAAGAATTGGATAGGTGGAATACCACCCTTAGCTAGGTTTCATGAAAATCGCTTGGGCCGTTTAAGAGATATCGGCTTTGAAAGAAGATGTCGCCAATATATCGGGGGCTTTAATCTATCTAATAGTTAATGAAAGAAAAAGCTAGCAAAATAATAATACTTCTCTTTTTGCAGGACCTCCCTCCAAAACTGAGCTCCCTCCTTCTCCTAGCCTCCAAAGTGGTACCTCTCACTTCAACCCCTTTGACAAAGTGCGCGTCTCTACTCTGCGAGCTTTCAGAAAGTCATCCTACCGCTGAGGTCATAGCGGCTCTGAGGGCGGTGCTTTTAAACGCGGATGTTGAAGAAAGCCGACAGTTTTATAAGGTAAAATGTTGCTAAATATGAAAAATGTAACATTTTTTGTGTTTGTGTAACATTGTATTATGTAACATGTAAAGTTGTAGATACACTTTTTGTAACTCGTAACTTTATTCTATTTTTTTATACGTATTTAACTACTTACAGCTACAGTTATATAATAACCATTATAGTATTGTTAATAAAACATTATCAGAAATGGCGATTGCAAATAAATTACAAGTTTATTTCAAGACTATATTGCAAGTATTATTTTTTAAATATTTTGTAGGTATAAAAAAAAGAAACCTCGATTTTTCGAAACCAAGGGGGCGTCCATTAATTACGTGAGGCGTTCATTGGGGAGGGGGTAGAGTCGAATCTCATCTAATCTTACTTCGGGGAGAGGGGGGGGGGTCTCGGCGAATATCACGTAATTTTATTTCCGCAAAAAAAAACAGTAAAATTGTAAAAAAAAAAGTTTAAATAAGTAAAACGTGTTCCATCACTAAAATCCTAAATACTTAACTAGTCAAATAAAAATATTACGCGTTTTTTTTTATTAATCCAAGGCATTTACTCTAGAAACACGTCGCGTTTGAAAAATCTTATGTGAGATTGGAGGATGGGGGAAGGGTACCGAATGTCACGACATCTCATCATCATTAGTTTTAATGTTCATGTTTTGCATGCTGTCACCGACGGTTAAATGTGTCGGATTATTTTTTAAATTTAAGACCACTTGTACCACGTTTATTGCAAATAAAGAATCTGAATCTGAATCTGAATCTGAATCTGAATCTGAATCTGAATCTGAATCTGAATCTGAATCTGGGTTGAATGGGGGGTCAGAAAAACGCCAAAAACGCCTCACGTAATCCATGGACAGTTGGTTCTTGACGGTTGGAAATCCACTACCGTGCGTTTTTCTGCGTCTTGCCACGCACCTTATCTATATGGAATCAGCTCTCGGCGTCTGTATTTTCGAACCAATACGAGTTGGGGGCCTTCAAAAAACGAGCCTAGTCTTTTCTCAAAGGCCGGCAGCGCCTGCGATTCCTCTGGTGTCGCGGGCGTGTATGGGTCGCGATGATCACTTACCATCAGAGGCTCTACTTTGAAATCCGTAATTCGAACTTCGTCTATTGCTATCCCTTTTACTCTCGTCGTGTCACTAATTCGCAAGAAAGTGACGGGGCGATCCGAAGTTCGAATTACTGATGTCAAAGTAGAGCCCCAGGTGACTGGCTTGCTCGTCTGCCTCCTTTATGACAAAAAAAACCGGTCAAGTGCGAGTACCGAGTAAGTTCCGTACAAACGTTTTTTTTTTGATAGAATTCTTATTGATTTTCCTGTACAAGTACAAGCAATGAACTATATTTTGTATTTTTTTTTCTAAATTTTAGGCTCAGTAGTTTTCGAGATCAGGGGGAATGGTCAATTTTCGTCTTCTTTTATGAATAAAATCAAAACTATTTATTTTATAATAATTTTCATATATGACACAGTAAGGTTAGCAAAACTTTTTTTTTTTAATTTTCTAATTTGTCCCCCGAAAATGAAACTTATTTAAAAAACTAAATTACTAGCCATCTGAGTTTGGGTCATCCATTTACATATGTGTACCAAATTTCAACTCAATCGGTCCAGTAGTTTCGGAGCAAATTGGTTGTGACAGATGGACGGACAGACAAACACACGAGTGATGCTACCTATATAAGGGCTCAGTTTTTCCATTTTTTGTACGGAACCCTAAAAATGGACGCCCCCCAAGCGTTGTATGCCTTATTTTTCAGTCACTTCGCATAAGCAGCTGTCGCGACGAAGCCACGCTGCACGAGTCCTGTCTGGCGATCGTGCAGGCCTCCGATTCCGTTGAAATCGAAGCAACTAACATGTTATTGGCTCTGCAAGTAGGTATTTTTTTTACTTAACATTACTGTGTTAATCATTGTTAAAGTTAAGTTTTTTATAACGGAATAAAATACTATTATGACGAGAACTTATGTTATAAATACATAGCTATTATTGGAAGGTAATAGGTTGTCATGGTATGGCCATGTCATGAGGGTTGAAAGACATGTTACGAGAAGAGTTTTGAGTATAAATGTGGAGGGTTAAAGCAAGAGGAAGACCTAAAAAGAGATGGAGTGTGTGAAGAGTTATATGAGAAAGAAAGGAGTGAACGCTGAGATGACGGCTAATGGGGATGTGTGGAAGGAAAAAACCCCAGATGATTGGGATAAGGGTAAAGAGATGATGATTAGACCCCGTTATCTTGTCGCAATGACGTCGCTCTATTGTAGGGATTGAATATTTATTCTATCGACCCTCTCTTTATCGATGTTTGTAGTTTATATTATAATGCGACAATGCGACTGATTTTTTGCCTTTTAAATTTCTGCTAAATCTCAATATGGAGCAAGGAATTAAAACTTCTTGATTAAAAATTTAAAACCTCATGATTCCAACAAGATGCGATAAGCTTATATAAATAATTTACCTATTTGCAACTATTTACCTATAATTTATTTATTATTGATCCCATTCTTTTTTATCACATTTCTGGTAGTGATTGTCGTTGACTCATTGTCAGTGACATGACATACCTCTAAGTACAATACCATCGACATTTAAAAAGTCGATAAAATAAACATTCAATTCCTATAAAAAAGCGCCGTCAGTGCGACAAGATAACGGGGTCTAATGATGATGACTTAGCTGTTCATTTTTTTTTAGATTATATTATCGAGCGACGTGGAACCTACGATTCTAGGCGACGCTCTCAAGAAGTTTGACTATGTGTTGTCTAACAACCAACATTTGGAGCAGCAACGCATTTCTGATGTAAGTTGTCTTATAATAGAACGACGCTTGCGAATTCATAATTGTTGAAATATTTTCCTGCAACTCCCCCTATTTTACAAGCTTTTATTTAACTTGCAATGTATGTATGTATGTACGGTCACGAGCGTTAATTTGGGACCCATTTCAAGAAAAATATGCTTGAAGTCGTCAATGTCATTAGAGATGTCAAGTCATTTGTAACTAACAGGAAACTCAACCTTATTGTTGTAGAATGTCAGATTGACTTTGGACCTAAGGTGGGTACCAAATTAAAACTCGTGACTGTACAGGTCAAATCTTGCAAGTTAAATTTGACCCACTTCCCGTTTAAGGAATGGGCTGAAATTTGGACCACACATATGTAAACCCGATGACAATGCAAATGTTATGGTATCTAAGAGATCTGTTGATGAAGTCGGAAGGTGGCGACAGGATCTCCGCTATTCTTAACGTAGACCTACCATGTTGGGAATCAATAGTTTGGTCTTGATAAGCAGATAAAGATTTTGCAAAAAAAAGTACAGTCGGCAACACAAGCTCTTGTCTCAAAAAAGAAATTTTTAACTGAAACTTTGCACCCCTTATGGTAGATTCGACCAAACAAGAATAAATATTATTCTTAGTATAAGTCGCCAGTTAATCGAGAGTAACTCAGTTTTACGTTAACTGTTTTACCAACGATAATTCTAAGAAGAGTGAACTTATTCGGGAATATTTACTATACCACCCACAGAACAGAAAAAAACAGTAGAAGTGTCAAGTGGGCGTGTAACGTGTGGCATAGTTATGCGGAATTCCGCGCAACCTACCATACTTTTGCCGCGATCGTTTATTTCGATATTTCGATATTTCGATGTTTCTAAAATAGAAAATAAATCCAGAAGCATGCCTTATTGTGCTATTTTGGAGTGTAAAAACGATAGCCGCACCAAAAACATTTTCCATGGTGGCGTGTTGTTTTTATGATAGTGTGAGTATTGGCGACAACAGGTCTGATACTAAGCGAAGCTCATGCCACTTCCACTGTTTTTTCTATTCCGTGATACCACCGTTTCACGTGACATAACAGAGGTTATTCTAGAATAATTTAATGGCGTCCACATTTTGTTTTGAGCTGTGAGTACTGTCAAATCAACTTAACGGACGGCATAAATAATACTATATTATAAACTTATAGTTTCTAGTATTATGTGTTTTTCTTCTAGACAATATATTTAGTGGAAAAATTGCGTTCTCGTGGCGACAAGACGGACAAACAGATTAGAGTTCTGCATAGGGATGTGTTGATGTTCTTAGGTAAGTTATCGGCAATATTTATTGTTTTTACAAGCTTTTATGTATGTATGTATGTTTTTTGTTCCTTTGTGGCGCTCTAGAGACTAAACGCGTGGACCGATTTTGATCATTCTTTTGTCAATCGATTTGTCTTAATCTTGTGACTATCAGTAAAGATATCACAGTAATCAAAATTCAATATGGCCGCAACCAGACGCCGTATTATAAAAGGGAAAAAAAAAACAAAGTTGACGAACTATGACAAGTGGGGTATCGTTGAATAGGGAATAGTTAGATCGGTTACTGAAACTGATTAATTCCGCGTAGCAGACTTTCCAGTCGCATGTTTCCCCATTTTAATTTTTCTCCGATTTAAAATTTTTAGCAATCGTATATTTTCCATTTAGGATTTTCCTCGCTCCCAAAATTTCCCATTGTAATTAAGTCGAAATAGATCGAAATAGGTAGATAGGTTTAGGTTATGTTAGTTTTGCAGAAAGCCCGAAGGGCCATAGCACCCAGAAAAAGGAGCTCCGCGAAAGTGAAATTGATTTTGAATTGAGAAAACATGCAAGTGGGGAAAATCCAAAATGGAAAATATGCAATTGGTAAAAAAAACAAAGCAAGAAAAATGCGATTGGAGAAAAAATAAAATGGGGAAAAATGCTAATGGAAAGTTTGCTACGCGGAATTAGTCAGTTCGGGTAACCGATCTATGTTCTCGTATTTAAAAATCGGTCTCTTTTGTAATTTTTCCTGTTGAATGATCATGTAGGATTTATAACGATTTCAAGTTGCTTAGCAACAGTTGGGATTTGCAAGCTTTTATTTAACTTGCAATGTATGTATGTATGTTTGTACGGTTCAAATCTTGCAAGTTAAATTTGACACACTTCCCGGTTTCCGATGAAGCTGAAAATTTGCATACACCTTTAGTTCTGGTGACAATGCAATATAGTACCATCGAGCTGGTCTGATGATGGAGACTCAGGGTGGCCAGAGGAACTCCTAAATTACACACGATACACCCGTCGTGCTAGGGCTCGTTAGAATCGTCTTGACGAGTAGATGACGACTGTGCAAAAAGAAGTACAGCGTCACGCGACGTTGTATTTATATCGGAGCATCGTAATAATGGCGGAAGCGCCATTTTTCATAGATAACGCCACATTTAAGGCTTGCTTTTTGTTAGACATGTTGATGTGCGTATTGTATTGTATTGTAAAACATTTCAGGTAAACATGGCAACACCGATATTAATAACAACGCGAATGATTTGGATAATTCTATCATAGTTAATTTGAAGAAATCCCTCACTCTCTCGTTACCGGATCAAGGCACAACTTACAAGGTAATCTTCTGCCCGCGACTTCGTCCGCGTAGATCTTGGTTATCGTTATTCCCTCGGAAACTTTTAAATTTTCCTAATCAAATTCCAAAATATTTGTTCTCTGTTTTTTCCGTAATAAAAATATATATCTCGTATTATAAGTTACGTTTGAAATTGTGTTTTTAGGTTAATCTGTCAAAGATTCTGCTGTTGGCCATACACCATGAAGAACCGGCGACCTTACAGATTCTTATGACAATGCTATGTTCAAACTGTAAGTATGGAAATATATTATGCAGTTATTGTTATAAATATTAATAGTACCAAATAATCGTGAAGTATCACTACGAATACGCCCTTACGTCTGTAGATGTATAGAGGCGATTTTCCCATCTAAGTTAATAGTGAACTATAAAAAGAATGGATTGAAAATATCTAATATAGAGAATAATGTGATTTTTTACTTCAACAATAAAATTCTATAACTTTTTTGCAATGTTCTCTTTTTTTAGGGTTCCGTACCGAAAGGGTAAAACGGGACCCTATTACCAAGACTCCGCCGACGGTCTGTCCGTCAGTCTATGTGTCTGTCTGTCACCGGCTGTGTCTCATGAACCGTGATAGCTAGACACTTGAAAATTTCACAAATGATGTATTTCTGTTGCCGCTATAATAAAAAACTGAATAAAACAAATGTGTTTTTTTTTGCCATTTTTGGCTAATGTTGTATAGATAATAGTACGGAACCCTTCGTGCGCGAGTCCGACACGCACCTGGCCGGTTTTTTATTTAAATAAATTTTAGTCATATCCATATTACGGATATCGTTCTACGTTATTTTGACGTAATTTGCATCCGTCGACCGCCCATCACTTATGTTATAGTATCATCGCACAAGGACCAGCCGAGCCAGCTGGCGCTCGCGCGCGTCATCCAGACCCTGGCGAAGGTGCACGCCTGCGGCTCGGCCGGCTACACCGAGCCCATACACGCGGCCGTCCAGCTGTGCGGTGACGCCGAGTGCGTCAGACATATGCTGCAGGTAGGAAAATTAAAAAAAAAACTGTCAAATGCGAGTCGGACTCGCGCATGTAGGGTTCCGTGTCGTTTTTGTATGGGGCACCATTTTTTTTACTTTTTATAATGTTATTATTTTTATTAATAAACTTATTGTAAATCGAATATTTTAAATTGTAACTAACTGACCATATTTTAATTATTTTAAATTGACTTGTAAAACGTTATTGTATATTTATCAATAAATTCTGAATTCAGTATTCTGTAGCAACTTTAGTACAACTCACTTTTTGAATATTCATGTTTGTGCTTATTCATGTGTACCTACAGTCGAGTTCATAAATATGAGTATACTTTTGTACCTTGTCACTTTAATCGCTGTGAAAATTCATATATGGCAATTAAAACATGACAATAAATAGACAAGGTACTAAAGTGTACACATATTTATAAACTCTACTGTACAGCGATGTTCAAGGTCGAGTAGAAAACGCAGAAAAAAAACACGTTTTTTTGTCCCGTAAATTAAATTAAATTTTTATTATTTGTTGTTTGTTATAGCGGTAATAGAAATATACCCTAAGTACGGGATCTAACATAAATTGACGTCGCCTCAAAGTCTAGCCTTGTACTATGGGTACTAGACAACGATGTCCATACTTACCCAACGCCTTTATTCCCAGTATATAAGTGCGACGTCGTCGTGCGGCGTCCGCCGGCTGCTGGCCGCGGCGCTGGCGTCGCTCTGCGAGGACCCGGAGACGCTGCAGCTGACGGTCGAGACCGGCGGCGTCATGCTGGCCAGCCCCGAGGGTGAGTCACATGTTAGGGTGCCGTGTATTGTCTTGGTCCCTCACAGGAACACAACAAAATACAAGACTAAAAAGAAGCAAGCTTTAAAAAACCCGACTGTTGCTAACCAACTTTAGGGTGCGGCTCCATTTAGGCGGAGACGAGCAGAGCGGAGAGACGTGTAGGGATTGACCAATCATATTAGTTGAAATCCACATCTCGTCCCCGCTCCGCTTCAGTGGAAACAGTCAAGCGGAGACCAGCGGAGAGGAGAGGAGACGTAACTGCATTACTACATTGTAATCACTCCACTTAGCTCCGCTCGTCTCCGCCTCAGTGGAATCACTTGGGTCTTTTCACAGCTCTGCTCCACTCAGCTCCGCTCGTCTCCGCCTCAGTGGAGCCGCAGCCTTAAATCGTTATAAATCCTAAATAAACATTTAAAATGAAAAATTATGAAAAAAATCCCAACAATGATTTTCAAATACCTATTCAACGATACCCCACTTGTCATAATTCGTCGATTTTCTTTTTTAACAAAATGGAGTCTGGCTGCCGCCATATTGAATTTTAATAACTGTCATATCTTTAGTGACACTCACAACATTTAGACAAATCGATTGACATAAGAATCATCAAAATCGGTCCACGCGTTTAGTTTCTAGAGCGCCACAAAGGAACAAACATACATATATAGGCTGATAAACACAATACCCTCCTCCTTCGGCAGTCGGGCAAAAAACTTACAGTGCGGGACACTCGCGGTCGTCCGCTTAAGAATTTTTTGGCTTGTTCGTTGCAGCTAGCTAATCCTACAGTGCTCAGGTCGTTATGCGTCTAATATCACCCTAGAGGTGGTCGACCGGGAATGCCCCTGACTGTACATTTATGTTGACATGTTTTTTTATAGCAACTACAAAAAAAGCTGGACTGGACGTTGCAGAAACTATACTAACAAGTTTGGAAAACAACAATGCGCTGAGCAAAATAGTTCTACCTCGGTTAATAGTGCTCATAGCGAAAACGTACGAAAACGACACTAAAACTATATTCGATATAGCAGCCAAAATGTTCGTCGACAAGAAGGAACTATTTGAAAAGGATCTAATACAAGAAACTGTACGTCAACTTGCAGAAAACTTAATCAAAGAAAATACAGTTGAAGAGAAAATTTATAAATCTACATCACTAATGACTGTTAAATTCATTAAAAACTTACAAGGTGTAGATGTCAACAAATTACTGCATATAATTCTCGACTGTCCAATTGTAAATGTCAAAGTGCTATATACTTTGGCTGTCATGAAAAGCGAGTTTGGGTTTGACGATGACACCTCAAGAATGATTTTGACGAGAAATAATTCTAACGTGCTTAATTTGTTGTTGAATTTCGTCGACAAAACTGAGATGGATGGGTTTGAATTGGAAGTCATTATGAAGTTTTTGGAAGAGTATTGTCAAATAGTTTTGGAGCTGAAATATAAGGTAAGTTGGGACTCGCTAAAATAAATTTATTTGTTAAAGATCATAGATGTAACTGTAAATATCATATGTCTTTTCCAGGAAACAATACAATTACTATCGGAAATAATAACAAAATTAACACCTAAGTTAGTAAAGAAGTTGCGGAAAAACATCGCGCAATGTTTTTCATCGTTCAAAAAGCATTGGAGAGAGACTCCCAAACATATCAGAAACAGTTTTCAAACCTGGACGGAAATGTTGCAGCTGAAAACAATCACAGATTCTATGGAAAAAGAATACTTCCCGTCATCGCACATATTGTGTGTCAACGCGTTAAAAATAATGTCAAACATGTTTGACGTCGAAGACTTAATTTTATCCGATGTCAAATGTGACATTGCAAAGTGGCCCAGAATATTATTAAAGTCTTACGCTTCTGGTAGATTGGAGCAGTATTTCTACAATGAAACATCATATTTCAATGATGTTTTGACAGTGAGTTTAAAGTTTTTGACAGCGGAAGATGTCAAAAAACTAATCAAAGAAGGCAGTGGTTTGAATTTACCGATAAAAGACGTTGGCATTTTGTTCTGCGGGACGTTTGTTAAAGGGTTTTCTGGTATTTTGACTGAAAAGCCATTCATTTTGTTGGATAATGATATGGGAAATTGCAGCGTGCTTTTGAATGACTTAGTCAAGTTTTATGTTAGAAGAACTTGTTCTCAGGAAGAATGTGATATTCTATTGGAACTGGTTGAGAAGGTGAGTCGAGAAAAGTAAAGAATAAAAACGTATGGCAGTTGATGAGTCGCTTATAATGTATGCAAAAAGATATTCTGATATTTATTATTATTATTATTAATCATTTATTCTTGAAAGACACATTTATGTTTACATATGATAGTATACTGCCAAACTGCATAACAGTTTGTTGGCAGCAGTTATAAAACTATAAAACGATATCCAATGTCTTCCTCCGCGAATTCTCGAGAACGGCACATCACTAGTCAGTATTGACTTCTTATCTGCCTGCTACTATAGTACTATTAAAATTAACTTGTTCTAGCTCTGGCCAACATACGTCCAACACACGACATTTTCCCAAAAACATTCTCTGCTGGTGAATCTCGAGTGTCTCCCGAAGAAGCTAGGGTTAGATGCGACGCCTCTGCAGTGGGTGTTGGACGCGGTCTGCGCCCGCGACACCAAGATCGAGGAGAAGGTTAAACTGGTGGCGGTGGTGCCGGAGGAGGCCTTGAGGTCAGTCAATCACGACAACCCTCTCTACCCGAATTTAACAAACTTTGAAAATGTTCGATGTTCATCTTACATGGACGGGAGATAACCATTCTCCCTCCATTTTCCACTTTTAATTTTTTTACGTTTTTTTAATAAGTTGTTGATATTATAAAATGTCACAATGTCCAAAATCTAACATTGCTTATTATAATTCAAACTGACTCGTGCAGTTGGCGGGTCATTGACCGTAATTGGAGTTAGTGTAAAATGCAAACACAATGTACATGCATGTACAAAACATACTGTACGTTTTCCTTTTCAAGAGAATAGGCATTGGAAACGAAAAAAAACTTGGTTTTTATTCCCCGACACATCTGTGTGTGTGTGTGTGTGTGCGTGTGTGCGTGCGTGTGCGTACGTGTGGGTGGGTGCGTGTGGGTGTGGGAGTGTGTGAGTGTGTGAGACTGCGCGATTGTATGCGAGCGTGCGTGTGTGTGTATGTCTGTGGCGACTGTGGCACTGTAGCTCTTAACCCGACTGATTTGGATGCGTTTTTTTAAATATTTCTAGTCTTCATGAGAGTCGGTTGAGTCGTTTATGATATATCACGTCTGAAAGAAGAGGTCACCATTATATCGGGGTTTTTTATTTATCTAATTCATAATAAATACAACATCACCTACAATGTGATTTAGGGGGTGAGAAACTTTATCGCCTGGAGCTAAATTTGTATTGAAAAAATTGACAGCTACGCGATTTAAGCGTCGGTTCACAATGCTCTTAAAAATATTTATTTATTTATTAAAATTCTCTACGCCCCTTTTTCTTCTTTATTCTATTCTTTCTTCTATTCTCTAATTTTATTAAATCTAGGTAGTATCATGTTTTCATTTTCAATTAACTTCTGTTAATTGAAAAGCCAGTCAGTTCGGAGCAGACCCTTACAAGTTCTAAACTCCTGAGGCCCGTTTCACGAAGCTACAAGTTACAAATTACAAACGGAACCCTCTTTCTGGCACGAGTTAGAAAGAGACTTCCGCTTGTAATTTGTAACTTGTAGCTTCGTGAAACGGGCCTCTGGTAATAGGATAACTAAAAACCCTCATCTCGATGATTGTTAAATTAGAACAGCTGTACTGTGTCCACAGCTCCCCGCGGATAGTGTCGTCAGTGTCGGCTCTGTTCCCGGCGCGCTTCTGCGAGCTCCGGCCGGAGCTGCTCGAGGCGGTCTCCAGCAAGCCCTGCGTGCTGTTCGTCGAGGTCCTCGCTGCTTTGGTGGAGAGTTAGTATATACTTAATTGAGTTATGAACGTTATTGAAATCATAAAATAACTAGCATATGGGGATTCCGTCTTAGCCCTCACGATTGACGACGCATTAGCAGATATTTTTTTAAATAAATAAATAATAAATAAATATCAGGGGACGATGTCACACCAATTGACCTAGTCCTAAACTAAGCTCTAGGCTTGTACTATGGGTACTAGACAACGATAAACATACTTATATAGATAAATATATACTTAAATACATAGAAAACATCCAAGACTCAGAAACAAATATTCGCGCTCATCACACAAATATCTGCCCTTACCGGGATTTGAACCCAGGACCGCTAGCTTCGTAGGCAGGGTCACTACCAACTAGGCCAGCGCGTCGTTTAATGGTTCGTTCAGTAGCGCTTAAGACGCATTCATTTTGGATTGGTGTTGAAATACGCGCGTGTATATGTATATGATTTCATGTGTTAGGGTAGCATAAACATGTATGTATGTGTGAACAGACGACAAGACGCCCGGCTGGTGGGACGACGCACTGTCGTCCTGCGTGGCGTCCCTGGCTGCGCGCAGTGATGTACAAATTTGTCGCGCGCTGTATGACAAGTGTCATAGCGCGCGCGTCTGCAGCCGCTTGCTGGCGCCGCTTCTCAGGTATTTACCCTTAGGGTTCCGTAGCCAAAAAAGGAACCCTTATTTCGAAACAATATCTTTCGGAACAAATATCGATTATAAATGTGTACAAAGTTAACGATGTTACAAAGTACAATGTTACATAACGGCAATGTTACAAGGTACAAAATTACATAAAAACTTAGTTACGCAATATAAAGTTACAATGATGTAGTGTTTTAATAGCATTTCTTTCTTAAAGCTCCAAATAAACCATAGAGTAAATATTTTAAATCTTATATTCCCTTTATCTCCCTTATTTTATTATTAATATTTATTACTCATTGCAATACTGTAATTTATATATGATTAGCGACCCGCCCCGGCTGTAATTTTGAATAAATGGCTAGAAATAAATCTATTTTTCGGTGACTTGGTTGCAAAATATAGTTTTTTTCTATTAACATCAAAACCATCCGTCAAAATTATCGAACTGATGGTGAAAATCGCATCAAATCAAATCAAATCATATTTATTTGCCAGAACACAGTATTACATTAAGCAGATGTTCAAGAATTAAAAATCCATTGCGTTCAGCCTGCATGCAAGCGTGCAAATATTAATAGTTAGTCTAAACAAAATTATATATAAATCTAAAATACAGTTTTTATTTGTAATTGATAACAAATAAAAACATACAAGTTATAATTCAATAAATAATAACATTCATAAATATCAAAATCTGATGCGTGGTTTAGGAGGAGTTACCGGTTATTCAAAAATACTACTATGTAGAACAGAGAAATTATGCAATAAAGTGTTTACATACATAACAAAATTAAAACGCTGTGTTTCATTTTAGATATTCAACGGCAGATCTCTGCGAGAAGTTTTTAGCTACGATATTAAAAAAGTTGTTATCCTTCATGAAACCCAAAACCGTGAAGCCAAATCTGAACTACCAGAAGAGTCTAGAAGAGTACATGGTCAGTCTGCACTTGCTGCTCGTCGCCTTTGAAAAGGTACGTTCTTTAAACTGCCGCTAAGCAACATTTCTAGCGTTGGTCCTCATTATGGTCCTCATCTTGGTCCTCAGAGTTGGCAACGCATTGGCGGTCTTAAGATTATAGTTTAGAGAACCCAAATGTCTCTGGGTCACAGATCCCACTTATCAGGTGGCCTGTGTGCTGTGACGTTTGCCAACTCCATGACCTTTAAAAAAAAGGTTATTTTTTGTACTGCGCCGACAGCTGTCAAATCGGTGCGGCTAGCACAAGTTGCCCGCGACTTGGTTGCCGCTCGGATCTTCCGTTCCATCTAGTTACTAACGATAGAGACGCACTGAGCGACTAACGAGAAAATACAACTTGTGCTACCCGTGCCTCTTATAACGGTGCGACTTAAACCTCGTAAGGCTCACCATACTACAAACAGAAAGATTTTTGTAAGGACTTTGAATCTACCATCAAGGCAATAAAGTTCAATTGCGCTTGTTCGAAAATGCCATTTGCAGTTTATGAACATAGGAAAATAAACCTTATGTTTAATGTAACACAGTTCAAATTAATTTTTTTTGATAATGTACATCCTATTGCACATTGGGCCTTACGAGATTAAATTTCCTCTACAAGCTGTCTTGTTTATGACTAGCTACCCACATCGTCGCTGGAATCGTCAGCGTCGGCGCTATACAGGGAGATCCCGTCGGCCGCGCCGTGGCACATCGTGCGGGAGACCTGCCGCTCGTGCCACACCCTGAGGGACTCCGTGGATGTCAGTGACAGCCCGGCGCTGAGAGATACCTACAGGTGCGAGTGCAAAGTTTAATGTTTGTTCTATATCTGTACATAGTATAATACAAAGTCGCTTCCCCCCGTCTGTCCCTCTGTATGTGCGCTTAGATCTTTCAAATTACGCAACGGATTTTAATGCAGTTTTCATCAATAGATAGATTGATCCAAGAGAAAGGTTTTTGTATTAAACAATCTGGTTTATGTACGGGTGTTACAGAAAACTCGCTTAAACCGAAGCGAAGCGAGGGCGGATCGCTAGTTAACAATATTATGAAGGGTACACGAAAAGAACATGGCTAGTCACTTTTTAAAATGATAGTTTAATCCCAAATGTAGAGTTCGCAATGAACTTTTACGTACAGTTTTGATTAAAAAGAGGAACTCAATGGTCTTCAAATATGCCGGCACTTAAACCCTGTCACAAAAGTGTTGAATCCATGTCAGATTGATTTCTTTTATATAATTTGTGTATTTTGCGTTGACAGACCGTCGTCAGACGAACTTTGAACTTTGATTTAGATCTCAATAAATCCATTCGAACCTGATGATTTGCTTTATGGAACCTGTGGTCGAATTAGTTGTGTTTTATGTATTGTAACATATCAATGTTACAATTTATAAAAAGTAACATTTTTGCATTTAATTATTACAAAAATATTTCAAAGCAATAGAAGCGAACTTTACAATCGCTAGATGCCATTGATATTTTGAATACCAAATATTAGATGTTTTTAACCCCCGATAAGAAAGCTACAAATTAAACGTGTCTATGTGTCTGTCTATGTCTGTTAGAGTCATTGTAGTTCAAGACGGAACTGATTTGTACACGATCTTTTTTTTTCAATAAAACTCGTTTAATCGGTATGGTCCTTAGGTAGGTTCCATGGAAAACAGCTGGGCCGTTGAAGAATATTATCATTTGTTAATAGTATATTATGTTCTTAAAAAATGAACCCTAATATTTTTCTTCCGCAGAGAATTCCAATGCCTAGTATACAACTGCTACTGCGCGGCGGTGTGCCGGCGCCGGCCCGGGGAGAAGGTCTACGCGCAGCTGCTGGGGCCGGCCGCCTGGGCCCGCCTCGTCGACGCGCGCGCCGCCCACGAGCTGCCCATAACACCGAGCTGGGTGAGTCCACTGACGCGGTCTTTAAATAAGTTTACTGATAGTTCTCAAATTAAAAAAAAACATTTCGTGCTCGCTACACAAGCCCGCAATGTTGCATACAAATTTCATTACTATCTAGTTTGTAACATTTTAAAAACTGAAAAGGGCCATAATAAAATGACGGCACAAGTCTTATACATCCATATTTTATTCGAAACATAACTTTTTTATCTGTGTCTGGAATAGTTTGTGTGTTTTTAAAAACAAAGCTTGCGTTTCTCCTTGTCATAAACAAAAAGGCGGTAAAGAGTGATGGTTTTTTCACGTGAAGTTTATGTTAGTATGCAATTTAAAAAATGAGTTCAAGCGATCAATATTTTACGCCAACACGAAATTTTCCTTGCAATTTTTGAGAAAAGCACTATATTTGCCTTGGCAGGAACAGCAATTGCGGGCTTGGTATCGTACTGGCAAGCTCGTCCGTTTAAACCAATACTCGGCCCGCAATTGACAAGATTTCATATTTTCAGGACTTTAATTTTATTCGTTCTATAGATACTGTTTGGAAGGAGGAAGACACTAATAGTTTTAAATTTTCCCTAGGATGAATAATTATTTTATTATTAATTTATTAAGATGTACTTATTCTAAAAGGGCGTAACTTCATTTCTACGACACAATGGACATGTTACGTTAGTCTAGTCTGTATTAAAAAAAAGTTCTTTTTTTTAACAATGGCGGTCCACCGATAATTATTTAAGTATCATCCGTCTGTCAATAGTGTCAATGTCAAATTTAGAATTATGACAGATTTTTTTCTCGTGAAAAAGGCAATGGTATTATATCTATTCGGGCGTAGTATTGGTAAAATTCGATTTTTTTTTTTACTTTTTTGTAATTTTTTAATTAAAGAAAAATAAATTTAAATAAATATTTTGCCGTGTCAGGAGGCAAAATCCTTTCGATTCCTATAGTAATTTGCAGGTGTCACCAAAATGAAATGTTGTCAATTGCCTACATCCCTGCCTAGGCAATAATGTACTATTAAAAAACCCGTGAGTTGGTCAACGAAGACAGAGGCCCCACTTTGAAAACCGAAGTTCGAAGTTACATTAGCTTCATCTCTTTCTCCAGATTTAGTCTCGAATGACGAGTGACAGGGATGGATTTTCAAAGTTATGAATTAACGCGTTGTTTCCCCAGTTCAAACGCAACAAGGCCCTGCCGGTGTCGGTCCCGGTGGACGCGCCGGCGCTGCTGACGTCTCGCTCGCACATGTTCCTGCGCACTCTCTCCGAGCACCCGCAGCTGTTCGACCTGCACGCGCTGCCCGAGGATGTGGTACGCCATTCGATTATTATATATACTATAACAATCTCACTAATCCTACTAATATTATAAATGCGAAAGATTGTGTGCATGTTTCTTACTTCTTCACGTTGCAATAGCGAGACGGATTTGGATGAAATTTAGAATAGAGATAGCTTATACCCTGCGTAAACATATGCTACTTTTCATCCTGGAAAATTTAATCGAAATTTCCAGCAACATGAAATGGCCGAATAAATAATTCTACGCGAGTGAAGTTGCAGAAAGAAGTTATCTATACTTACTAACAACCAGCTGCTAGCAACATTAAAATCCGTTGCGTGGTTTAGGAGTTGAATATACAGTCAGATGCGGAACGTGACTTTGTTTTTATAGTTTCATAATAAGATCACACGAGTGTTTTAATGCCTTATGACTTGCGTACAGTCGCCTACATAACTTTATCTACATGCATATCATAAGTTTTCCACAATATGTTAGAAACCTGTATCTGTCGTTACCCTGTATCTTAATGTTCACATTAAAGTACAGGTCACCGATACTTTAAAGTGAACATTAAAATGCAACTACAGCGATAACTGATACTTTAATGACATGTAATACTTTAATGTTAACATTAAAGTACAACCACAGATACAGGTTACTTAATATAGGGCATTCACTTATCGCTTCTGAACGTGTTATATTGAAGTTATGATATGGATGTAGATGAAGAAGATTTTGAATTGTAGCCCGAGATCCAAGACATCTCCTTACCGGAGACGGACCTGAACGCGCACCCGTGCGCGGCGACGCTGACGGCGCTGCTCCGGCACGTGGCCACTCTGCCGCACGAGCCGTGGCCCGCCGTGGCACAGGCCTTGGAGGGCGGACAGGGGAACCTCCAGTTGCTAATAGCCCAGGTACGTGACCGTAGTTAATTGAGTGTACTATTTCTTTATACTTAGTATTGTTTGACTGCTGTCAACATTATAATATTTAGAAACTTCATGGTAGTGCAATGTGTCAGGATTGACTTCTTATCTGTCTAGTACTATAGTCTGTGTAAATTGAATTTGGCAAAGATGGTAAACAAATTAGTACGGTTCATTGAAAAGACCTCGCTTGATCTTTAAAAGTGCGTGATTATCGAGAATGGTAAATTAGTTCGTTTTGTTTTTTGACCTCCGACGCAGTGTGTGTGTAGGGGTCATTATATCGGGGGTTTTTATCTATCTGCTGTATTTACATCTTTGCCAATCATCTTTGTCAATTGATGTATTCGTTATTTTTGTAAAAAAATCTGTTGGACCTTAATTTTAATGTAGCGTTTTAATTTCAGATAATTTGCAACTGTAGAGAAGAGCTAAAGCCGCACGCTAGTGCGTTGGTGCCGGGTTTGCTCGCGGCCGTCGCTGGTACCGCCACGAGGAATGGGCAAAAATGCTTGAACGGCTTGCACCTTGATGTGGTATGTTCATCAATTTATTTAGAGGATTTTCATTATTTATTTTATCGGAGAGTCAATTTTTTTTGTACGTTTAAGAATGTCTTATTTTTGCGACTCTGTTTAAAAATGAAGCCAGGTATAAATTTTACTTTTTTAAAACCTAATTATTCGTTTGCTTTTGTTCATTCTTGCAATACTTTTTTTATATTTTTATATAATTATTATCGATTTTGTTTGTATATTACAAAGTGTTTACATATATACATATATTTGTTAGTACAAGTGCAAATAAGTTATGCAAATCAGAATAACATTATTGGAAAAAAATACTAGTAACTCATGAGAAAAATTACTCTTTTCATACAAGCCGGGGGACAAACCGGTCCACTAAATTAAAAAAAAATACGTTTAGCTTTGTTTAAATTTAAATGACGTAAAAACTTGAAAAAAATACATGACAAAAATATATGATTGACCCATATATGTAAATTTTAGCTTGACACAATAATATATTGGAAAGAAGAGACCACCTCTACACATTTTAATGCAATCATACATCACCTCATAACTACTTGTATGGAATACCGTCGGCGGAACACTTTCAGTGGTTTGCTTAAAACTTTGTATGGACTTTTGGAGTTGTATGGAAGTTCTATACAAATTGAATGGAAGAGCTTCGAGCCGTATTATGAAGGTAATTGTATTATGTATTATTCAATTGTTTTAATTATTTGTCTCTGTGTGTGCGTGCGTACGCGCATAATATGACAGAGAGTGAGACAGCCATAGAAAGCCAAGTACTAATCTGGTTTTACTGTACTTGTATTTCGATTCCAGATCAAACTCCAGACACAAATAAAGCGCTAATTAAACTAATCAAAGCCGTATGTCAACATAAAATATACATACCGCAACTACTGGAAAAAATAATGGCTAAATTTGACACAAACCCGATAGAAACCTCCGAATGTCTCGGCCTCGCGATGGCGGTGTGTCAAAATGTCAGCGAGAAACATGAAGCTTTGACAGCGTTCAAGAAGTCTCTGTCAAAATGTAATGTTACAACTTACGTGAAAGTGTTGTACTATTGCAGTTTGGGGTATCCGGAGTGCTTTGGGGAACAGGAATTCAGGTATTGTTATTTATTGTATTTTTGTTACTTTGATTCATATAGATTTGTAACATTATAATTGTGTTACTTTTACATTTCGAGTATTTTATGAAGTGTAACATTGTAAGTATGTGAAATTTTGTACATTGTAACATTTGTGAAATGTAACCTCGAGTGTTACTTTTTATTGCGTTTTATGCGTTTATGATGTTGTGTGTGTCTATAACTAAATAAGAACACATTTTAAATCATTATAATCATCTTGCCCTTACCCCAATGTTGCGTGCGCGGCGCAACGCGTCTTTTTCTACCAATCACTCGCTTGTGTATCATATCTCTCTACACATTTCATCCATCTCGTAGGTCTCCCCCTTCCACTATCGCCCTACATATTTATACACGTTTAGTAACATGATTTTCATTAGGCGTGAACTTAAAGTATGTATTTCTCTATATAAGTATGTTTATCGTTACCTAGTACCTATAGTACCTACAAGCATAGAGCTTAGTTTAGGACTAGGATTACGTCAATTTGTGTAAAATTGTACTCTAGTATTTATTTATTTATAATAATTTATTTTACCTACCATAATCTATTAACTTCTATTTATTATACTAGAAATGTAACACATTTGTTTTTAATTGCTATTGATGCTTTTTAGAAAAATATCGGACCAAGTTACGAAAATGACCTCTAGCGACAGAACTAAGTGCTTACATATCCTATCCGGGTACCTGTCACGGAGCCGTCAGAGCACGTACATTACTGACATGTTTGACACTATCGACCTGTCGGAGATGATTGTCAATGACAAAGCAGGTATTATTTTTATGTGTTTAACACACAAGTAATATAAGTAATACTGCATAAGAAAAGAAATGGTCGTGAAAAGCCGTTTTGATAACTCGCCTTCGTGGACGACAGTTGATGTATCGCTTCGCCAAACGAGTCGAAACTCGATGGACGTACTAGTTTGAATGCTATAGTATTTATATAGATGTGTGAATATTTATTTATGTGTCTTTTCACTAAATACTATAAAAGTTAACATAATGTTCACGATTTATTTTATTAATGCAGCGATGTTAATCGTCAAGAACGGCATGCACCTCATGCCGGGAGAGCTGCGGCGGCGGGCAGTATTACAGATCTCTGACATGTGTCAACATTCGGATGTCAAGGTTCGGAGGGCAGCCGTGGAGGTCATGCTGAGGGCTTTCGAAGGTAGCTATATTTTTGGAAGATGTTACATAGAGTCTAGTTTGGTACTACTGTTTAGTCTATTCGCGCGGTAAGCTTTAATTTGCTAGAGAGAAAAGAATGCAGTGTTACAAGCAATAAAGAGGGACAATGTTACAAATGATAAAGAGACACAAATAGTTACAAAGTTAATATTTGATATTTTGGTAGTTTTTTTTTTTAAACATAAGTAAATTTCTCGTTGGCTAGTCCAAACGTAAAGCCTTGTTTGGACTTTCGACTATCGGACAAGATAAGATGATTTACTTAATATTTCAGAGCTATTTTCCCACCCCTCCCAGCCCCCTCCTAAGCGCCAGAAGACCGAAACTACCCCTATCTTGAACATACAGGACGATGTGTACCACAACACGGTCCTGGCGAGCCTGGGCGGCGCGGCCGGCCACGCCGACCGGGCGCTGGCGGCGCTCGCAAGGGAGGGGCTGGGGGCTCACTTGGATCAGGATTTGGGGGTTAGGTGAGTGACTTAGTCAAGGCGGATTTTTATTCCCACAGAAAAAATGACAACAAAGGTGTTGCCGTTAACGAAAAACATTTGCAGTATTCAAAATATTTATACTTTCCACATTTAAAAGAAATCTACTTTCTATAAAAAAAGAAGAATTTAATTTGTTGATGACAAACTTTATTTTGACATAAACTCTTTGTAGTTTCGATTTCGAAAAATTTCGTTGGTCTTGGGCAGGATTCGAACCCACATCTCCTCTGGCTCTCCGGGCCGATGCAGGCGCGTTACCAATTATGCCACCAAGACCCTACTTAAGATCCACGAAATTAGTGATCGCTTACTTTTTCATACTCGGAGGGTATGCTGACGCCATCTATCGTTGTTTACTCTACAATTTTAAATTAAACACCACTTTCAGGTTTGCAGAATGTTTCATAATAACCATATACCTGCCTTCACTCCATAATACTAAAACGCTAGATACATGCGCGTGTGTGTCCGCCATGCTGGAAATGCTGTACAGCCATCTGAGGAGTTCGGAGAGCTTCAAGAGTATGAGGCTGAGGGAGGAACCTCTTGTTGTGAGGTAACTTGAACTTGGGAATAAAGTACTTGTTAACTATAGTCGGGTTAATCTAGGGTGATTCCTGTGACAGCTCAATATATGCACGTATTCGAAAGAAAGAAAGAACATTTATTGGTGACATAACAACAATGGACAGATTAATACGCACAAGATGAATTTAGCCACGAAGTGGTCTTAACTCAGCGTAATGGTGGCATTAAAGTCAGCGCTGGTCTTCCGTAGGAACCAACAGGTGTAACTACGAAAGGTTATACACATAATTATTTTTTAAATTCGCATACAATTTTCCATGCCCATACTTGTTTCTTTGACTTTCCGTAATACTACTTTGACACAAACCTCTAAATCCCCTCTTTTTATGTCTTACCTGTAAGTATAGCAAGTATTTGAAATTACGAAATACGGCTGCCACAGAGATAACCCTACATTGACCAAATTATAGGCTTCGTCTTTAGTCTTACACTTTAGTATGAGTCAAAAAAAATTGGTTGGTTTCAGGGAAGCTCCCGGAACTTCAAAACTATTAACCCTAAGCAAAGCATTTCAAGGCACATTTAGCAGCTACAGTTTATCGAAGGCGCGTCGCACGAAAAAAACAACACCAAGTTGGTATACCTTATTACTTTAAAACACGTCTTCGCTTTCCTTTTCTTTTCTTTTTTCAGCCTGTAGTCACGCAATGCTGTGCTGAGTATAGGAATGAAATAAAGAATAACATTTATTCACAACTATAACAAATACAACGACGACAACAAAAACAACAACACAACAATAACAACAACAATAACAACAACAACAACAACAGTAAAAACAACAGATAATAAAACGACAGATAATGCAAATTATTGCGAAACAGTCCCAACTCAATTTGTGCTGGCTGTGAAGCCAACGCTGGTCTTCCGTTGGGACCGCTCAGTGAAAACATTGACGGTGACCAGATATTACGGTTAATTTGAACAAACAAACAAAAATAGTAATAAATACAGTATTCCCAGCTTCTTAATAGCTTTCCGCTGCCTATCGCTATCACGCTTGCACTCGCAACTGACAGTATATTTGTCACTCGTGTATCATAGAAAAACGAAGATTGCCGATCGCTATTAAGAAAATGGTAGCATTGTACTAACGTTTTGTTGCTAGTTTTTTTCTTAAATAAATGAATAAAATTCAACAAGTTGGTTGTTCGATTGTAATTTGTATAGAGAAATAAATACTTGAATTCATAGAAAAAAATCCGAGACGTAGAAAAAAATAACAGTATTAATATTCCTGTTTATCGTTGTCCAGGTACAAACGAATCGAGCATCGACGTGCAAGTGCCCATCGATGATATATTGGGCACTCTCCTCGAGTTCGCTAAGGTACGTTTCCTTACATATCTCTATCTCTGAGCTATAAACTTTGTCTGTATCGAGTTTCACATCGATCGGCTAAAGCGATGACCCGAGACGGGACAAACAGACAAACCCCACCATCTTATCCACGTACTACCAAGCAACAGTGTTCGTTTTGTTGTATTCCAGTTTGGGGATAATACGACCAATGAAAGTATACAGGGTGCCATCGGAGACGTAATCAGAAACCACTTTTTCAGACCTGGTAATTGATGGTCATAACAACGTAATAGGAGTTACTTGAAATAAACGTTCTTTTTTTTTGTTAATTTTACTCTTCAATTATGTCACTAATTCACTAAATCATGGTTACCCTAATTATTTCATGAAAACCTCTTTGGTTTTCATTCAGAAAAGTTCATTATTATAATGATTATTTTAAAGATTACATGATTAAAATTAAATAATGCAACTATCGACCTGCATTCCTGTGTTACTGTAATCTCAATTTAATGCTTAATTAAGTATTGTCACTTCTGATTACGTCTCCGATGGCACCCTGTATAATAGTTCCATCTTGGCAACACATTTGCAGTCGTAGGATAGCAGTCTTGAGGATGCAAATCTTGATGGGTCTCAGATCCCACCTAACAACATGGTGGCCGTGTGTGTAATATGTAATAATAAATATGAGTTGACGGAACCTAACCGCAAGTACGGAAACCTTAAAAAGTTGTATGAATCAGCTAAAAAAACCAGCTAAGAACGTCAAACCTACCATGCGTTATGACCAACATTATTAATAATTTCGCGTGACGCCCATTTAAAAGATATCAGCTCCGACAGTAGTAACCATTATGTGGTTTTTATCTATTGAATAGTACTTCCCAACGTTGTCAGAGCTCCCCCGCCGCGGCCCGCGCGCTGTACGTGGAAGCCCTGCGCTCCGTGCTGGCGAGCTCTCGGTTCGACCTGGGCGCCACGCTGGGCCCACTAGTGGGCGCGGTGCTGGCGGGCGAGCCTTCGCACATCACGCCGCTGTGTCTCGATGTGGGAAGGGTGCTGATTGGCTCTGGGAACGTGGATAGGTGAGATGATAACTGTTTTATGAGTAGATATTATTGCCGTTCCTTTTCTAAATGACGCTGTCTGAGGTCTGTTCGCCGGTCCCACCATATAAGTTTAAATGGAAAATAAAATAGAACGAATTTTTTTTTTTACTTACATGTCTATGTTCAAATTACATCTCCCGTAATTTCTTCCTAATCAAATGTAATCAATTTATCATCATCAATCAATGACAAATGTCGTTGTCATATAGATAAATAAAGGGAGAAATAAATATCAGGGGGAAATTTCACACAAAACGACCTAGTCCTAAAAGTGCTAGGCTTGTACTATTGGTACTAGACAACGATAAACAGACTCATATAAAGTATATCCTCATATGAATTATATTGTAGGTATGATTAATCCTTTGTTTTTTTGTAATTTGTAACATTCTTTATGATGTGTAACATTGTCCATCTTTATCGCTTGTAACACTAACCATATTTTTCTCTCTTGTAACTTGTAATATTTCAGCTTACTAGCCCCCGCGGAGCGACTAAAGACTATAACCGCTGGCACGGAAGATGCTAACCTGACGTCACTCCTATACGAAGAAGTCGTCATGCGCTCCCGCGGCGACGAGCTTTACCACCTTGGGTAAGGATTCGCAACTAACAAGATAACCAGAAATTATTAAACTCATTATTATATGTTTTGTATCAAACATATAATGTAAACTTACTTTGAGAAATAAATGTTATTTTTTTCATTCATTCCTTATTAATGTAGGTAATATATGTTGTTGGATTATTTAGATATCTTTATTTTTAGAATCATGGAAAATACACCAGATGTATCTATGGATGAAACCACGTCATTCTCTATTGAGGGTGAGTACCTACCTCTATTCGTTGGTGAGTTATAAGTTATAATTATATATTTCACAATAATATAATTATAACTATATATATTTCACAATATATAATTATAACTCGCCTCACCTGTGGTGAGCGCGAGTATTGTTCCAAATACAATATTTGTGGTTATCTATGAAAAGGGACCTTATTGTCGATGGTGCTTACGCCGCACTGCGTCACGCGACGTTGTACTTATATCGGAGTATGTTAATAATGGCGGAAGCGCCATCGTCAATAAGGTCCCTTTTCATAGATAACGCCACATTTATATAATAGGGATGTACAACGGCGAATTATATCCCTTTAAGGGATCCTTCTGTAGTTACGAAACCATAAAACCAAAAAATTAGAGTGTTTTGACACAATTCCAAAACAAGTTTAAAAAAGTCTAAGGAATTTCGTAATGGGTGTATCAGGTTCTTCCATTGTCTAGAAAAGAGAGAATACTTTATTCAAAATGACTTTCTGCCCTAGGGATGAAAATGCCATTTTCAGCCCGCTAATCATATACGGAGATACTTTCCGAACAGGAGATAAATAATGTTGTTCCCTCCAGACCTCAAGTACACGTTCGGCAAGCTGTCCAGCTGGGACACGCTGACGCTGCAGCAGCGGAGCCGGCTGCGCGCCGCCGCGCTGCCGCCGCTGTGGGCCGACAAGAGGGAGTTCATCACGCACTTATCTTCGTATCAAGGTTAAAGTGAAATAGTACATTATTGCCTAGGCAGCGAAGTAGGCAATTATGGGCCGAGTATTGGTTTATAAACAAAACTTTCTTAATACCATTAGTTTCGCCATCTCTTAGCAAATACTCAATAACTTCCAGACAAATGGTGCTATCCTCGTTAAGTTTTATTATGTTTTAATTTAAAGTTATGAACTAAAAAATCAAATTCAAAGATTCTACGTTAGATTTGCGTTTTCGAACCATATTATCTTAAATACGCAACCCTCGGTGCGTGAGTCTGACTCATACTTGACCTGTTTTTTTTATTAATAGCCGTAATGATCTCCGCTCAGCTTTATATCTCTGAATGTCGTTCAGCTGGTTTTCAAAAGGACCAATTCGAGTCGAATCAACTTTCCAAGCCGGACGCCATTATATCGCGGCTTTTTCTGTTTAATGTATGTATGTTTTACAATGACGTCCTGTGTTCCAGTCCCCACGGACTCGCAGTGCTGGTTCGACAAGATGGCCGCCGCGTTCAAGCAGGAAGTGGGCCCGGACGCCATGAGCTGGCTGAGACACATCGACAGCTGGCCAAGGAGGCATTTTGAAATTTCTGCGGTAAGTGTAAACAATGCGGTGAAATTACTAGCAAAGATGTGAAAGCGCTCTAAAAACTAAGTCAAAGTTATTTATTCTTCAATTTAGGCATAATATAATGCACCTATGAATGTCAAAAATCATTACCTATATCTACCATTGGGGTCTTCGTTTAAAAAAGACACATCTGGAAGACTGCCGATGCTTATAGCACAGGACTCATCTCCTATTATAAGCGCTGGCCTTACCTAATAAGGATTAAATGATCTCCCCTATTATGAATAAATAGTAGATGCCAATTTACATATTTCTCTGTGGCTAGCTATCAGCATGTATAGCTTAAGTTTATCTTTTTTGTGTATCTGTGTTTTATGAAATAAATTATTATTAATATTATTACCACCGGTTCCAAAAAGAAGAACCCGAGTAAGGAACTCGGAAAGGTATACATTTTTCAAAAAAAGTTTAAATCTTACAAACATTTACAATATCACAGTATTTTTGCACAGTATGTGCACCTAAACGCGTGGCTCAATTTTGATGATTCTTATATCAATCGATTTGTCTTACTGCCGCACTCAGAGACGTCAATTTAATTTAATGATTGATTAAAGTTGCTGCTGTCACTTTCTTTGCTACAGCAATAGAATAAGACAACACGTCACTTAACAAGCATTAAATTTAATTGACGTCTCTGAGTGCGGCAGTTAATCTTGTGTGTCACTAAAGATATGCCAGGAATCAAAATTCAAAATTCAAACAGATGCGAGTGAAAAAAAAAGTCGACGAACTATGACAACAGTGTACATAATATTTAAAAATCGTCTTTAAGTTTCTTTCATGATTTTTTGTTTTGAATGATAATTTTAGGATTTATAACTATTTAAAGGTCTTGATATTGTGCGTAAGTTAGGGTAGAAGTACCGTTTTTGGCCACTCTCCATTTTAACTAATGTGTAAATAATTATGAAAACACACAAATACTTTTATATTTTATCTTTATACTAATTAGTCTTAACTATTTATGAATATAATTTTAAATTTTACAGTATATATTTGACACTCATTTTGACCTAAAGTGGCCAAAAAGGGTACAGTGAAAAACGGTACTTCTACCCTAATTAGTATTTTACGCAGTCAGGATTTTATAATTACTACTTGTTAGATAACCGAAGCGGTGTCTTGGCGTCACCTTCCCTCTGAGCTGACGGAGGTCCAGAGCAGTATCTTCACGAACGACGAGTGCCTCTCGGAGTGGGCAGCCAGGCTCATGATGAGGTAAGTGCTATGGAATCCAAGAGTTTATTTACTTAGGTAATATATTATTACCTCCTGTCTACATTAAGTTGCAAAACTAAATAATCCTATCTACATTACGGAAGACAATGTACTTAGGATTATTTCGATCTGCAACTTAATGTAGACAGGAGGTATTACTTCTTTATTGTTATTTAAAGCGCTATACGATTCTCTCTCCTAAATATTTGCTCATTGCAGATCGTGTAGGTTCACTTCGTCCACATTCCCATTTCGTTCACATTCCTACTTCGTCAGCAATCCCATTTCGTCAACAATCAATTCCCAATTCGTCCACTTCCTATTTTGTCAACATTCCCATGTCGTTCATATTCCCATTTCGTTCACATTCCCACGTCGTCCACTTCCTATTTTGTCAACATTCCCATTTCGTCCATATTAAAGCTGTGAAAAAAGTCATGAATTCTGTTGAATTTGTATTTGTATTTTAATGGGAATTTTGACTAAGGGAATGTGAATGAAGTAGGAATGTGAACGAAATGGGAATGTGGCCGAAATGGGAAAACGACGAAATGGGAATATGGTTGAAATGGGAATGTTTACGAAGTGGGATTGTCGACGAAGTAGGAATGTAAACGAAATGGGAATTTGCACTTAAACGCCTGTAGATGTTTCCTAGGATATGCCGCTATTTAGTTTGGGAGACGGGAGCCATAGTTTTCATCTCCATTTTTTTTAGGTCGACGTATTACAACTCGTTGCAACACAGTGAATTAGACGAAGACAAAGTGGGCAAGTTGTCTCGCTCGCACGAGTTAAGATGGTGCATGAGAGCGAACGAGATGGGGCTACCTAACGCGGTACTCGATTGCGTTAAAAGGAATGTAGAGTAAGTAAAAAAAAAAAAGAGGTAATTTTGATTTCACCAATAATTTGAAACACTTACTGGCAAAAATACTTACCCACCCGTCTTTTGTTCATACAACTGTTTACAAACATAGCTAAGTCGGAAGTATGCCATATCAAACTAAACAATTTTTTTAAAAATCTGTCCACATTCGCCGGAGAAGTCGTGGAACATACATACAAAAATACTCTTCCTCTATGGAATCTCTAATCATCATTTGTCCTAATGCATCGTTTGTCCGAATTTTTATTTATCCTAAAGCCATTTCCGGTTGAATTTTAAAACATTTTAGTGTTGCTATATAATACAACCCTAACCTAACCTAACCGCAGGTATTTTGGAGAACTTAAAAAGTTGTCTCACGCAGCTGAAAACCAGTTTAGGTCAAATGTTAATTCGGACAAACGATGCGTTAGGACAAATGTTATTAGGGATTTCGAGGGACACCCAGAAAACACATACTGTGGAACATAGAAGTCGATCAAAAAAGTTGGTTAAAAATATCAAATTAATGTAGGAATATTAATTTTTTTGATCTTAAGTCATTTTTGGTGTGTGTAAAATCACACGACTAAAAATACTTTCTTTTCAATATTAAATGACTTATTTTTTTGTATCGAAAGTGATTTATTTAATTTCAGGGATTTATGCAAAAACGAGACTTTGCCGTGGCTGCGTCAAAAACTACTCGCCCTCAGACAAATCGGTTTGGAGCGGCGCGACGACCGGCGCCTCCGGGACGTCTTGGAAAAAGCCCGTGAGTTACTGTACTTGGAATATTAGGCGGTCTTCACATTGGGTGCGGATCCGCACGCAGCTCCGATGTGTGAACGAGACAGAGCTATGCACGTATATAGCGATGTCCCGCTCACACACCGGAGCGGCGTGCGGATCCGCATAGGTGTGATAATATAGGTGTGGCTTCGGTTTATTTAGTTTTCTACGACATCGGTACATAAGCCAGAATTTAAAAGGTTACGCAGGTAAAGGCTTGCAGTATTGTTAAGCGATGGGCTTGCAACCTGTCACTAAAGGGGCTTCTAAACGGGCCATATTTTCACTGCGATATGTGGCCGGCAACTATTGGTGTCTTTCTCTAACATACGAGTAAGAGAGGGACACCAAAAGTTGCCGGCCACGTATTGCAGTGGAAGTATGGCCCGTTTATAAGCCTCTTTATAAGTATATACACTGGTAAAAACATCTTAGCCTGTTTGTGCAAAATGTGGTTACAGAATTAACAACAAGTTTTTGAATTTGTTGGTAATTCTGTAACTCTACCTACCCCACTCTGGGAATGAATATGTATGTATGTATGTATGTATGTACGAGGGGTGATCCAAAAGTTCGCGGAATTAAATGTTTATCTATTCAATAAATCAGAAATCTTTAAGTTCGATACATTTTTTAGGTTTAGATTTTTTTTTCTCTATACGGACAAGAAAAATCTTTGCTCTCAAAATGAATCGAACTTGCCTCCTTCACTTTTTCATCGTCACGGTTTTTTAAAACGTTTTAGGTTTTTTTTATTTGGAAACAAATAAGGCCCGGGCTGTAGGGCGGGTGGACCAGCGATTCGAAACCACACGTGAATAGCAATAGGTCAATTATTGTCTTCCAGGAATGTACACCCCGGAGCGGTCTACAGATCCATTGACGAGCGTCGACATGTGCCATTTGATGCTGACGTTGCAGAAAGATATGAAATGTAAGTAGTATTGTCAAACCGCGATTAAAATAGTATTTAGCACATATGTCTTTTTGAATTAATTCATGGTTTTTTTGTATTATTATTACTATTTATTAGCTCATGTATAAATTGTGAGTTTTGACACGTTTTCCTGCTGAACTACGCATGATATTTTTTATTTTAAATTTATTGTTTGAAATATTTCCAGTTAGATTTCACTTCTTTTATTAGCGAAACCGTTTACGAACTTGGCATTTTTTCACATTTATGTTTTTGATGGGATTTCCCTATCTCTTACAGCCCTATCCTTTAGCGATGTACAATCAATATTGCTACAAGTCCGCCAGGCAGCGCAAGACGTTGACTGGAGCAAAGCCCCGAAGACGGCTGTAGGCCACATCTTCGACATTGCCATGGAGCACTATGATGATTCTTGGGACACAGGTAAAACTGTCTGATGGCGTCAAAAATTGTACCATACTTAGTATAAATATTGGGTCCTTACCTATGAAATTGGCGTTTTAAATGGAGAATTTTATGAAAACGGTGGTTTTCATACATTTCATTTTGCGGATTATTTAGTAACGTCAAATGCAAACCAAACAAAATTCTGTCAGAAATATTGGACCCTTCTAAGCTATGTTATACATATCTTTATTACTTGAAAATAATTAGCTTCATAAAACTCTGCGTAATTGAAACACTTGAACTCACAGCACATGAAAAGAGTTGAGTTCACACTTTAATTTTAAACACTAAGTAAGAAATTGAACCATATTATTTATATCTAAAACCTTTGTAACATACTGTTTTAATGAAATTTAAAAATAAATTGGAAGTTAAAATTGAAATGAATAAATTCCGTACGAAATAGAACACGTAAAAATAACGCCAATTTCATAGGTAAGGACCCAATAGAAAACTAGTTCATCTCAGGTCCTGTCCGGTTCGGTTCGTCTTCGTCTCGACAGTAGTTCGTCTTCTAACAAAGGTAGATCGCTCGCTTGCATGTGTGCGTGCGTCGACCGTACGCGCCGCGAGCCGCCACAAGCAAACTCAACGGGACGGCCCGAGCCGGCTTAGTCGGGGCCGCGCCCTCGCCGCGTTGGTTGCGTGCGTTAGTATCGAGCGAGGCGCATGGACGCAACCTTAGCGCTGTGGCTACAGGTGACAGAAACTCCTACAGGACCTGAGACGAATTACTTTTTAGGGTTCCGTACCCAAAGGGTAAAAACGGGACCCTATTACTAAGACTACGCTGTCTGTCCGTCTCTAGGCTGTATCTCATGAACCGTGATAGGTGGACAGTAGAAGATGTATTTCTGTTGCCGATATAACAACAAATACTAATGATAAGTGCACAAACATCATCTTCAGGTTTCTTTCATTATTTTCATTTTGAATGATCATTTAGGATTTATAACAACTTAAAGTTGGTTAGTGACAGTCGGCATTTTTAAAGCTTGCTTTTTGTTACACTTGTTTTCATCTCACTGTTTATATTCCAGTGTCCCTCGACCGTGACAGCGTCCTGTCCAACATGTCGCAAGTGTTCTGTCAAGCGGCCGCCCTGAACACGCCGCGAGTCGACATGTTGCTCGCCGTGCTGTTGAACAGGCTGGACGAGTTCTCCGGCAAAATGGACGCGGGGGCTAGTCAGAACTTATTAGAAAAGGTAAAGTTTTCAAAGTGACACTGTTACAGGACTATACTCTATTTATTTTAAGAGGCCACCTATGGTGCCACGGCCCCACAAGAATGAAATTGGCTTTATTTGCTTCCGCACGAAGAATGTGAGATGGAGATATTTCGCGCGCGCCTTGATGGCAGCGTCAAATTCAATTAATTGCAAGTTACATAGAATCATTGTTAAAGATTATAGGGTTTCGAAGATTCAACCAAAAACATGCAAAAAAGGTGTCATGCTTGAAAAATAAAACTATTGACGATTTTATTTCTAATCATGTTTTCACGTTTGCCAGTCTCAAGCAAATATGATCAAGTTTAATAAATCCAAGGTATTAAACATTTCAGCCCATTTCATTTAATTTCTACTATCATCAAGTCCTTTTCTTTCAGCTCTCACCTCTCACACCAGCGTTAGACGAGTTCACGCTGGATTTATTAAAAAAGAACGCCAATAAATTCCCCGCCCATCTCGTAAGGAGTCACAGCGTGCTAGCGGCGCGGGACAGCGGCTTGGAGAAACACAGGAGGTGCTTGCAGATCGTCTGCGACTCCGGCCATCTCATGACGTATTATTGCGAGGAGCTGATGAGGGCTTTGAAAAATAAAGGTATTTTTGGGGCTATTTTTTGATAATTTATGTGTTGTAACATTGTGCTGTATTTATGTGTAGTAACATTGTAACATTGTATTGTATTAATTCATGTTTTTAGATAAGTTGCGGTTATTTTATTTAGTATAGTGTTGCTTAGGCTTTTAAGTTTTTAAGTTTGTTGGTAGGTTAGTTTATTTTTATTTTTAATGGATTAATGAATTAATAAAAAAACTATATTTTTTACCAGTCCACGATTTTGATGGTTGATTGATTTTGTGTAACATTGTTTTTTTATATTTTGTAACTTATTGATCTGTAACTAAAACTTTGTACCTGAACTGTCTAAAGTTATCTGTGAAATGTTTTATTTACATTCTGTTTCGAATTGCCGCAATTGAATAAAATACTTGTTAAAATATATATAACCTTTATATTTTTTACAGACGAAAATCTCTGGAAAGTGATATTCGACAGAATGAAAGCTAAAATATACGAGAATCCGTACACGGGGCCGAGTTACAAACTACTCAACAAACATAAAGAGGAATTGTATCAATACAGTCAATTCGGTAAGATCTCGTTGCATTTGTGTTCGCTCTTTTCTAAGCAAAATTTGTACAAATGGCGGACTTAATGCATTGCAATTACATTCTCTAGCAGTCAACCAAATAATCAAGAATGTACTAGTTTTTAAATTCATTATAGCTATTGTAGTTTTTTTTTCTGGTGCTTTTAGAGTTCCGCTGTCCTTCTCTCCGTCCGTCCGTCTGTCAGCAGGCTGTATCTCATGAAACGTAATAAGTTGACAGTTGAAATTTTGTGTGTGCATATCTGTTGCCTCTATAACAACAAGTAATAAAAGAGCATCACCATATAAAAAACGTGATTTTTTTGTTTGTTTTGTTCGACCATAACAATCACTGTATCTTTTTAAAGGCAAAAATATGAAAGGAGGAAATACCTCAATCAAAAGACGTGCTTTTTTTATCATCATCATCATCATCATCATCATCATCATCATCATCATCATCATCATCATCATCATCATCACCATTATCATCATCATTATCATCACCATCATCATCATCATCATCATCATCATCACCATCACCATCACCATCACCATCATCATCATCATCATCATCATTATCATCATCATCATCATCATCATCATCATCATCATCATCATCATCATCATCATCATCATCATTATCATCATCATTATCATCACCATCATCATCATCATCATCATCACCATCACCATCACCATCATCATCATCATCATCATCATCATCATTATCATCATCATCATCATCATCATCATCATCATCATCATCATCATCATCATTATCAGCCGCAAGACGTCCACTGCTGGACAAAGGCCATGTACTTTTTAGTCGATTTTAATTGTAAGGTTTTTAAGATTTTTATTATTATATCGGTACATACCACAACAAGCCCCTTTTTTCAGAATCTTCCCCCGAATTTGCATCACAAGCGGAAACTGCCCTCAAAGCAATAGCCTTGTCGTTGAGAAAGGAGCCACAGACGACGCTGCGCCTTTCCGACTTGTGTCCCGCTCTGCTGCAGCTGAGGGAGGAGAGCAGCATCAGCCAGCTGTTCGGGTTGAAGAGAGAACGAGTTGTCAAGTTTTATGACAAGGTAATAAACTAGAGTTAGGTTAGGTTAGGTTAGGTTAGTAAACTAGGGCTAGGATTTTTAATGGCATACTGGGCTCTAGAATCCATGGAGTCGCTATTTCCTGATTATTATAAAAATATGACCTTGATTTTGACCTTCTGTATAAATATTAGGTATAAACCGAACTATATGTATGTATGTAGTATGTGTTCAGTTTATTTTGTTCACTGTAATGTATTCAATGTATTCAGTTTATTTTGCAACAGGACAACAATACTGAAGACCTAAATCAAAGGGGTATTTTTATAATATTCAGGAAATAGCGATGCAATGGATTTTGGAACCACGATATGCCACCAAAAGGCCTAACTCTAGTAATAACTTAATAATCTCGACTGGGATACGTTAGGAGGCGGAGACGAGCGGAGCGGAGCTATGCCAATATTAACCAATAGAAGGCGCATGCGGTCACGTCGAGCGCGCCTTGTGCACGTTAGTTTAGATTCTATTGGTTAATATTGGCACAGTTGGGTCATTATTCGAGCGTTTCAACCGTCTCACTTTTGTGGACATATTTTTGAAGAATTGGGCGTATATTTTGCTAATTAGACAGAGAGATCCGTTCAATGTGACGTCATGTAACCGGTCGGCCATGTAAACTCCATGTTAAATACTGTTTCGCTAGAAAGATATAGGAACAAATCTTAGTTGGCTTCTATATCTTGGTTATTTTTATAGCTATTCAAAAAATTATTTTTCTCATCTATTTGTGACATGAATCAGCTTTTATTAAGCTGTGAAAAAAGTCACGAATCTCCTGATTGGAGCGAAGCTCCATTCTTCCCCAGTTTGGATTTTCGTTTGTCGCCATTCTCTTCCCAAACTATTAGAGATATCAGGATCAAATTTAGCCAGTAATACGACATCTAGTCATAGATGGTTAAGATGAAATAAAATTAAAAATCGGACATACCACGGAGGAATAATCACCAAAAATCTGTTCCCATAGACTTTCAGTGGGAAAAGTGCCGAAACTTCGATTTTAAGCGGCGCTCTTCGCTCTTAAACTTTTTGAAGCTTCATCTTTAGCTTTAGTTACAGACATGATGAGAAATCTATAGCAGAGCTTACGATTGACAGCTGTCACGTTTGACGTAAGGTTGTTTGTTGTAGTATATTGGCGGCCATGCAGTAGTTTCGCTCCATTTCGACTCGCCCGGGGACGGCAGGTGCACCTAGTATATGTTACTCTCATCTCCCCTAGGTGCAAGTGTTCACGGACTCTATTCGTCGGCCGGTGGTTATCTCATTCCTGCTGTCGAACGGGCGGGTGAAGCGAGCCATACATAAGACGGGCGAGCGGCTCGCGGGCGACGCGGCGGCGCAGCGTGCTGCTGCGTGCGCGCAGCGACTGAGCGGGGGCGGCGCGGGGGGGTATAGTGTACGTATATTATTAACTAGCTTTTGCCCGAGACTTCGTCCGAGTAGATTTCGATTATAGTTATTCCCTTATGAGCTATATCCATTTAAAATTTCATCCAAATTCGACCAGCCGTTGCAGCGTGACGAGGTAACAAACTAACACACACGCACACCCACAAATACACAAACTTCGCATTTCTAATATTAGCAATGTAGGATTTATAAAAAAAACAGTAACAGTGACCACCGCTTCGCTCGATTAAAAAAATTGACTGGTTTATTTTTCTATTTTTTACCCGACCGCGGCAAAGCCCAAAAGGAGGGTTTTGTGTTTGAGCTGTATGTATGTATGTCCGTTCCTATATCCCCTCTTAACTACGCAACGGGTCCGATTTTGATAAATGATACGTCATTAGATGCACCTTGATGGCGCCAGTGTCACTGGGTAAGTACATAAAATTATTTTTCAATCGGATTTTATGTTTTTAATATATACCGACGACAGAATCAAAAAATGCAGGCGCGTTTTTAAAGCTGGCTTTTTATTTAGTTATTTAACACAGGTAACCCTGCTAGACGAAGAAAGCGCTCTGATAGAGTATTTGGAGAGCCACGAGCGGCTCCGAGCGATGATCGAGTCGATACACAATATCAATGGTAACGCATCCTACTATACTATAGATCCTATACTGTACTATGATATCCTTACCTTATATTCTATTATTCCTTATAGGGTGAAATTTAAAAGCGCATCAAAAATAATCAGGAACGTAAACAGAACTGAACAGTAAAAAAAGCGGCTGTGAATTGCGTTCCTCTCGTTCTCTTAAGAAGGCACCTATGATAAAGTCTGTAGTGATCAGCGATCTGGATCTCAATAACCATAACGCATTTGTATCTGTTCTTTGGATATATTAAACTTGATCGTATTTGCTTGAGACTGGCAAACGAGAAAACACGATTAGAAACAAAATCCTCGATAGTTTTATTTTTCAAACATTACACCTTTCTAATCTTCGAAACTCTATATCTTTAACGATGATTTTTGATTCAATAGTTGAGTATATGTAACTTCTTAATCCTGGTAAACCATTTTTTCAATAAATGCTGTGGTTTTAAAGTAAACCGCAATTAATTGAATTTGACGCTGGCATCAAGGCGCGCGCGAACTATCTCCATCTCACATTCTTCGCGCGGAAGCACATAAAGCCATCCTTTTTCATTCTTGTAGGGGCGTGGCACCACAGGAGTCCTCTTCAACTTTATTTTCCTCCCTATACTGGTTTTGTCTAATTCGATTGTCCTTAAGGCCATCCGTCTCTGGAATGAACTCCCACTGAGCATCAGACAAGCCCCAAGCAAGTTAGCTTTCAAACGGTTGCTTCATAAGCATCTGCTGGAACGAGCACAGTCGTAAATCGATTTAACAAACATCGCCGTATCTGCTTATTTAAATAATTTATTTTTTGTATTATTATATTTTTATATAAGTATGACTATATGCTTATTACACGTTTGTAGGTATTTACGTGTATTTTATCTACCGTATCTTGTATACTTATATTTTATTGTTTTTTTTCTGCTTTGTCTACTTGACTGGTAGAGATACCATTAAAAGCATAGTAACCGTTTAGCATAAAAACAAATTGTATATGTAATTTTGTTAGGACGCTAGAAATGTCTAATTACCTTTGAACATTATCATTTAAGAAATTATGCATTTCGTTGTTATGCATAATATTTATTATGTCATTGGTTTATTGCAGAAATCAAGATTATGCAATTTATCTTAGGCAAAATAAAATTGAGTACATTATTTTGGTTATTATTTGATTGTCACTGGTGTAATGTGTGTGTGTGTGTGTGTGTCAGTCCTGCCCGCGGTGCTGCGGCCGGCGGACGACCGGCTCGTGCAGGCCCCGCGGGCCGCCGCGCTGCAGGCGCACAAGCAACTCTGCGCGAGCGTACCCGCTCACACGCTACGGTACGTTCAAACAAACAACACATTACTAATGAATGAATGAATGAATGATTGAATGAATGAATGAATTAATAAATGAATGAATGAATTATTTAATTAATAAATGAATGAATTATTTATTAATATGGGTTACAATGGTGTTTCGTTTTTGAGTAATATTTTCTATAGACCACGCACTTAGCTGTGTCCAGCGTGCAAAAATTGATCAACTTAAAACCTAAAAACTACATTTAAATATTTATAAAATTAGAAAACAATACATTAATCAAGTATGTAAATCTTTACACCAACTTGATCGTATGATTTTCTAAAGGCCAAGGATTCAATCCACGACAGTGCGCCCCTCCAGCCATGTTGACGTTGCAGGGTTCAGGGGTCAATGTATAAAAAAACCGAGTCGGACTCGTGCACTAAGTTTGCCTTACCACAATGAACTTTTCCGAAAAAATAACACGTTTCTTGTAAGAAAACCCCTTTAATTATTTAAATTATTTTTAATTTTATTTGTTTTTATAATAATTCACACTGTAAAAATATGAAATTTCTCTATTACAATTCAAAAGATACAGCCTGTGACATTGGCTGTTTTATTCATGTTTCTTGTTAATCATTTGATTTTAAAGAATGAATCCAGGCATTTTTTTTAAAAGGATTTTTGGGTCCTGGGCCTTCTTGTTAAGCCTGAATAAGTACATCGCACCACTTATTCGCCATTAGTTTTTGTCCAAACCTGTATATCGATTGGCTTCACATTGCCAAGTGTTTCAGGTCGGCCATTGAACAGAATAGTTCGTGTGTCCAACACTTCATTTCTAAGAAACGCAACTTCACGGAATCGCTCGGTTTCATGTCTATCCTGATATGGATTTTGGGTGAGTATTATCATTATTCAATTAATGGGAGAAAGGAAACCTTTGCTCAGCAGTGGGACACTAAAGCAGGTTAAAAAAAGCATTTCGCAAAAAACGGTGTCATATAGGATTTTGTAAGTTCAATTTCACGAGATCGTTTTTTTTTTTTTTCGAATTAAGTTTTCACGTGTTTTTTCTCTGACACATTTTTTCTTGCAGCATTTTTTCCCAGTCCGAAAATTAATTTAACATTATCAACGAAGCTCTGCATTCGTGGTGCTTACCTAGGTAGGTAATGCTGCAAATAGGTAGGTATTGTTGTAAAAACTACCCTAACCAATCAGTTCTAACAATGGCCTTTTAAAAAATCCTGAAAAGTTTACGGTTTCAGAGAAAGAACCCCATTATTACATACTTCTACTACTTCTATCTTTCTACTTGTCTCTGTTTGGTCCAATGGTTGATTGGTAGAGAACGTTTTAGGGCATTAAGTTCGTCATTTGTACTTACTTTGTGTATAGTGCAATAAAGTTTAACATACATACATACATTAAATCACGCCTGTTTCCTAGAGGGGTAGGCAGAGACCACTTCTTTCCACCTGCTACGATCTTGAAAAATCTCTTTCGCTTCTTCCACATTCATGCATCGAGTCATGCACGCACGTCGGTTTCGGGTACTTAAAATTCGGCCCTTTTCCAGTATTTCTCCGATTTGATTCGAAAAAGTACGCCTAGGGCGGCCCCTTCCGCCCCTTCCACTCACTTTCGCTCTGTATATCTCTTTCGTCAATCTTCTTTCATCCATCCTTTCCAAATGACCGAACCATCGAAGCATGCCCTTTTCAATCTTAGTCACTACATCTTCTTTTAGTCCACAAAAACACAATAAAGTTTAAATAAACAAATAATACCTACGTAAATATTCCAGGGCTCGGCGACCGCCATTTGCAGAACATAATGCTATCACAAGATGGCCGCCTGCAATGCATCGACTGGGGCGACATCTGCCGGCACGGCGCCGCGGAGAGCCCCGCGCGGCTCACCAGGAACATGCTCGCCGTGTGCGACTTGCAAGGTAACCAGCAGCAGTGTTCGCGCGGTAGTGTTCCAGGCCTCAGCGACCGCCATAAAATATGGGCTGAATCGCTGTCGCTGCTGATGGCGCCCAGGCGGCCTCTTTGAACAGCGAGGTTTCTGCGAGTCCTATCATGAATGACTAATTATTATTTTTTTGCAGTTTTGGAAAGTCGTCTCCAGTCGACGCTGGCCGCGCTCCGCGACTCTAGTAAACTGTTCGAAGCGGTCATCAAAGTGTCATTCAAATGGATGGGAGAAGATTTCGACAAGAAGGTATTTGGGATCAATGTTTTAATTTAAATTTCATTTATTCAGACATTTTCATCCATTATGTTAGTAATTGTACAAAGATAACTTAAGCACTAATAGTTAGAAATGTTATTATTACAAAAAATAAAAATAATAATTAAACATTAAACAGTCAAAATTAAAATTAAATAAAAGAATGTCACTAGGTATTAATACAAAATCAAAATTTAAACAAATGTAACAACACAACACTGAAATAAACTAAATTTTATCGTTCAGTCTTCTAGGTATACCAACTAAACGCGCGACTTCGCCCGCATAGATTTCTACTGTCGTTATTCCCTCGAGAACTTTTAAATGTATCTTCCGGTAAAGGTCGTAGCTTAAATGGTATGTGTAAAAGCATTTCACAAGCTTGGGAAAAAAAAGGTGTAAAAGCTATTCTCCAAAAGTAAAATAGAATACAATAGAAAAAAAACTTTATTCACCTTAATAATGCCATGGACATGAAAATACAATAAAATCACACAAAATAACACATCCAGATCCGACCAGCCGTTCTGGCGTATTGAGTAATAAACATCAAAACTGGAACCAGTAATGGACAAGGCACCAATACCTAATGGACGGGTCTATATCGATTGGCATACAATTATTAGTCCTATCGTTGTGTCGCATAAAGTCTTTTGTCCTAATAGCGTATGGCATACACTTTGTTCCGCATATTTTTGATTGTCCGAAATTGTTGTTCCTATTATCGTTTGTCCTAAATATTATTTGTCCTATCGTTTGATGTGGCTAAGATTCAACTGTCGAATGATTGATGTGCATAATTGTAATATTCCTAATATTTAATGTGCTACAATTGTTTTGACTACATTGTCATGTCATATTGTCAAACTTGTTGGTTCTGGCGTTTCGCTCGCTCGTTAGGGTCACAGTTTTACCTAACACTCCTCCTCGCTTCGCTCGTCGTCGTACCTAACCTAACCGAAATCTGACCTGCCTGAAGGTAGAATACGTAACAATTATGACTTGACGCCTACCATAGTTTAGTTTAGGTGCTGTAATTGTAGCCAGTTTAATAATAGGCAAAATAATTATTAGGACAATTCATGTTAGGAATATTATGCTTTAGGTAATTAGACTTTAGGGTTATCAATATTAGGACAAACTTGCTTTAGGACGTTAAATGAGTATGCGCAAAAATTATTAGGACAAACGAGTAGTATGCCATTCAACAGTATGCCAAACATTCTCGGCCAAAGATTTTTAGGACAAAAAACTTTATGCGATACGACAGGTGCCCCTAATGGACACTTGATTCTTATTTTACAGAAGATAAGGGTTATTCGTTTGTTTTGTAACAATCAATGTAGGACGGGTACATATCATAATATATAAAGTTCAAAATACATAATGGGTAATAATATATAATGGTTTTTTTTCTGAAACCGTAAACTTATCAGGATTGTTATAAAACAAACCTAACCTAACTCATGGGTTCTATACAACGGGCTTTGAAAAAATCCTGAAAAGATTACGGTTTCAGAAATAAAACCATTATATATTATGACCATTATGTATTATGTCCCATTATGTATTTTGAACTTTATATATTATGATACGATCCCATTTAGGACCGTATGAAATTTGAACTAAGAGTCAAGTGTCCATTACTGGTGCCTGTCAGCTAAAAGTGTCTATCATTGGTGCCGTCGCCCTAGTAAGATATAGGTGGCATGAGCGTCCTAGTAAGTATCAGACCTGTTGTCGCCAATACTCAAACTATCATAAAAACAACACGCCACCGTGAAAAATGTTTTTGGTGCGGCTATCGTTTTTACACTCCAAAATAACACAATAAGGCATGCTTCTGAATTTATTTCCAATTTTAGAAATATAGAAATATCGAAATAAGCGATCGCGGCAAAAGTATGGTAGGTTGCGCGGAACTCCGCATAACTATGCCACACGTTACACGCCCACTTGACACTTCTACTGTTTTTTCTGTTCTGTGTAAGATAGTAAGGTTATTTTCTCAATTTCCAGTTGACGTTCATACAACAGATCGTCCGGGGCGCGACGCTGTCCCACCAGATAACGCGTCAAGTCCTCACCGAGAGTGTCCAGCTCAAACACCGGGAGAAGCACCTCGAGCTGCTGGAGCTCGTGTTCGCCGGCGTGCGGGAGGGAGACGCGTACAGCGTCGAGGAACAGGTAAACCCTATTAAAACACGGTTTTAGTAGGTTCCGGCCCAAAGGGTAAAAGCTAAAGACTCCGCTGTCCATCCGTCTGTCTGTCACCTGGCTGTATCTCATGAACCGTGATAGCTAGACAGTTGAAACTGGTTCTCTGTCGTTTGCCCGAATGTCATTTGCCATAATTGTATCACTTGTCATAATATTCATTTGCCATAAAGGCTTTTTCTCTGAAACCATAAACTATTCAGAATTGTTATAAAAGTAACCTAACCTAACCTATTAGGCTCTATTCGATGGCATGTAAAAAATATCCGAAAGGCTAACAGTTTCAGAAAAAATGCCTTTATGGCAAATGAAAATTATGGCAAGTGATACAATTATGGCAAATGACTTTCGGGCAAACGACATGCCCCCGTTGAAACTTTCACAGACGATGTAATTCTGTTGCCGCTATAGCAACAAATACTAAAAACAGAATAAAATAAATATTTAAGGGGGCTCCCATACAACAGACGTATTTTTATAGCATTTTTTGCTCGATATTAATAACGGCAACAGGTAGACGCTTGAAATATTCACATAATATTTAGTTGTGTATTCGCTTTAAAAATAAATAATCGAATTAAAATAAAATAAATATTTAAGGAGGGCTCCCATACAACAAACTTTCATGAGATACAGCCTAGTGACTGACAGACGGATGGACAGTGGAGTCTTAGTAATAGGGACCCGTTTTTACCCTTTGGGTACGGAACCCTAACAAATAGAAGTTTTACGGCGGTGCTTTAGGTATTTAGTAATATTGCGTGTTACGTAATGTTATAATTATATTAAAGTTTAAAATGTTTATTGAATCCTAATTAGAACTATCTTAACGTCAAGTTGTAAACTTTTTAGAGTAATAATATTTTATCTACATCCATATCATAATTTCAATATAATATGTTCAGAAGCGATAAGAAAATGCCCTACATTATGTTACCTGTATCAGTGTATCTGTGGTTGCACTGTAATGTTAACATTAAAGTATAACATGTCAATAAAGTATCGGTTATCGCTGTAGTTGAATCTTAATGTTCACTTTACATTATAAGTGACCTGCACTTTAATGTGAACATTAAGATGCAGGTACATTAAGATGCAGGGTAACGACGGATACAGGTTTCTCACATATTGTAGAAAACTTATGATATGTATGTAGATTAAGTTATGTATGCGACTGTACGCATAATTAGGCATTAAAACACTCGTGTGATCTTATTATGAAACTCGCCTTACGGCTCGTTTCATAAAACCACACTCGTGTATAATGCCTCTCATTATGCACCAGTCACATAAATAACTATTAGAGGGGTAATATATTGCCCATATAAATAATAAAATTGTGGTTCTTATACAAACGTATTGTTCCAGGTGTCGTGTCTCCTGCGGCACTGCACGTCGCCGGAGCTGCTCAGCGTCGTGAGGGCGGGCTGGGAGCCCTGGGTGTAGCCGCGAACAAACCAGGGCGCGCCACACGCTACATACATACATACATACATACGTCATACATGCATGCACACATACATACATACGTCATACACATATATATATATATATATATATATATATATATATATATACATACATACATACATACATACATACATACATACGTCATACATACATGCATACATACATACATACATATGTCAGGGATGTTGCTGATGCATACTTTTTGACAACTTGCAGGCGCGGATCTTTAGAAACTTATATGCAAAATACTTTTAAAGGCGATTTTAGGGAAATTTGAGTACTTATTAAATGAAAAAGTTTCTGTACAAAATGAAATTTTTCTCGCTCAAGAAACGAACAAAAGATATATTTATCCCGAGTCAATAAAAGAGATACATTGTTAATCAATCTTCTAGTAATAAAACGCATTACTTACTAGTTTTGTTTTATTTATTTGTTCGCGTAAAATATGGGTTTTTGGTAAGATATGGAGTATATTTAAAAAGTTATCATTAGACCCCGTTATATGGTCGCATGGACGTCGCTCTGTTGTAGGGATTGAATGTTTATTTTATCGACCCTCTCTATATCGATGTTTGTAGTTTACATTATAATGCAATAATGCGACTGAATTTTTGCCTTTTTAATCTTTGCTAAATCTCAATTATGGCGTAGGTATTAAAACTTCTTGATTAAAAATTAGAAAATAACCTCATTATTCTAACAAGATGCGATAAACTTAGATAAATAATTTACCTTTTTGCAAATATGTACCTATTATTTATTTATTATTGATTCCATTCTTTTTCATCACATTTTTAGTAGTGATTGTCTTTGACTCCTTGTCAGTGACATGACATATAGCTCTAAGTACAATAACATCGACATTTAAATAGTCAATAAAGTAAACATTCAACCCCTATAAAAAAGTGACGCCCGTGCGACAAGATAACGGGGTCTAGTTATCATATCTTGTCGCAGTTTATTGTTATTCTAAACTACCACTACCTCTACCAATCTCTCTTTCATACGTTGCTGCGACAAGGTACTAAAATGTACAGCTGGGGATTCTTCGGCGTTTCACCCGCCGTCATTATTGTCTACGCACTTTATTATAAAATTAACAATATTCAAACTGTTTATTATAATGTACTGATACATTGGCGGCATATATAGAGTAAATGTACCAGCGCTTCGGACACGGAAACTAGCATGACTTTCTTATTCTTTTAAATTGTGTGGAAACTACCTACACCCTGGGGCGCGTTTTATAAAGCTCCAAGTAATAATTGTACAGGTCTAAACTGGCAACACTGCTCAAATAGCTGGTCGTCATTGGTCGAGGTTGAGTCAAATGGAAACTTGTAACCTGTAAATTGTAATTTTTAGCTTATTAAAAACAGGCTCCTGGTCTGTGGTTTTTTACGGGTCTATATCGTCTGACATAATATTTTTTAGTCATAATGTGCTTTAAGTCATAATTATTGCAAGTCATAACGTATTTTTTAAACTGTTTTTCAGGATTTTTATAAATCAAACCTAGCCTTGTCTACGCGTTACATAATTTTAGGAAATGTTTAAAAGTTAGGTTCCAGCGATATAAAAACGTATGACTATCAAATTATTATGTCAAAAGTTACATTATGTCCAAAAAAAATATGGGAAACAACGGGCTCCCGTTTTTTACATCTAAATTTGCTGGTAGATATCACTATTTTCGCAACTTGAAGACAACAATGACCGCGGTTGAAACGGCCGAATATCCAGCTACTCATTCTTCGGCTGCAGCCACTACAGGCCAGGGTGGCCCTGAATCGCCCTAAATTATCCCGAAACAAAATAAAATAGAATACATTTTTGTTTAACATTTTATTAATGAATGAGTATTACGAGGATCGCTTCAACTGGCCCTTTTCTAATATTTAAACCGCTGACAGATTACGTTCGTTCCGTACCGTCTTTTGAATATTAATAGTTTTACTTTACACTTGAAAATTTCACAGAGTACTATGGCCTCTTTAACAACAAGTAATAAAATTAAAAATTAAAGAGGGTTCCCGTACAAGAAACATGGTTTAATGACTATATTTCTCGTGGGTGATACCATTTTAATTTCGTCAAGATGGTCATGGGTGACCACAGAACAGAAAAAACAGTAGAAGTGTCAAGTGGGCGTGTAACGTGTGGCATAGTTATGCGGAGTTCCGCGCAACCTACCATACTTTTGCCGCGATCGCTTATTTCGATATTTCGATATTTCTAAAATAGGAAATAAATCCAGAAGCATGCCTTATTGTCCTATTTTGGAGTGTGAAAACGATAGCTGCACCAAAAACATTTTCCATGGAGGCGTGTTGTTTTTATGATAGTTTGAGCATTGGCGACAACAGGTCTGATACTAAGCGAAGCTTATGCCCCTTCCACTGTTTTTTCTATTCCGTGTGGGTGACGGCACCAATGATGGACTCTTTTAGCTGACAGGCACCAGTAATGGACACTTCACTTTTAATTCAAATAAGGTCCTAAATTGATTGTTGCAAAACAAATTAATAAACTTTATCTTCTGTAAAATAAGAATCAAGTCCGTCACGTCGGCTCCGTCACCCTAAGTTGTCGTGTGGTCTACTGGGGTAGGGGTCTACTCGCATACATATTTTTACGCATAATAATCATTACGCATAAAAATCAATTGTCATAAAACGGTTTTTACAATAGAAAGGGTTTTATTTTAATTATTATTAAAAACTAACCTTACCTAACCTAACCTAATCTGCACAATAGACGTTTATTAAATTTTGCAATGTCAGTCTAAAAGGGTGTTTTGACAATTGATTTTTATGCGTAATGATTATTATGCGTAAAAAAATTATGCGAGTAGATGGTCCCCCGGTCTACTGGCCCGCCAGCTTCTGGTCGAGCCACTGGCTGAAGTGCCACACGCTGACGTAGGTGTGCACGGCCCCGTCCTGCCGCGCCACGGCCAGCCCGTGCAAGATGTACGCCGGTCTTTTCACAAACTGGAAATAACAAGTTAGGAAAATTACATTGTTGGTAAATGCTTTTTTTATGTCATAGAGAAGGCAAACGAGCACATAGGCCACCTGATGGTAAGTGGTAACTGTGACCCATAGACATTCGCATTCACAAGACTGCATTCCTAAAACTGCAAATGCGTTGCCAACCCTGAGGGCTTGCCAAGATGCACCACGCCAACTAGCATTTCTATTCGTTTCGTGTTTAAACCAATCACGTCACTGGTAGATCACGTGACTTTTCGTATCACGTCATCTACCAGTGACGCGATTGGTTAAAAACGAATCGAATAGAAACGCTAGTTAGCGTAATGCATCTTGGCAGGGCCCCCTGAGGACTAAGATGGAATGCCTCTATGCTAGTCATTACACAGGCTGTGTTATCCCCACACCGGAACACAACAATGCGAACACTGCTGTTTGGCGGTAGTATCCTACTATATGTAGTATAATATTATAAATGTGAAGTTTGTGTGTGTGTGTGTTTGCACTGCAACGGCTGGACGGATTTGGATGAAATTTGAAATGGAGATAGCTCATACCCTTGATTAACACATAGGCTAATTCATAATCGATATTTACGCGGACGAAGTCGCGGGCAGAAGCTAGTAGTATACCTGTTCCTTGCAGTAGAGCCCCGCGGCCTTCTCGGGCGGGGAGTCGCCGGCGGGCGCCACCGCGCACGTCAGCGACGGGGCCGCGCCCGCGCCGCACGCCGCGCGCAGCGGGATCACCGTGGTCAGCTGCAACAGTGTCAGCACTACTGTGTTCACAGGAACAATATACAATAGAATAAATACTTATCAAATACAGTCAACGTGATAGAAGTTACATATTTGACCCTTTTGGGGTCGAAACTTTAGGACCGTGGGGACCAGGAGCACATCGTATTTTTAAAGATGTGTCAAAGCGCCTGATCGACGCAACCCGTATCCAAAATGCTGACCTGTACTTGGCACAAAGATTAAGCATTGCCATTCAACGTGGCAATGCTGCCAGCATTTTGGAAAAAATGCCCACTGGTAGCGGTTTGTTAGATTAGTGTAGTTTTAAGTAAGTTTGTAAGTTCGTTCGTTTATAGTATGTGGTAAATTCCTTTTTAATTTGGACATTAAAAAAAAACACTTATCAGGGGTAACCTATCGATGTTTCGAAAAACTTTTGTGCACTGTTTCGTTTGTCGGAAAATCATTTTTCTCCGAACCCGCTAACTTTTCAAAATGTTTACAGAACCTGTAGGTTAGGTAATGTTAGTTTTATAACAATCCAGGAAGTTAAAGGGTTTCAGAGAAAAAGTATTTTTGGACGGGTAACATAAAATCTTCTTAAATTCTAAAGGCTGGCGTCCACTAGGCTCGCCGAGGCGAGTCGAATCGAATCAAAAATAATTCGCCTTCATACAATAATATAAATGAAAGTGCGTCGATTGACGCAGAGCCGCAACGCGCCGAATAATAATAAAATTGAATGAATCAGTCTTCTTTATTATATGACAGGCCGGACACGACACCGTCTAATTTGGCCGCAACGCAACCAAAAAGCCTGACTGTCCGGCTTTATCCGGACGCCTGGCAACGGTAAGCGGTTCCGGTCCCTGGTTAAGTAAGGCTAGTTTAAGTGTCACGCGGACCGTCAGTACGGATCGATCGATCTGTATTAAGCTTAGGGAGCGTTTTAGAGTAATGCGGACGGGTCCGCACGGACGACCGTCATTATCTGTATTGATCGGTCTGTGCGGAGCGATCCGTACTGACGGTCCGCGTGACACTAAAACCAGCCTTACTTAACCAGGGACCGGTTACCCTTTAAAGGGTTTTCGTTAGGGTATATAAATGACTGGTTTTTAGTAACCCTAACGATGCGATAAGTAAAGACTTATCCCAATGACAAGCTAACCCATACGATACAATTAATTCGACTAAGCTCTTACCAATTCCAAACCCTCGTTAGGCTTTCCCTATGAAGTGTTTATTGCACCGCTTCAAGCTATTGTAATCTCTACGCGCAGTCCATACAAAATAATTTTGCATAAGCTTGAAACCAACCAATCACACGAATCTGCGAAACAGAGTCAACGGAGAGGGAGAAGGGATAGGGTAACACTAACGTAATGCTAAGTGCTTAAATCGAAACCCTTACGAAACTGATAACCTCAATGGTTGTAGTTAACTAGTTCAAAGCAGTGTCCATATCATTAGGGTAAGCCTATCGATAGGGTAAGCCTATCGATAGGGTAAGCCTATCGATAGGGTAAGCCTATCGATAGGGTAAGCCTATCGATAGGGAGAGCATATGATGTAGTACTTGATTGATAGACTTAATCAAATAAAGGGGTTTTCTGGTCCCTGAAGTTAACTGTGTCGGGCAGGGAGAGGACTGACCCGGATGTCCCCGGCGGAGATGGCGAGGCAGGGCGCGGCGTGGCCGGGCGCGGCGGGCGGCAGGCAGGCGGGCGCCGCCCAGCGCGGGATCGACTCCCCTGAGCGCAGGCGCAAGATCGCTATGTTATTCGCTTCTTGCCCTGAAATTACGACATATCGTTCTAATTATTTTTACTACATCCATATCATATATAACTTCCCTATAATTATGTTCAGAAACGTTAAGCAAATGGCCTATATTTAAGAAACCTGTATCTGTGATTGTACTTTAATGTTAACATTAAAGTATTGCATGTCATTAAAGTATCGGTTATCGATGAAAATGAAAAAAGTTTATTGAATATATGAAACATTTCAGTGGATATATCACGACCCTGCATCCTGAGCTAGGAAACCTATGATACAGGATGCACTTTCGATCGGAATCACATTTTAAAAAACACTTAACCTATTTAAACAAGCAAAATTTTATTTTTTGCTTTTACATGTTATGTATGAGCCTGTTGTATGTGTGTGTGTGTGTGTGTGTGTGTGTGTGTGTGTGTGTGTGTGTGTGTGTGTGTGTGTGTTTAAATATTAAGATACACGTAGGTACATTAATGTTGTAGAACACTTATGATATGTAGGTATGTATATAGATAAACTTATGTATGCGACTGTACACATAATTATACATTAAAACACTGCCTCTTAACCAGTCAAATAAACTACTATTGCGCAACAAAAGTTCGTGTTTTTTTTTTACCTAAAACGCCCGAAAATTCACCGATTTGGTTTACCTGATGTGTAGCCCTCGTGCGGTATGACACTCCGCAGCGCCGAGCGCGCCCCCCCCCTCGCGAACGCCACCTCCAGGCGGTCGGCGCCGAGCCCGTGCACGCACGACGCCAGCGTCAGCAGCGCCTCGAACGCCAGCGTGTCCTGGACGAAGGTGGCTGCGCAGAGGGGAGTCGCGGAGTTCTTCCTAAAAAGAAAAGCAAGCTTTAAAAAACCCGACTGTTGCTAACTAGGGAATGCAATTTAACCGGTTATTCACCGATTTTGTATGAAAATAACCGGTTAAAACCGGTCTAAACCGGTTATTTGCATTCCCTATTGCTAACCAACTATAAATCGTTATAAATCCTAAATGATCATTCAAAATGAAAAATGATGAAAGAAACCTAATGATGAATTTTAAATACCTATTCAACGATACCCCACTTGTCATAATTCGTAGACTTTTTTCTTTTTTACAATGTGGTGTCGAGTGGCTGCCATATGTTTCACAAGATTAAAACAAATCGATTGACATAAGGGTGTTACCAGACCGATCGATCGCCGATCGACGGCATCGATTGACGTCGATCGAAGTCGATCGATTGGTCTGGTAGAAACTATCGATCGACGGATATCGTTCGGCTAACCAATCGATCGATTGCCGGTCGACGCTGATCGACTGGTCTGATAGCTTTAATTGATGTTGATGAAGGAACTATCGATCGACGTTGACTAATCCATTCTGCCATCGATCGACGATCGATCGAAGTCGACTAATCAATTCTACCATCGATCGATGCCTTCGATCGACGATCGATCGATTGGTCTGGTAACACCCTAAGAATCATCGAAATCGGTCCACGCGTTTAGCTTCTAGAGCGCCACTAAGGAACAAACATACATACAAACGTATTTAGGCTGATAAACACATTAACTTCCTCCTCCCGCAGTCGGGTAAATGAAACAAATATTTAGATAAATACCCTAATAAGTTTAAATTTTTAACCGACTTCAAAAGAAGGAGGAGGTTCTCAATTCAACTGTTTTTAAGGTTCCGTACCTCAAAAGGGAAAAACGAAACTCTTATAAGATCACTTTGTTGTCCGTCTGTCCGTCTGTCCGTTTGTCCGTCTGTCCGTCTTTCCGTGTGTCAAGACCCTTTATCTCAGGAACGCGTGGAGGTATCGAGTTGAAATTTTAACCATATAGGTACTCAAATCTACAGTCCCTTGAAGCTAGGAAAAAATCAAACTTCTACATTTACGTAAAAAAAAGATACGGCCGTTTATGTCGCAAAGAACGTGTATTTCGAGACTCTCGAAGGAATCAAAATATATAGGGTATTTCCCGTTGACCTAGAACTATGAAATTTGGCAAGTAACATCGTCTTTTACTGGTTTACTGCAATTATAGGAAAAAATCTGAAATCTGTACATTTAGATAAATACCTTAATAAGTTAAAATTTTGTATTTCCTTCATAAACAACATTATATTGTTACACCTAACTAAGGGTAATACTAACGTAGTGAAACGATATCATTATTAATCAATCTGTAATTTATAACCTATGCTTTGACAAAAAAAATAATTGATTAAATCGATTTAATAAGGACAGAGCATATTTTAAAGCACATTTTAGCTATAGCGGGTTTATGAATATGATTACCTACCTAATGTATAAAAGCTAGCCTAGCCCGAAATCTTTCAGCTAACCCTAAAGTGAGCAAGGAAGGACACACACACACAATACACACAATTTTTGCACAAAAAATAACAAAGATCCCTCCCAACCCCCCACTTACTTGTAGACCCAGGCCCTCCACGGGAACTCCCCTTGCAGCACGGCTCGGGGCGCCGCCCGCCGCTTGCGCGGGATCCCGTCAGGGTTACTCCTGCCACAGTTTTCGGTCGATCTGCAAATTAAATTAATTGTTACAAGGTTTTAAAGAAGAAGTAATAATATTGAAGCAGATATTGCAATGTACATTTATGCTGTTTAAATGCCAAGATGCATCACGCTAACTAGCGTTTCTATTCGTTTCGTTTTTAAACCAGCCGCGTCACTGGTAGATCACGTGACTTTTCGTATCACGTCATCTACCAGTGACGCGATTGGTTTAAAAACGAAACGAATAGAAACGCTAGTTAGCGTGATGCATCTTGGCAAGGGCCTCCGGTACTTTATTCTGGCTAAAGTCATTTGAATGTTAGTTGTATGTCTTACTTTAGACCTAGGATATCTTTCTGCACCACGCAGCACAAAACTTGCTCTTCCATACACGTGGAGTCTTTGAGCCTGTGAACAATATAATACGTAACTAAATAAATATATTGAGCTTTTTAACACTGAGCCACGATGCCACACAGAAATCGCTTTTCCCGAATCTGCTTCGTCACAACGCTGTAGTTCCAACATACATATATACAGGGTGAAATCTAAATGGTACAAATGATCACCTCTGTGCTCTACCCACGAATATGAACAACTTTCACTAAGGGACCAACTCAGAAATCACGAAAAAAAATTTTGCTGTTTCATAGAAAAGTTCAATACGCACTTGATCAAAATGTATGAAGCAGCCGATTTTTTTTGTGATTTCAAGCTGGTCCCATAGTGAAAGTTGTTCATATTCGTGGGTAGAACACAGAGGCGATCATTTGTATTACCATTTAGAGTTCACCCTGTATAGAGCGACGCAAGTATTTCAAAGCATCGTGTGGCATGTCGTCCTAATTAAAGTACAACGCAGCGGCGCACGCGACGCTCTCGTGGAATCCCTCGAAATATATTTCAGAGCACAATCTCACACGAATTGACCTAGTCACAAACTAAGCTCTAGGCGTGTACTATGGGTACTAGACAACGATAAACTTACTTACAAAGAGAAATACATACTTAAATACATTGTAAGCATCCAGACTCAGGAACAAATACTCGTGCTCATCACATAAATATCAGCCCTTACTGGGATTTGAATCCGGGACCGCTAGCTTCGTAGGCAGAGTCATTATCAACTATAAGCTAACATGTCGTCAAAAACATAGACAACATACTTACTCAATAAGGTGAAGTCTTGTAATTGCAACAATCTGGTTATTGCAACTAACTTAAATAACTCCTCTAGGATCACTGTTTTGAACAACGACAGGCGTGATATCGTTCTTTCTTACTAAGGAATACAATTATCACGCCTGTCGTTCTTCTAAACAGTTATCCTAGAGGAGTTATTTAAGTTAGTTGCAATAACCAGATAGTTGCAATTACAAGACTTCACCTTAATAGTTTAATGAACGCAAGCAATGTCAAACAACATTGTCAAATATGTTAATGCGAATAAGTACAGAAGTGTTCAACTGCGTTGACGATAGCTGTTCAATAGATACTTAATTGCATGGATTAAAATCGCATTTCTCAACAAAATATGAAAATACCGTAAAAGAGATCACCAAAAGTGAAATTAAAATTAAAATCGGCCAAGAAATACGGATGATACAAGCATTTTAAACTGTTAATCAGACAGCGATTAGGCAGAGAGATCCGATATGCACTGTTACGTCATGTAACAGGTCGGCCATATAAACTCCATGTTAAATTCTGTTTAGTTGGCTTATATCTTGATTATTTTTATATCTACTTAAAAAATGATTTTTCTCAACGATTTGTTACATAAATCAGCTTTTATTGAAGCTTTGAAAAAAATACAAGAATGCCATTGGAAGTGTAACTGCCCGCTGCTCGTCACGTCGAGTCGCTGCGTAGGTGCGGACATCATTTTATAAGTCGAGATTTTAAAATCGTGTCGCCTGTAAAGCCGGCCAGCCATATTGCGATGCATGAGCAATTCGCTTATTCATCGCTACTGTTAATGCGGATACTAACAATTCGCGTCGCTGTCGCGTCGCCAATCGCGCGACCAGTGTGGCCACGGCCTGAGTACAAAAACGATCAGCTACGTTGACGATTAGGCCTGGTTCCCACTATGCCGGATCCGGGAATTTTGCCGGATCCGGTAAGGGTAGTGGCTGTACAATTTATATGAAGCTGTTCACATTATGCGGTGTGAACAGCGTCATAAGCCACTAGCCTTACCGGCATCCGGCATAGTGGGAACGGGGCCTTACAGTATTTGAGCATATACTGACTGCAGCTCGACGCGGCTGGCGCTGTACCGGCTGCCCTGCACGAGGCTGTCGTTGCAGTAGCGGCACTCGTAGCAGCCCTGGCCCTTGCCCTCCAGGCTCTCGCACTGGCTCCCCTCCAGCTCGTTGTCGTCGTCATCTGACAACAGATAAAATAAGTGCCAAGAATTTGCTGTGACATAGAGATAGACACACACCGAAGTCAAAACAAAAGGGATTCTTTATAAAATAGTACTTTTCACAATCGTGTTATAATAGAGAGCTTTTTAGTCGAGTACCGTTTTTAGGCCACGAAGTTTGCTGAGTGGCCTAATTAAGGTACGACATTAAAAAGCTTGATTATGACACTATTGTGAACAATACTTTTTGTACGAGTTCATTAAAATTAATAATTTAAGTCATTAATACGAGTATATAAGAAAACGAAATATTGTAAGTACTATCACACCACCGGCGGCGTCCGTAATGTTGCAGTACTGTGCTGTGATTGGCTAACTAAATACCAGCCAATCACAAAGCGTAGTTTTTTTTTTATGCCCTGGATACAGCAGCAGGTTTAAGTAGATTTTTGACAGATGACGCGACGCTACTACGTTCCAAATCGCCATAGATTGGCAATTTTATTAGGACACAATTATTGAAATGAGAAGTTCTATTTTCAATTTTTTTTCGGTTGTCTAGAGCGTATCGAAATAGTTATTTCGGTTGTTTCGGAAGTAACATAGACTATACAACGATGAAAAGAGTGGCGTTGCAGTATTCTCTATGAAATCTTAATACACAGATTATAATCGACGAGTACAAAAACTTGTTTTAACTTGCAATGTTTGTACAAGCGAGGTTTAGACCAGAGACCCTATTTTAAAAATCGAAGTTCGAAGTTACTTTAGCTTCATCTCTTTCTCTCAATCTATTATCGAATGACGAGTGACAGGGATGGAGCTAACGTAACTTCGAACTTCGATTTTCAAAGTCAGCAGCATTGCAGAAGTTGATTGCTGTCTTTCTCTAGCTTTAAAGTGAGAAAAAATCAGCAAAAATTGTGCCTCTTGCTCTAGAACGAAGTTAAAAGTAAGACAGCGATTAAAGTTACGCCTACACCGGTGCTTAAAATACGGTGACGGTACGGAATCGCAGTGACGCGTCGTATCAGCACCGTTTTTGACGCACGCTCCCCACACCGCTGCTTAACGGTGCGTATATTACGGAACGTCAAAAATGGCGCCATGTTGTTACTATGACCCCGTCTTTTGTTTAAGCAACGACACCGTTTTTTAAGCAGCGGTGTGGGGAGCGTGCGTCAAAAACGGTGCTAATACGACGCGTCACTGCGATTCCGTACCGTCACCGTATTTTAAGCACCGGTGTGGTCGCAGCTTAGCTTTTGTAATTTTTGTTGCTTGTCTATTTCGCGGATTATGCTTGTAGTTGTAACACGATAAATAGCACACAGAGATAACGCGCATGTGCTTCTACACACACAGAGGCGTAACTATAGGGTGGCAGCGCGGGCAAAATGCCAATGAACCTTATATTTTTTTCATTTTTAGTAAAAGTGAAAGAAGGGCCCTATCCGACGAATTTGCCACGGGCCCTGGTTAGTATAGTAACGCCACTGCACACACAATTATGGCAAACCTGGGGCCTGTTTCATAAAGCTACAAATTACAATTTTCAGGTTACAAGTTTCCATTTGACACAACGTCTACCCATGACGAGCAGCCATTTGAGCAGTGTTGCCAGTTTAGACCTGTAAAATTGTTACTTGTAGCTTTATAAAACGTGCCCCTGGTGGGCCACCAGTGGTGGCTCGTGCGCTCGTGTGCCATTGTCCCAATAAAATTCAATAAGTACCTCTAATTCCAAATATCTGATCCAACGGCGATATTTCGACGGCTGCGGCTGCAACGTGGAACAGCGCCAAGGCTAGGAATAATCTGAAATAGAAGGTAGGCGTTGGGAAAAGATTAAAGTTTAGGCTAAAGCCAATTTTTGATTTTTGATTTAGACAAACCAGTGGCCTCAGTACAGCAAGTGGCAACAGCATAAATAAGTGATCATTTATGTACCTTGTCACTTTAACGTCGTGTTTGAAATGTTATACAAAATTGTGAAACAATTGAAAGCGACAAGGTACATAAATGATCACTTATTTTTGCTGTTGACTGTACGAGACCAATATTTAAAAAACCGGGCTAGATGCTGTTGGACCATGCTCAGTGTAGCGTTCCGAAGTTACTACAAACATACAAAAACGAGTGCGAGTCGGACTCGCGCACGAAGGGTTCCGTACCATTAACTATAAAAAATCACGTTTATTGTATGGGAATAACAAATATTTATTTATTTTATTTTATTTTAATTTAATTATTTACTTTTAAAGTGAATATACAACTAAATATTCTATATTTCAAACGTCTACCTGTTGCCGACGTTGCCGTTATTAATATCGAGCAAAAAACGGCAAAAAAAAACACGTTTGTTGTGTGTGAACCCCTTTTTTTACAGTAGACTTATAAATAATACAGATGTGGCTTGATTTAAATATTACATCGCATTACTAAAAACACAAATAAATAAATAATTAAATCTTAACGGATCTCACACAAATTGACCTAGTCCCAAACTAAGCTCTCGGCTTGTACTATGGGCACTAGACAACGATATAAATACTTGTATAGAGAAATAAATACTTAAATACATAGAAAACAACCAAGACTCAGAAACAAATACTCGTGCTCATCACACAAATATTTGCCCTTACCGGGATTTGAACCCAGGACCGGTAGTTTCGAAGGCAGGGTCACTACCAACTAAGGTCGCGCGACGTCAAATATTAAAGTACTAAAATTAAATTATTAAAAAGTGAAATTCCTTTGATTTTGAAAGCTAACCAGTCACATGCCAGTCACAAACAAATGTCATAAAAAGTTGATTTAAAGCCTATTTGAATAGTTAAAATATCAAATGAAGTTTCTATACTTGATGTTTGATTATTAAATTATACTAAATAGGTTGAATATTTTATGTGAATAAACTCTAGGATTTTATATATTCTTTGTAAAATCACGAACCTTTAAGATTAAAACCGAGATGTCCTGAGTGTCAAAGTGTTAATAATCGTACTGTAAAAGAAATCAGTTTTATTTATTACTTTCATAGTTTTGGAGAGTTAGTGAGTGTGACATACAGACAGAAAAACGGACATGGCGAAAAACCCTAAAAACTACTTCGGAACCATAAACACTACTTCATATAAAAAAATAGGTACTCAATATCAGCCCAATGCAACCCTGACCCACCATAGAACCGTGTCACAGTGACCTTATAAAACAATTTGTTTGACACTTCTTACGACTTGAATCATAACGTCACTGTGACACAGTTCTATGGTGGGTCAGTTTTCTGAATCAATGACCTAAGGAATGGTGTTCTCGCCATTATTGTAAACAGGAAAATTAAATCAACAAATAAGTTCCTATCTATAATTGTTGACGCGGCTAGCGCCATTTTGTTTATTTTTTGTTTATAATTAACACTTATTAGTATCAAAAACAATGTACAGTCACGAACCGGGATTGTTGAGCCACTTGCCATTGTTCGTAATTTAGCCGCATATTCAATAACCGATGTCACCGACTGGCTGACAGCTATTCGATTTGCATTACACGGCCAAATTAGAAAATTGGGTAAGTGGCTCAACAATCCCGGTTCGCGACTGTACCTACTGTATGATTTGTCCAATTTTTAAGGGTTCCATGTCTTTTCTTAAAATGTATTTAGTAGATATTCTTTCTCCAACTGATGCTCTTTATCGGGACTCGAAATTCCTGAGTGTAAGGCGGCTGTATGTATTAAAAGCAGTTGGTCGAGCGCATGCGGGATTAACAAAATTACCAAACTACACGGAATTATTGGCCAAGCGCACATTCAGGGTACCCCTGCCAAGTTGCAGATCCAGTCTCGCTAAGCGTTCACCTGACTATATGCATCGACGTATTTATAATAATATCTGCAAAGTGCTCAGCATCCAACACTGTACAATTGGTAAAGCTAAGCTGACTGTAAGGAACTGGCTTCTGACTTTATCATATCAAGACACAGAGGCCCTTCTAATTGCCAGCTAATGCTAATGTCAGTACATATTCAGCTGCAGAGACACACACACACTCACATATATATACACTAACTCGAATACACACACACACACACACACACACGCACACGCACACGCACACGCACACGCACACGCACACGCACAGCGCTGTACGGCGCGTGCGCTTGTCTTATCACTCTGTATTATTAGTTTAAATCCTTACCTTTGAAATTTATATTGTATAATTCCTTAATTAATATGTTCCACACATTGCACTCCAGGGTCCCAAGATACAGGCTCAGCCTAGTTTGGGGTCCGCCAGATATGACTTTTTATGTATACTCGGTGTTGTTAAGCAAATAAAGTTTTTTGTATTTTTGTATTTTTGTATATGTCTCGTGTATCCCAACCAAAATTACTACATCTTATATTTTTACTTATTTGTTTAACAATATTCTACAATATTTTATGGGTTTTAGAAGAGTATTGTGAGACTGAAAATTTTAGTCCGATTTTTAAGATTTTTAAATATGTTTTAAATATTATGAAAAACTAGGACTGTGCGTTTTCCTTTCCAAGAAACGAATGAATAAAAACGTAAACGTTTAAATCTAGTTTTTCTAACTACCTACAACTATTCAAAAATCGTGGAAATCGTCGCCACACAATCTTCATAATTATCTACCTATGTTACAACAAAATGTTAGCGCCGTAAGACAGCTGTACTTTAATACATATAGGTATGTATAAATAAACAATACTTATTTAAACAAAAACAACAAAACAGAGGAGGAGGAAAGATTACTTGTTCAAAAACTTATAACTAATTTCGCAGCATCTTGTAACGTTGTATATCTTGCGTGAATCGGAACCTAAAGACTGGGGGAATATTAAAGGTGTTAATGGCATTACTGTTCATTACTTTTGATTGTCAAACGTCAACACCATAGATTTGTAGGTTAGTGTTGCCGCGTTATGGTAAAATACCTTGAATTAGGGGATTAATAAATATTTGTAATTAATCAATAAATGGAGTCAATAGTTAATTACATTTATTAAGTAAACAAAACAATACAAAGATTTCTTTTGGCAGTAATTGTACACACAAGAATTAAACAAACACATTTCAGTCAAAAGATAATTTAATGTAGTACTTTCATGTAGGTAATATATTAATTGGGTACCTAATTACCCAGACTACCTAAATTGTATAGCTACATTGTATGCATTTTGGTTGCATCTATGTTTTGACTAAGTATCTTTCATCAAGATGTCCAAGATGATAGCCCATTACAAAATCAGGCTTAAGCTGAATGAGAGCGGAGGAGCCATCCTCAATAAAGTAACCAAGCACCTGCTGTGGAGATATAGTACATACTTTCAGTCATATTTCGGTGAAAGGAACTTGTAAGTAATAATTAATAACATCTTTCTGATGGAGGCATTTGTTGCAATTTAATATGCAATTCTCTGACCAAATGGTGAATTTTCAGTTATTGTTTCTCACACGTGGAAGAGGAGGGAATGTCTTAGCGTCGAGATTACCAGGGGTTTTCCTTGAAGTTTTCCGGTAAGATTCATAATTTTGTTAACCTTAAATGTCAGCCCACATGTCTTATATATTTCTTAATCGTAGTGCTAATCAGAGCAATTTATCTCTGTCTTTACAGCTGGACTGGGTTTTCAGTATTTCTTAGGGTTTCCCTTAAGTTTTCTAGTTTTCTAGTATTTTCAGTATCTTTTAGTGTCTGGATATTTTCAGTATGTACTGATTTAAGTTTCCGTCTACATAGTTTCTGTTTCCTGTTATTCTGTTTAGATACTTTCAGAATAATTTAGCTTACTGATTTGCCTTTATGGTTGGATGATTTATTTTGCATTCCGTTATTCCGATTCAGGCTCCAACTATATTCAGGTTCAGTAAAGCTATGAGTAGCTTATAAAGACATTCAGTATTTGGCAGGAACTCTCTTTAGATCTGTAAGTAATAAATTCAGGTTTAGGTTCCTGATCATTCAGTAAACATATAAGTAATGAAGTAGGATATAAAGGTTTAAACCAACCTTTAGTAGGCGTGCCATAGGCACGAGGATTCAGTAGACCTTCACAAGCTGCTGTGAGCTGCCCGAGGATACTGTGGCTTGCGACACAGTGTACTGGGACCGCTCCACCAGTCTGCCGACCTGGGACTACATCGAGTCGATCGTCCAGGAAGGAAGGTTTTCTTCAGATTAAGGTCTGTGGAAATTATATTTATAATTAGGGAATTAGGATATCAATAATAGTTATTTGAACTTAAATTGGAATTGGTGGCAACTCTATAACTAGGGACTAACAAATTACTATCTAAGAATTGTGAATTATAACATAAGAACCTTTACTTGTGTAAAACGACCAGCCTTCCGCTGAGCTAAACATATTTTCTGGTAGAGTAAGAATTATGAGCAAAGTTAAGTTCACAATTAAATAACATCATGTATAGAGCTGCATAGGAATAAAGACTGTGATATTTACTAACCTGTTTCATTGAGCTCCTCATCATACGTCCTAGATCACTCCACATCTTCAACTTATTCTACAACTTTCTGTTTACGTTATTCCGTCTATTTCGTTTTGTCACTTGGTAAAACCTAGCCGGGCATTTAGCAACGTGACAATCTGATGTTGGTTCTAACAAAATTGATCAACTATCCAATTATACTCAGATTATTCTAAGATGATGATTATGACAGCCGTTATTCGTAATTTCAATCACATACTATACTCAAAAGCGATGTTTTTAAAAATAGGCGACTAATTATTTAAATTCCTGAACGGCGTCGCTAGGTTTGTACCGATGTAGTATTTATGTAACGTTAAAGAAATAAGTGAAATAAGTGTTTATATGAGCTGCCACAGGCTTCATCTTAGAATAACCAGAGTATACGTACAGATTTTCAAATTGAGTTAAACAAGTGATCCTTCCCTCTCGGCTCACGTTCGATTTTAAATCAGCCGGTTGCGCCCAATGGACGGCATAAAAGCTAGGTTGTTTAACAATTGATTATTATCTAAATACGAAGAAAAAACTCACCGCATCATTTTAAACCTTGTACACCTCACACGACACTGTCTACGCGTTATCTTTTTAATTGTGGCAAAAACTCATTCGAATACTGTTTTGTTTTTCCCTATTCGATACAAAATTAACTTTACTATCCAAGAAATATATCGAACTTCGTAAGTGAGTGATCAGTTTCGTACTGTGTCGTTGTAACGGTGAGTACGGAGTTGCATAGGAAATTGTTAAGCGAGTGGAAGCGACAAAGTACTACAATGTTCAAATACTTTTCGACATTGGCTATGCGAAAACAGTCTTGTACTAGTTACAATAAAGTTCAATTTAATTCTCAAGATTGTTTTCAAAACACTATTTAAGTTGGTATTACTAACTGGTTTAAGACGAGTTTGCTTCTTCATAAGGCGTTATTATAAAATGACGTAACTCGTATTAAGTGCTTACGATTCTGAACTGTATTTAGTGTCGACTATGGTTAAAGATTGAATAAGATGTTGTTGGAGTTAGGTTAGTTTTTTAATATGATATTTATCCAGATATTAATGATATAATAACATAAATAACTATTAAATACATATATAAAAAACCCTTGGTAGATATATGTATAAACAAATGCACAGATCGTTTTAACGAAATGACTCATGTAATCAAACCATATTTGATGCTTGTATTTTACCGTTTTAAAGGTTTCGTGCCTCAAGGGAGCCCAACGGGACCCTATTTAATATGCCAACGCTGTCCGTCCGTCCGTTCGTCCGTCCGTCTGTCCGTCCGTCGGTCTTAACTTTAAAGAACTGCATCTTTTAAACCGTAATAACCCGTTCACTGGTAATAACAGATCCGTAACGGAACCAGTAATGGACAAGGCACCAATAATGGACACTGATTCTTATTGTACAGAAGATAAGGGTTATTCATTTGTTTTGCAACAATCAATTCATAACCGTATAATCTTTGAACTAAGAGTTACGTGTCCATTATTGGTACCTTCAGGTAAAAGTGTCCAACATTGGTGCTGTTAGTGATAGCGGGTGGTTTTGGTAGCTCCAATGCCACAGACAGACATACACATACACGGATAAAAAGAAAGAAATAAAATAGTCACAAAAAGCAAGCTTGAAAAGCGGCCAAGTGCGAGTCGGACTCGCCCATGAAGGGTTCCGTGAAAGGTAAATTGCGGTTTACGATTTATGACGTATTAAAAATAAACTACTTACTAGATCTCGTTCAAACCAATTTTCAGTGGAAGTTTGCATGGAAATGTACATCATATATTATTTTTACATTTATCATTCCCTTATTTTAGAAGTTATGGGGGGGGGGACACACATTTTTCCACTTTGGAAGCGTCTCTCGCGCAAACTATTCAGTTTAGAAAAAAAATATATTAGAAACCTCAATATCATTTTTGAAGACCTATCCATAGATACCACACACGTATGGGTTTGATGAAAAAAAACATTTTGAGTTTCAGTTTTAAGTATGGGGAACCCAAAAAATTTATTGTTTTTTTTCTATTTTTGTATGAAAATCTTAATGCGGTTCACCGAATACATCTACTTACAAAGTTTCCATAGTATAGCTCTTATAGTTACGGAAAAAAGTGGCTGTGACATACGGACGGACAGACGGACGGACGGACGGACAGACATGACGAATCTATAAGGGTTCCGTTTTTTGCCATTTGGCTACGGAACCCTAAAAACCCGACCGTTGCTAACCAATTTTAAATCGTTATAAATCCTAAACAATTATTCAAAATGAAAAAAAACCGGACAAGGCGAGTCGGACTCGCCCACCGAGGGTTCCGCACATGACACGGTTAACTCAATTCAACATTTGCACCGCCGTCGTTCCTTGCATAAAGACCTTGTTTTTTTGGGATTTAATTAAAAATGTACAGATTTCAGATTTTTTCCTATACTTGTAGTAAAAGACGGTGCTACTTGCCAAACTTCATAGTTCTAGGTCAGTGGGAAATACCCTATACATTTTTATTCCCTCGAGAGTGTCGAAATACACGTTTTTGGCGACATAAACGGCTGTATCTTTTTTTTACGTAAATGTAGAAGTTTTTTCACAGCTTCAAGGGACTGTAGACCGAAGTATATATCAATTAAATATCAATTTATTTATTATATAAAAAATCACACTGTATACAAGAACATCAGTTTCCGGCGGATCCCAAACTAGGCTGAGCCTGTATCTTGGGTATCCATGAGCACAGTTATACATAAATTATTCTTATTGATAAGTAAAAACAAGTTTTAAAGAATTTCCTATAATTAGCTTAAAGTTACATACTTAGTAGTGGAATGAGATAAGCACATTTATTTAATAAAAAAAAGTAAAGTAAGAACAAACATAAATTTAGACATGCAAATGTGTGTGTGTGTGTGTGTGTGTGTGTGTGTGTGTGTGTGTGTGCGTGTGTGTGTGTAAGTGTGTGTGTGTGTGTGGTTATATGGTTTTAATTTCAACTCTATACTTTCACGCGTTCCCGAGATGAGGGTCTTGACATATAGACAATAAAGTGATCCTATAAGGGTTCCGTTTTTTTCCTTTTGAGGTACGGAACCCTAATTATGAAAGAAACCTAAAAAGCATTTTTAAATACCTATTCAATGATACCCCACTTGTCATAGTTCATCGACTTCATTTTTTCTTTTTTAAAATATGGCGTCTGGTAGCCGCCATATTGAATTTTGATTATTGTTATATCTTCAAGGCACCTCTACACGTCGGCGGATCATGGGCGTGCGTAAGGGACGAAGCAATACGTAAGAGTGATATGCAAGAATATGTTGCTCACTCTAAGGTGTAAATGCGTCCCTTACGCACGCCCATGACGCCGACGTGTAGAGGGGCCAAGACACACAAGATTAACACCCGTATTCACAAACAATACTTAAGGGATCCTTCACTGAGTAAACGCACTGCGTTCGATACAGCTTTGTGATTGGCCCTTTTTGACCAACCTTTTGTTTATGAGACGATTTTAACCACCCTGTGCGTTCGTGAGCACTGTGAGACCTCATAGTGACGTTTGTGAATACGGGTGTGAAACAAATCGACTGACATAAGACTCATCAAAATAGTTCCCGCGTTTAGTTTCTAAAGAGCCACACAGGAACAAACATACATATGTATGTACTAGAGGACGCCCGCGACTTCATACGCGTAGAATTAGTTTCCCGCTACTCCCCCCATTTCTTCCCGTTGGGGGTCGATTTTCGGAAAATCCTTTCTCAGTGCTCACTTACATCATGAAAGGAACCCCTGTACCAAATTTCAAGTTTCTAGGTACAGTAGTTCCGGCTGTGCGTTGATATATAAGTCAGTCAGGTTTGCCTTTTATATATATAGATATAGGCTGATAAACACATTACACTCCTTCTTCGGCAGTCGGGTAAAAAGTCAGCTATATGATGCGTTATTAATATTGTTGTTGTTTTAATATACTCGGGATTTACCTTGGGCGATAACTAAAGCCATGTGTCAGAGGACTCAGAGGTCATTGATATCTATCTTCTATATATATAAAAGGCAAACCTGACTGACTTATATATCAACGCACAGCCGAAACTACTGTACCTAGAAACTTGAAATTACGTACAGGGGTTCCTTTCATGATGTAAGTGAGCACTAAGAAAGGATTTTCCGAAAATCGACCCCCAACGGGAAGAAGTAAGGGGAGTAGCGGGAAACTAATTCTACGCGTACGAAGTCGCGGGCGTCCTCTAGTGTGTTTATAATCATTAAATACTACTAATACGTCGCTCATTCTGTCTGTCCGCTTACTTCTTATTAACTACGCAATAAAGGATCATGGACACTTTTGTATGGGAAATAGCGTGTGGCGCCAACAGAACTATACAATTTAAAATGGGATTCCCTTGTTTCGCAGACAGAAACATAGAATTTCGTTTCGCATAAAATGTTTCATGGAATATTTGATCCTTGTATTAACATTTTCTATGAACCGAAATCCTTTACAAAAATTGTCTACTTATGAAATAGTGTACAACTATTACTTATTTAAAACATAATTTCTTACTATGGCTGCAAATACCTAGCTTACCGGAGAACAAAAACATGGGCACTTGAAAACAAGATAAGTACGCATAATTATATTATACCTATAATATTAGCATTAGGCGGTAAACTATCGAGGAAAACTTACTTCACTGGTCTTCTAAAGTTACTTAAAAGTCCTTAAGTAGAAGTAGTAATTTTATGTGAGAACAAATGAAGGATACATTTAACCTATAAACTCGAATGAATTGAGGAAAATGCGCAAAGAAACTTGATCTAAAAATAAAAGCAGTACGATTCACAGATTACTCGTACTTAAGTAAAATTCTGCGTCAGATTTCCTTAACTTTTCACATGCCGTCATTGTTTTTAACTCGGCCGCCATTGCTGTCAAGTAAATATGAGCTATTGTAACGTTGAAAATACGATAACATGCCAAAAGGAATATGGTTTTACCGAGCAGAATAGAGCTTAGCTTGTGTGCTGCGTATTATTATTTCTTCGTTACATGTTTTTAGGGTTCCGTACCAAAATGGTACAAAAGGAACCCTTATGGTGAGACTTCGTTGTCTGTCTGTCTGTCTGTCTGTATGTCACAGCAGGTTTTCTCAGCAACTACAAATGCTATCAACTTTAAATTTGGTATAGTTGTACAACTTGCTTGCCCGCATCTATTTGTAGTAAAAAAAAATGAAATTAATTTTATTAATAATTGAAAAGGGGTCTAGAATGGGGGGTTCAAAAATGAAAGTGGTTCAATTATAGCAAATGGGGTGTCATATGAAAGGTCTTAATCTGCACATATCAAAACTATTTTTTTGAATTTTTTTTGTTATGTACTTTTGGATTTATAGCCAAAAATGTACAAAAAATGACCGTTCCCCCCCTTATCTCCGAAGTTTATTAATCAAAAATTCTGAAAAAAATCCTGACGTATAGATAATTACTTATATTTTCTGGGAAAAATAAAATAAAGTGTTCATTATTTATAGTTTTTGAGAAATAACAAAAAAACTAAGAAAATCTGTATTAAAATTTAGGCTAGTCAAAATCGACCTTATTGCCTGTAAAATAAAGCTTATAACAAAATGAGTATTTTCTTTTGCGGCTACCAAGCATATTATCTTCAATACGGAATCCTCGGTGCGCGAGTCCGACTCGCACTTGACCGGTTTTTATTAATAGAAAACACCCAAGACTCAGACAGAAACACTATAGTGCCCGGCCGATAAGAAGTCAATCCTGTCACATTGCACAACCATGAAGTTTCGGAATATGGTTAATGTTGACAGCAGTCAAACAATGCTGTTATTACTATTCCATCACACGCAACAAACAAGTTTAGCATTGTTTTACTGCTGTCAACCTTATTACTTAATAGTCAGAAACTTCATGGTCGTGCAATGTGTCCTGAGCCTGAGGGGCTAGACAAGATGCACTACGCTAACTATCGTTTCTATTCGTTTCGTTTTTAAACCAATGACGTCACTGGTAGATCACGTGACTTTTCGTATCACGTCATCTACAAGGGACGCGATTGGTTTAAAAACGCAACGAATAGAAACGCTGGTTAGCATAATACATCTTGTCTAGCCCCTGATTGCCTTCATATCTGCTTAGTACTGTAGCGCTTATTACCTACACAAACATTTGCCCTGACCGGGAATCGAACTCAGGACCGCCTTTTTTGTGCGAGTTGGACTCGCGCATCGAGGGTTCCGTATTTAAGATAACATGCTTGGTAGCCACAAAAGAAAATAGGTAGGTACTATCAGCCTAATGGAACCCTGACCCACCATAGAACGGTGTCACAGTGACATTATAAAACAATTTGTTTGACACTTCTTATGACTTGAATCATAACGTCTCTGTGACACAGTTCTATGGTGGGTCAAGGTTCCAATGGTCTGATAGTACCTACTCATTTTTTTATAAACTTTATTTGGTTTTTTGGGAGTGTCCCTCGGAATTAGGATGACCATCCGTCCGGATTAGTCCGGACATGTCCAGACTTTTAGACTAATAATTTCATTTGTCCGGTTTTTTTAATTACATGGAATATGAGTAATAAAACTACACACGAGTAATGTTCACTTCGTGACTAAAAATTAAGGACTTTTATCGAAATGTCAGGATTTTTGTCAGGACTTTTCAAATTCCTAAATGGTAACCCTACTCGGAATACCAAATAATGTTTCCTACTGAATCGTAATTGTAATTATGGGTTATCCCCACCTGTTACCACCAATTTGTATGGTAACTAAGTTGAATAAAAATTCCCAACTGCTACCACTAACTTCTGGGTTTTTTTCCAGTTCCATCATCACATATTTTAGTAGTAACGAATGGGTAAAATATTCCCAGTTGTTACCTCCGAGTACTTTAGTGGTAAAAGATGAGAAAAAAAATTGGAACGGCGCGTGGCGTTTCCTGCGGTCCGAACTTTACGTGTGCAGGCCGCTAATTGCCTACTAAATGGTTTTCATTGTAAGACTTTAAATATGCTTGTTCACGGAATAATGTCTCGTTAGACAATGGCTACTTTTGAACGGTCCGAACTTAACGTGTAAAGGCCGCTAATGGAATTATGACCAAGTTTAAACTTGTAGTACAACATATTTCGATACATCTATAGTAAAAGTATCATGTTTTTTTTTCCGAAAAAAATGAATTTTCATCGCTTGACTGAAGTTTGTAAAATGGACGTTATTCAATTAACCTTTCCAGCGTCGATATCTATTTGACCAAATAAAAGAATTGTATGGAATATCACAGGAGATAAATGAAAAGATTTGTGTAAATAGGTATTATAATTGAGTAACATTCGTTATTTTGGAAGAATGCTAGAGTGTAACATTTATGTACTTATTATGAGTTTCTCACTTTAATGCATGATCAAAAGCTGAAACAATTAACCAAAGTTTATTTAGTTTATAATCTCAGCTTGAGCAACAAATGTATTTAATCCAGTGGTGGAAACTGTTTTGGCCAATGTTCTTGCTACAATGTATTAACTATACTGTATTATATATTGCCGTTTGTTTCCCTTAATAAATAAATAAATAAATAAATAAATACCTAAAACGGCTATTATGACTTATGACTTAACTACTTGTATGAGGTCAACGTCAGATTTGTTATGCGAAGGATCGCACTAGAATCCTGTTTCCCATAATTAAGCGCCAACATAACAAAACTAGTGATCAAAGACTTCAATGTCAGTTGTGGCGGCGCCCGCGCGCGCGATCTACGTCTCCGCCGTTTTGAGAAAACAGACGAAATGTTAAGAATATTGTCTTTGTTAGTGTGTATGTGCTTCGATAGTGGTTTGGCGCAAAGTAAGTCTTTTTTTATTATGGAAGTAGATAAACCTGTCAAGTGGGAGTCGGACTCGCGCACCGAGGGCTCCGTATTGCCTCGCAGGAGGTATTATCTTCTATATATATCGATAGGTATATATAAAAGGCAAACCTGACTGACTTATGTATCAACGCACAGCCAACTACTGTACCTAGAAACTTGAAATTTGGTACAGGGGTTCCTTTCATGATGTAAGTGAGCACTAAGAAAGGATTTTCGGAAAATCGACCCCCAACGGGAAGAAATGGGGGAAGTAGCGGGGAACTAATTCTACGCATACGAAGTCGCGGGCGTCCTCTAGTTTATTATAATTCGATTTGAATGTTGTCTGTAGTTCTCTACCCAATGTCTCTACCAAATAATAAATAGCGCGAGCCCAACTCACAATAGGACGGACGGATTGGCGGACGGACGGACGGACAGTGTGAGCTTAGCAATAGTGTCCTGTTTAACTCGCTTCTGGAAACCATAAAGGGTGGTTTTAAAAAAAGAAACATACGTACTAACCTCTACGCCTGTAATCCCAGAACTGGATAGGCAGAGCTCCAGAATTATCAACAGCTAAAAACTTGGATATAACGGATATTTTATTTATAAATCGATTAACCGCCGTAGGTACTCAAATACATTAGAGAGTTAACTGGTTAATGTTTGGGTGTTGTTCAAAAAAAGTGTACCTACCTACCTAGATAATTAAGGACCGCAGAATTAAGAACCTGTAACTTTACTCATTTGAGTAATGATTAAAAAAACAAAAAAACCGCCTTCAAAAAGCAAAAAACAAGTTCATTTAAAATGGTAGGTATAGGTCAGTCCAACTGAAGTCTGCTTTTGGTTAAAATATTATTGGACGCCGACTTCAGTTGGACTGACCTATTACCTACCATTTTAAATGAAGTTATTTTTTGCTTTTTGAAGGCGGTTTTTTTGTTTTTTTAAACTTTTATTTTATTTTATACTTTTTAGTGATCATAATTATACTGTTATGTTATGTAGTCCCACTTTAATTACTTAATAAGAATTAATAAGAAACTATAGAACATTGAAATTCAATCTCGCCGCAAGCAACGCCGTGGGAAAGTCATAGTCAAATACTTAAACATACATATGATTCGTCATAGTCGCTCAACTATCTTAATCGAAATGTCTTGTCGCCACCCTTGAAATATATAGGGTTTAGGAGTTCCGGTGGCCATCTGTGGTTTTCATCATCAGTTCCACTTTACCAAATAGTGTTTTCCAAGAGCAAATACACGAGTTACAATGAAAAATACCAAAATCGCTATAGGTGTATGTACCTATAAATTTTGAAGAGTTCCGTCGATTCCTCATAGACTCCATCATCAAATCTTCATTATGATAAGAATGGGACCAAATGGGAAGCACCAGCTTTCAAACAAAAAAAGAATCTTCAAAATCGGTTCACCCAGTCGAAAGTTCTGAGGTAACAAACATTAAAAAAAAAAACATACAGTTGAATTGAGAACCTCCTCCTTTTTTGAAGTCGGTTAAAAATTTGACAAACATTTATAATTAGTGCCCTCATACGCCAAAAAGCTGTATCTCAATTCCAATAAACGAAGCAGATTCAATCCTCACCCGTTAGTAATATGGTCGCACTTGCTTCAGAAGTTTCGTCTGAGATACCACCATTTGTCTTATCGCAGTATAGTTAATTTTCGCTACTCACATGACTAAAGTTACCGCGTCTTAATTTAAGTCCTTGTCTATACTCTGATTATTCTAAGATGGTGCCTGTGACAGCTCATACAGTATGTAAACTTACTAAAACCATTTGTTTGAATCCGGGCATGTATAGGCGATAAATAAGGTCTTCGTATATAAATTATTGAAATTCTAACGTTTTTTAGAATTTATAATTGTAATACAAAAAATATCATTTTAGTTATTCATGATTCAATAACATCCTGTATTATTTGTTTACAATTGTAACATTTGTCATCTGGTTGTCAGGTCAAGGCCAAGTTCAACATTTTCAATGTCAGTTAAAGTAAGGCTATGTGCACACTTCCGATTAAATACGACGTAGATTAGACCAAATGTGGCCGTTATTTGAACCAAGCGACGATGGTTGTTTCAAGTGAACGCTACGCATCAAAGCTGGATTTTGCCGGGCACGTGTCGCTTGATTATGTTCGAAGCTTGTACAATCCGCAGCCTCATTTCTTCCTCCGTTCTCGACACTTTTTTTAAATACTAACTGTTTCACCCATCCCCAGAAGAAATAGTCTAGAGGTGTGGGGTTCAGCAAACGTACCATATCATACAACTTCCCGCTTTTCTAGTGCTGAAGCCAAGATTTTCTGTAAAATGGTTGTAGATCCTTTTTTCCGTTCTGACGTCAATACGAGGACGAGGCCCACCACTACTACTACTACTATCCGGTACTAACCGGAACCGCTCCTTCATTGTCACGCAGTCTGGTAATCGCCCTTATAATTGACAATAAAGTGACACCAGTGAAATTTGAATGACATAAATCTGTCACGACGTAAACATTACACATAGGGTGATACTTTTAGGGTTAACCGACTTTGAAAAAGGTAAGCGTTTATAATTTTTAAACAATGATAAAATTAAAAATATTCGACCCGTACTAGCAAAACATGTGTTAAAACACTTAACTCGACTTGGCTATCAACTGGTTTAAAGAGATGGTTTTAGTTAGTTTACATACTGTATACTTAAACAATTATTTCACTTTTTTCTTTACCTTTACATAAATACTACATACATCGGTACAAACCTAGCGACGCCGTTCAGGAATTAAATCATTAATCGCCTATTTTTTAACCGACTTCAAAAAAGGAGGAGGTTATACGTTCCACTGTATGTATTTTTTTTTTTTTTTTTTATGTATGTTCACCGATTACTCCGTCAATTGTGGACCGATTTTTAAAATTCTTTTTTGGTTTGATAGAGTATACTTCCGAGGTGGTCCCATTGTCAGCAAATCTGAATTTGATGAAGGGATCAGTGAGGAATTGAGGGAACTCCTCAAATATTGTATGCAAACATATAGCGATTTTAGTATTTTTAGTAACAAGTGTAGCATTTGCATTCAGAAAGTGTCACTTGGTGAAGCGGAACTGATGATGAAGACCACAGATGGCCACCGGAACTCCTCAACGGTACCGATTTCAAGGGTGGCGATAAGATATCTCGATTAAGATAGTTGAGCGACTACAACGAAGCACATTTAATTGTTTTAAAATGACTATGATTTTCCGGCGGCGTTGCTTGCGGCGAGCTTAAAATGTCTTAAAGTTTCATATATCAACTAAGAAGTGGGACTACATAAGCTTATTATGATCACTAAAAAGTGTAAAATAAAATAAATGTTTTAAAAAACAAAAAACCGCCTTCAAAAACGCACAAAATAACTTCTACTACTAGGTACTTAGTAGTAGGTACCTATCCTATTAGGTTAGTCTAACTGAAGTCGGCGACCACAATATTTTCAACAAAAAGCCGACTTCAGTTGGACTAACCTAATAGGATAGGTACCTACTACTAAGTACCTAGTAGTAGAAGTTATTTTGTGCGTTTTTGAAGGCGGTTTTTTGTTTTTTACAACATTTATTTTATAAACACATCGCTTGTGAATATAGTAAGTGATGGAAATTACGAAACACGGCTGTCATAATCATCATCTTAGAATAATCAGAGTATAGGTACACTTTTTTTAAAACACCCTAAAAGGAACGAATTATTTGTCTCTAAAATGCCTAATGCTAGATATATTATTAATGCTAGATATATTATTAATGCTAGATATATTATTAATATTATAAAGAGCTAAACTTTGTGACATTGTAGGGGGTAATCTCTGGACCTACTGAACCAATTTTGAAAATTCTTTTACCAATAGAAAGCCACGTTATTTGTGAGTGTCATAGGCTATATATAACCCAAAAAAATGTTTATGTCTAACGAAATGGGCACGGGAACAGCTAGTTTGTAAATAAAATAAAATAGATAAATATGAGGGGACGATCATACTCTTCTTAATTCTTAATTGATCTTAATAGGGAATAGGTATGTATGTTTTTTTACAGCTTCAATAAACGCTGATTCATGTAACAAACAAGTGAGAAAAATCCTTTTTTGAATAGCTATAAAAATAACTAAGATATAAGCCAACAAAGATTTGTTCCTATCTCTTTCTAGCTAGACAGAATTTTACGTGGAGTTTATATGGCCGAACTGCACAATGACGTCACCAGCGCACTTCGGATCTCTCTGTCTAATTAGCAGTTTAAAATGCTTGTATCATCCGTATTTCTTGACCGATTTTAATGTTAATTTCACTTTTGGTGATTTCTTTTACGGTATTTTTATGTTTTGTTGACAAATGCGATTTAAAAAATCTATACATATGCCCAATTGGTCAATTGGTGTGAGATTGTCTTCTCATATTTATTTGTTTTTTTTAAACATCCAAGACTCGGAAACTAACCGCGCTCATCCCACAAATGTTTGTCCTTACGGGAATCCAACCTGGGGCCGCTAGCTTCCTCGACTTACTTACTACTAAGCTGCACCTCGTTATGTAAGATTGTTCCACATTTACACGTTGGTTGCAGGTTACGGCGACCCCTGCGACCAGCACGGCGTCCCCGGCAAGTGCCTGGACTTCGGCAGCTGCCCCTCCGTCAGGGCTGACCGCAGAGCTGCCTGGAAACTCAAGGTCACCTGAACAATGACTATCAATCGCCATCTAGCGGAGTTCCACATAACCTACCACTTTAGCTGCGATCGCTTATTTCGATATTTCTAAAATAGGAAATAAATCCAAAAGCATGCCTTATTGTGCTATTTTGGAATGTAAAAACGATAGCCGCACCTAAAATATTTTCCATGGTCTCGTGTTGTTTTTATGATAGTTTGAGTATTGGCGACGACAGGTCTGATACTAAGCGAAGCTCATGCCACTTCCACTGTTTTTTCTATTCCGTGGGCTCAACAATCCCGGTTCGTGACTGTATAAGTACCTTGTGACGGGCACCTCGGTCAAAATAAGTTTATTAATACGGCTCTAAGGGCCGTATTAATAAACTCATCTTGGTTGAGATGTCAGTCACAAGACACGTCAAAAATGACAACTTTGTATGGGCTGACGTTTACTTTGACGTCTTTCGAGATGGGCATCTCAGTCAAGACGAGTTTATTAATACGGCCATAAGTTTGTGGTCTTTAGATTTGATATCCGCTTACCATCAGGGGCCTGTTTTATAAAACTACAAATTACAATTTACAGGTTACAAGTTTCCATTTGACACAACCTCGACCAATGACGACCAGAGGCTCGTTTCACGAAGCTACAAGTTACAAATTACAAGCGGAAGTCACTTTCTTACTTCTTTTGCTAGAAAGGGAGTTCCGCTTGTAATTTGTAACTTGTTGCTTCGTGAAACGGGCCACAGCCATTTGAGCAGTGTTGCCAGTTTAGATCTGTACAATTGTAACTTGTATCTTGAAGTTACGCCCACACCAATGCTTAAAAACCGGTGACGGTACGGAATCGCAGTGACGCGTCGTATCAGCACCGTTTTTGACGCACGCTCCCCACACCGCTGCTTAAGAAACGGTATCGTTGCTTAAACAAAAGACGGGGTCATAGTAACAACATGGCGCCGTTTTTGACGTACCGTAATATACGCACCGTTAAGCATTGGTGTGGAGGGCATGCGTCAAAAACGGTGCTGATACGACGCGTCAGTGCGACTTCGTACCGTTACCGTTTTTTAAGCATTGGTGTGAGGAGCTTGCGTCAAAAACGGTGCTGATACGACGCGTCACTGCGATTCCGTACCGTCACCGTATTTTAAGCACCGGTGTGGTCGCAGCTTTATAAAACGTGCCCCAGGTGGCCTGTGAGCTCGTGCGCCTTCTCCTAGAAGAACTTCATGACGTTAAACCCGAGGGAACTATTAATATACCTACCTTCATGTGCTAAGTTCATACATCTTTTGCCAATCGTCAGTTAAAGATCTTCAGATGGAGCTGAAGCACACCGATCATTGACCTAAACCTATGATACATTAGTTTACAGTATCTCAATATGTTAGTTTATTTTCACTTCTCATGCTCTTAAAATGTTACTTTAGTCTCTGCACATCGGGACTAAAGTTCCTTTTTAATCTCTAGGGATTAAAGTAAAATTGTTTTAATTTACTTTGGAATCCCCTTAACATCCAATCACGGTGTTTGTGAATGGAGGATTTATTGCTATTTTCAGTCTTTTTGTATAGATAGACCACAGAATAAAGACTAAAGGCAAAGAAGCCGTGCAATAAGATGAACGTTGAACCAGCTACTTGTCTCTACTTTATAGATTACATTTTGATAAGAGGAAAAGAAACAAAAACTAGGTGTCTTTTCTTCTTTAATCTGTCATGATCAGAAGGTGAAGAAACGTCAAATCAACGACCGGTCTTCTTTGGCGTTACTTTCTTCCACACTGGTGCTTAAAGGTCCAAACCACGCCTTGTGACGATCTCTTTCCAACTCACTATGAAAACCATAAGTAAAAGGAAGTCAACCATAATGTATTTTCTGCCTATTTAGTACGGTTTCTATGCCTCTAGTTTTTATTCTGTGGTATAGACAATTTTTAGCGCGTGGAAATAACCTCAAAATTACAACTGTGAAAAAATACAAATAAAAATTATTTAATTTCGTGAAACACGATTAATGATTACGAATATGAATATATTTAATTATATTAAGGATGAATTTATTTAATTATGCTTGGTCCAATTAGTTTTAAAATAGTTTTCAAGTTTGAACCTGTTGGCTAAATATGCAAGCATTTAAAGCGGCACTTAACAAAAAAATAATAAAAGAAAAGAAAAAAACCGCGGAACAAATTTGTAAGAAACTTTCTTATAATCAATATTGTCAATTTGTATAGAACTTCGTCAGTGCTGGATTGAGCAAGCCCGTCGGGGTCCGTAGCAAATTCTATAAAGAGACCCCTGGGTTTGTTTTAGGTTACAGGTTGTGGCGGTCTTTTTTCCGCAACTGAGCGACTTAGATATGCACCTATTTTGCGTGGGTGTTTGTTTTAGGTTATTCTGGTGGAGAATATCGACTGGATTATTCATCTTATCGTCAACCGTGCATATGAGTACACGCATACGCATACTGATGTAAGTACTAGCATTTTAGAGGTTAGACGTGGATGCGCGGGGCCCGTAGCATTTGCTACTCTTGCTAGGTACGTGGCTAATCCGGCACTGAACGTTGTTTTTTTTCCTCGCATTCAAAGTGAAAAGTAGAGTGTTTAACGCGAGACTAAACAACCATAATGACACTCGAACTATAGCCACTCTCGCTCGCTGGCTCGCTCGCGTGGCTAAACATCTCGTGTCATTATGGCTGGTTTTAGTCCCTTGTTGAACAATCTACTATATTTAATCTAAGATGGCCGTCCAGTTTCTTGCCAAACAAGTTCTAAAATAGAAAAAAAACTGTTTGCATCGTCGTCGCACACAATTTTATAAAAATGGTTAAGAACGATTTAGATAAAGACCGGGGTTCCGTACTTGGCATTAAATTTGAAAAACAAAAATAATAATAATTTTCTAATGTAAACTAAAGTGATAAAGTAGGTACTTTTATTTTACTACACATAAATTGTTTCCACAACTACTAACTCCTAAGTCGATAACTCTATAACGTGATTTATAAAAAACGAATTCTGGAAAAAAAAGTTCATGTACCTACACTTTTTTTGGAAAACGCCCACCTACGAAGCTAACGGTGTCTATTCGATTCCAGATTTTTACCATTTCGGTACGGATCCCTAAATAAAACACATTCAGCTAAAATTGATTTTGAACGTTAATCGATTTCGCATTGAATTTTGACGACCGTTTTTTTTTGCTAATAAACCGGTGGAGTGTCGTGTTTTTGCAAAATATATACAATTAGGTAGGTATATTATTATTGTGTTGATTAAATACAGTGATTGTAGCGACCTAGCGACATCTATCGACAACTTGCAACAAACAATCACCCATGAAAGCGCCACCAGCGCCAGACAGCGCAACTAAATCTAGTAGTGTTTGCTTCACAGCATGATTTTTTTTCAAAACAACTTTAAAAAAGTTTCTACTTCAATTGGTCCGTTAAAGTTACCTTTGTTTCGGCGAAATATGTTTGCCAAATTGTATCTTTCCCAACCGTTTCATTGGCTAACGCGCTTTGTTTTCTATAACCGTAAATATTTCACGATTTTATAAAAACTAACCTAACCTAACCTATAAAGTTCTAAACTATGGTACTGAACTAATCATGAAATATTTTAGTTACAAGAAAAAAATGAAGATGGGTTTAGATTGTTGCCACTCCTTGCTGGCCGTGTGGTGCCGGGTTTAGAATGTTGCCACTCCATGTCTTCCCGTGGATGTCGTAAGAGACGACTAAGGGACTAAAGGCTGTGTAGTGCTGTTAGGCGATGGGTTTGCAACCTGTCACTAATACACTGGATAACATCTTAGCCTGGTTGTGCAAACTGGGGTCACAGAATTATCAACAAGTTTTTGGAATTGTTTGTGAGTCTGTGGCTCTGCCTACCCCACTCTGGGAATGAAGGCGTGAGTTTATGATGATGATGATGAAGAAAAAAATGGGTTGGCAAATGAAACGGCTCCCCAGAAACGCATGGGGTTAGCTACACTCGCCTGAGTTTGTGTGAGATTGTCGTCAAGTGGTTTGAGTTTATAATTTGTAGGCTGTGTGTTAGTTGGTTTTATCTATGCCATTGGTAATGTTCGATATGGTTGGTTGCAGAGATGCGGCTTCGTGGGCGACGAGCCCATCCTGTGCTGCCTGGACCGCGTGGTGCTCGGCGCGGGCGCGGGCGCCACTCCGGCTCCCCGCAGGTACCGCTTCATCATCGAGCTGCCGTACACTGCTTAGTGGTTCAGTCAAACACTTCACGCCGCCACTAGTGGCACCCACTAGTGGGATAATATCCATGGTTCAAATGGCAATTATAGCTATTGATATCGTTGGAAAACGCAAAAGAAAATAATAAATACAAGAGCTTTAATTTCTATAAAATAAGGTCCATTTTGACTAGCCCAAATTTTTGTAACACAGATTTTATAAGTTTATTGGTAATTTTTCCAAAACTGTATAATTTGACAATTAATTTTATGTTTCGCGTAAAATATAAATAGCCACTTAATTATCTTTAAATCAGGAATTTTCAGACTTTTTGGTTCATAAACTTCAGAGATAAGTGGTGGTGGAAGGAACGGAAAATTATAAAAAAATAGTTTTGTGCAGCACTTTCATATGACACCCCCTTTGCTATAATCAAATCACTTGACAGACAGACAGACACCGAAGTCTTACCATAAGTGTTACTTTTTTACCATTTTAGTACGGAAACCTAAAAATTACATAATTATACAATTATATACTTGTTTATTTCATTGATGTACATTCATACTGCGCAAATATTGAATCAGAACTATTCTTAGTACCTACTAAACAAAATGACGCAATATAAATGTTCATTATTTTAAATGACGCACGCATGGTGGTTTATTCGATAGATAGTCTTTGACCTGTTTTCTATCGTATTGTCAACGTTTTAATAGCTCTTAAAGTGTGACCGCACCGCCGCTTAACGGTGCGTATATTACGGTGCGTCAAAAATGGCGCCATGTTGTTACAATACAATACAATACAATACAATACAAAACACTTTATTGAAACACCACATACACCAAGTAACAGATATACAGGAAAATAAAATAAAGACTACATAATGAGTCAACAGGCGGTCTTATCTCTTTATTAACCGACTTCAAAAAAGGAGGAGGTTCTCAATTCAACTGTTTTTTTTTTAAATATTTGTTACCTCAGAACTTTCGACTGGGTGAACCGATTTTGAAGATTCTTTTTTTGTTTGAAAGCTGGTGCTTCCCATTTGGTCCCATTCTTATCAAAATGAAGATTTGATGATGGAGTCTATGAGGAATCGACGGAACTCTTCAAAATTTATAGGCACACCTATAGCGATTTTGGTATTTTTCATTGTAACTCGTGTATTTGCTCTTGGAAAACACTATTTGGTAAAGTGGAACTGATGATGAAAACCACAGATGGCCATCGGAACTCCTAAACGGTATACAATATTTCAAGGGTCGCGACAAGATATTTCGATTAAGATAGTTGAGCGACTATGACGAAGCATATATACTTACGTTTAAATATATGACTATGACTTTCCCACGGTGTTGCTTGCGGCGAGATTGAATTTCAATGTTCTACAGTTTCTTATTAAATCTTATTAGGTAATTAAAGTGGGACTACATAACAGCATAATTATGACCACTAAAAAGTATAAAATAAAATTAAAATTAAAAAAAAAAACAAAAAACCGCCTTCAAAAAGCAAAAAATAACTTCATTTAAAATGGTAGGTAATATGTCAGTCCAACTGAAGTCGGCGTCCAACAATATTTTAACCAAAAGCAGACTTCAGTTGGACTGACATATTACCTACCATTTAAAATGAAGTTATTTTTTGCTTTTTGAAGGCGGTTTTTTTGTTTTTTTAAACTTTTTTAACCAACTTCAAAAAAAAAAGATGGTTCTCAAATAGGGAATTTTCATTCCTTTTTTCACAGCTTCAATACAAGCCGATTCTTGTAACAAACAGTTGAGAAAAGCCAACAAAGATTTGTTCTTATCTCTTGCAAAATGTAATTTAACATGAATTTTATATGGCTGACGTGTAGGTGCATGACTGCACACGGCGTATCGGATCTCTCTGTCAAATTAGCAGTTTTAAATGCTTGTAATCATCCGTGTATTTCTTGGCTCTCTCTTTTACGGTATTTTCATATTTTGTTTAGAAATGCGATTTAAAAAATCCACGTATATTTCCTATTCGGTTGGTTTTTTTTTCAGTGGGTCGACGACCGAGTACGTGCCCCCGCTGAACGACTACCACGACAACCGCAGCGGGGGGCGCGCGGCGGGCTGCGCGCCCATCTCCAGGAACCAGACGGCGGAGAAGACCGGGCGGAAGGCGTGGGACAGTACGTAGCAATACTATACTGCCCTTCAAAATAAAAAGGACACATGCGCCATTTGATAGTCAAAGCAAATTTAGCCCCCTACCATTAGAAAGGGTATCATTTAACCGATCAGCAAAATATTCTTATTTTGGTAAACAGAAATATGTATTTGGTCAGCCAAAATAGCTAGTTGGTAAGCAACTTATGGTGAGCAAACATTTATAAATTTGTCTGCAATTAATGATATACTTACTGAACTGCTCTAAATTATTTTGGTCAGCAAATTAAATATTTGAGCTGCATTGAGCGACCCACAATTAATCAAATTTTGGTAAGCAATGAGTAGGTAAGCAAAATATTTCATTTTGACCAGAAAAAAAGGGGGAAAATTTACTGCCGTGCCGGCAACGCACATATACCAAACCCACCATCAAATTTACAAATTTAACAGTCTCGACGGAGCTCCGCTAACGCGGAGCTCCTATCTCTGGGTTGTTCTGGCCGTCCGGGCCTGATATAAAAACGAACCTAACCTAAACTAACTCATATTTATGATACAAATTTTGGTTAATCTAGGGTGTGATTGTAATTTCTAAATTTGTGTGACAAAACTTAACTTGTAATTACTTACTACTAGCCTCTAAAATACCAATACTTGGGTGCTCGCGTCATGTAGTCTGGTTTCGCTCCGCCCACAATAACGAACACTGCTGATTTTTCAAAATAAACGCCATCCACTTATTTATATAGATGACCATTATTTTAATATGCACACCTCTCAATTAAACTGATTACAGACATGTTTTCTCTGCTGACTAATTGTAAAATCTTGCTGCCCAAGTAATTATTTTGCAGCTCGACTGTTTATTAGGTAGACAAATGATAAAAAAAGCAGATTGATAATTAATTGTTTGCTGAACAAGAGTTGTAGCCCGATTTTTATTTATTGCTAGCCAAATCTTTGTATGCTGCCAATTGCTTATTTTTTTGAGAATCAATTTTAATAACGGCTGACCATTTAATTACTTCCATTTAAAAATCATCAGGTTTCATTCATCATTTTTCATTTTGCGATCATTTAGTATTTATAACGATTTAAAGTTGGTTAGCAACGTCGGGGTTTTTTAAAGCTTGCCTTTTGTGTCAGACTTGTCATATGAAATGCTGTATTTTTCTTTCAGAATGCATCGAGTACCAAGAGAAGCTGGTGTACCCGTGCGTCCGAGGCGTGGACTTCCTGGGCAAGCTGAGCCGCGCCAACAACTGCAACCACAAGGCCGACGCGCTCATCGTTGGCGGCATGGACGCCAAGACGATGGAGTTCCCGCACATGGTATACCCATACTCATACCCAAACACATCCATACTCATAATCTTAATCTTAAATCGAACAATTATTTAATTCTCACGTTTTTATACTCTTTTTAGGGTTTCTGTTCGTATCCGAAGGGAGACCAATTGAGCACCCTATTAATATGCTGTCTGTCTGTCCGTCCGTCCGTCCTAACTTTGAAGACCTATATCTTTAAAAGCGTAACAGATAGCGGGTTGATATTTTGTTCAGAATATGTGTTATTTTGTGTATGTAAAGAAATTATTTAAACTTTAAAAGTATTTAAAGAAAGTGAAATAATAAAGGGGGTCCCCATACAAGAAACGTTTCTTCAAAGTACATACTAAAAAAAAAAATTGTAAAAAAAGGTAAAACATACAAATACAAATACAAATAATTTATTTGTTCAACACGGGTAAAATTGTACATAAGCACAGGTCTTATAGTGTTAAGGTTACATCACCATGTTGGGCCGCAAGGCATACAAATTTTTTTAGCTATTAATGGACTTTCCCTTAGGGGTGTACAGTTACCATCAATTGCAGTCCGATAGAAATTCATTTACTGAATAATATGCTTTGTTCACTAAAAATTTAAACAATTTGCTCTTGAAAGTAGTTACATCCTCTATATTTCTTATGTGATCTGGAACCCGGTTATATATTTTTGGTGCCATCCCAAGTACACTTTTCCTGTAAAATGCTGTTTTTGAAGGCATCGAACAAATTTTATTTCTGAGACGTACACTCCTAAAGCTTTTGAATAACTGCAAATTACCATTCGCAAACATGACTATTTCAAAGATATATAAACTAGGAAGAGTTAGTATGCTTAATTTTATAAAGTACGGTTTACATGAATCTTGTTGCTTTAGTCCACATAGCGATCTGATGCACCTTTTTTGCGCTTTGAATGCAACATCTCTTTCAGCGGAGTTTGCCCAGAATATGATGCCGTATCTTAGCGTCGACGTTACATAAGCTTGATAGGCTGTTAAAACTATTGATTCGTTGACAATTTTTCTTAGATTATATAGAACATATGAGAATTGATTTAATTTCTTACATATAATGTCAATTTGATTCCGCCAAGTCAACCTATGATCTACGCTTATTCCTAAAAATTTTGTCACGTCTGTCTTCTCTACTTGTTGTCCCTTATATGATATACTTAAATTATATGGAAAATCTTGTCTATTTTTAAATGTCATTATCTTAGTTTTATCTAAATTAATTTTTAAATTATTGCCAGTTAACCAATGAATTACTGTTTCCAATGTCTTGCATATGTCATTTTCATAGGTTGCTGGATCTTTACAAGCAAAAAGTATGGTGCTGTCATCCGCAAACAGAACCGTGGGATGCTCAATTGCTTGTGGCAAATCATTTATATAAATAATAAATAATAATGGTCCTAAAACACTGCCTTGAGGTACGCCGTAATGAATAGGTTCGACTTTCGATGAATAAGTAATCTCAGTTTTTGTTTTCACGCATAAGCTATTTAATTGTGTTAGCTGCTTGCGATTGTTTAGGTAAGACTTAATTAAACAGTGCACATTGCCCCTTACTCCATATCTATATAGTTTATTTAGTAAAATTCTATGATCCACAAAGTCGAAAGCCTTCGACATGTCCATGTAAAGTGCTGATATCGGAACTCGCCTGTCGACGTTAGATACAATTACACGCATTAATTCAAAAATAGCCATATTGATGGACTTTCCTTTACGAAATCCCATCTGTTCTTGTGTAAATAAGTTCTTGTTTTCAAAGTAACTATATATAGAATTATAAATGACCTTTTCTATAATTTTTGAGAAAATGGGGAGCAGTGCCACAGGTCTATAGCTGCCCATGTCTTCCTTTTTACCTTTTTTAAACAATGGTTTAACGATGCCTATCTTTAATCGTTCTGGAAATATACCCTTTTCTATGCATAAATTGGTTATGTGACTAATCAATGGTGAGACTATACTAGACACTGATTTTACCACTTTTGTACTAATACCATCGTATCCCGTACTATTGCTGTTTTTCAAAGAGTTAATTATTGCTTTAATGTCGATTGAATTAGTGGGCTTCATAAATACAGAATTAGGTGTATTGCATGTCATTGTATTCATATAATTATATTTGTTATTATTAGCATGGCAATCATTTGATATCCTATGTGGTTGATCAATGAAATACTGGTTAAATGCCTGTGCAATTTTTTGAGGAGACGTTATAGGTGTACCATTTAATACTATCTTTTGTATCTTTTCTATTGGTTGATTTGATTTGTGTTTTTTTATTACGTTCCACGATGCCTTCGTTTTATTATTAGAATTTTTAATATAGTAATTATTTTGTGCTTTCTGGGTAAGCTTAATGATTTTTTTTAGTCGCTTAGAATAATTTTGAAAGTTCATTTTATCACTACAATTATTGTCTTTTGAAAGCCTATATTTCCAAAGCAAATGGCGTTTCCGCTTACAACAGGCCTTTATCCCTTTAGTTATCCATTTCGGTTTTGAACCTGAAGTAATTTTCACTTTTTTTATAGGGAAACATAGCTTATATAGTAATTCAAATTGGTCAGCAAAACTGTCGTACGCTTCATTTGGATTATTGGCGTTAAAAACTTCGTTAAACTTTAATTCTGATAGGCGATTTCTAAACTTATTGATATTGTCTTGACTGAAATCTCTTAGTTTTTTATACCAGTGAGCAAGAATACATGTTTTTTTCACCGGACATTTTAATAATTGAGCTGTGTGATCCGAAAGGGCAAAGTCGATCACCTCAGCTGCACCGCCTCGCACATTGCTGATGATGTTGTCAATGCAGGTGTTACTAGACAGTCTAGTCGGCTCAGATATGGCGAATTTTAAATTATGTGATGCCATTAAGTTCTTGAAAGCTACAGATTGAGGTGTTCTTCTGAGCATATCAATGTTGAAATCACCACATATTATGATCTTCTTACTAGTAACACACTTTTCATTTAATATTAAATTTAGTTTATGGAAGAATATGTCAAACATTCTATTATTATTTTTAGGTATTCTGTATATACAGATTATGATTAACTTATGATCTATCAGTTCCAAACCAGCACACTCCATTACATTTGCTATAGAAATATTACCAATTTCTTGCAACACGTGATATTTGTGAATACTCCTAATTAGAATGCAAGATCCACCATTTCTGTTGGTTCTCGAGTATATAGCTGCCAACTTAAAATTAGGAATCACCAAATGAATTTCATCACCTAGCTGCATATTATGCTCTGTGACACAGAGAACATCAACCTGAGTTCCCTTGTCTCTTAGCTCCTGTATGTGCACACTTAACAGATCGGACTTATTCATTATGCCATTGATATTTTGATGCAATATATTAATATGATTATATATAATAATATCATTTTTCGCCATATTTAGCGGTTCATTAGTTGGTGTTTGGGATCCAGTGTTCATAAAAAATGTGACTTATTATAGAATGCTTTATTGATATTGATTAGAATATCATTCAAGTTCCGAGCGAGTTTCTGTTTGCCTTTATAATTTAGTTGGTAGCCATTTGGATCATAATCTCGTATACCAAAATAGACATTATGGGGTGTTTCAAGCCATACATGGGAGAACTTAGCAATTCTTTTATGCAACATTGCATTGAAGCTACCAACAAAGTTATTGTATTCCTCAGCATGCTTGTTCAAACTATGGATAATATCACAGACTATTACATTAGTATGGGAACATTTTTTAATAGTATTTTCTATGCTACTTATAATTCTACCTAATGGTGTGATGTTATAATCACTTCCACCACACATGATGATCACACAGTCACTTTTTTTGAAGTCTTTAATTTTCTCTTCTATGTTTTGTAGAACACGCCGAGTGCTCCCGTATTGAATAATATCGGCCATGAAGTCATAATCGTTCCTTCGAATTTTTGACAAAGGCAGTAGGAGATCAGCTCCATGAAAGTCGGACAACAGCAATAACCTTGGTTTCTGATTATTATTAGTATTGTGGTTTATAGTTTTCAATGGCGTTGCTTGTGATGGTTGCGTTTCTCTATCTACAGCGGGTTTTCCTGATATATCAAAAGTACTTTTTTCAATTATACTATTATTTATATGCTGTTCTAAGTGCCTAACACTTTTTTCTAGAGCCTTAGTGGATAGTTGAATTCGAGAAAAAGTTTTTTCTCTATTTTCCAATGCGTCCGCTTTCCGTTTGCATGCAGTATATGACGTAAGAGATCTGCTTAGTTTCATTTGCAGTGTTTTTATTTTACTATTTAATGTAATTATTTGATTCTCTAAGCTTTTAATTGTACTTTCATACATCTTTATATTATCATCTCTTTCAATATTTTGTATTAATTGGCTATGTCCAGTAGTTTTTGTAGGTGTAGTACCTCTAATAGAGTCTTTGTTCAGCAGCAATAACACACTAATCTTTTTATTAAGCTTCTCTATTTGTTGTTGTTGTTCACAATTTTCAGTATTTAACAAAATTTCAGTATTTAATACAAGCGTCAAATTTGGTATGACCACATGACTATAGTACAAACCCTGAAGAAAACAACAAATACAAAAAAAGACAAGTGTGAGTTGGGCTCGCGCTAATGTTATTCGAAATGGAATTCAAATCGGAATTTAATAATACATACTGTACGGCGGGATGGAATCCTCGGTGCGGGAGTCCAACACGCACTTGACCTATTTTTTTGTATGGGTATAAAAACGAAAATAATTATAGCAATTAATAATAATTGCTCATTATTAGCGTACCTACTCATTATGATACTCATTATCCATTTTACAATATATGAGTGTAAATTTACTCGAAATAAATGATTCTATTCTATTCTATTCTATTTTATACCCATACTCAGCCAATACTCATCTTCATTCTTCTACTGTAAAAATGTGATTTTTATACATCACTCATTATTATTGTACAATCATCATCCCACTAATATTATAAATGTGAAAGTTTGTGTATGTGTGTGTGTGTGTGTGTGTGTGTGTGTGTGTGTGTGTGTGTGTGTGTTAGTTTGTTACTCCTTAACGCTGCAACAGTTGGGCGGATTTGGATAAAAATTCGAACGGAGATATCATATACCCTGGATTAACACATAGACACTATTCAACCCGGAAAATTTAAGGGAATAACGATAATCAAAATCACATCAATATTTTTCTAGGCGTTGCTAGGTTACGGGGAATCAGCGGAGACGGCGTCGTACCAGTGTGGGGGGACCGTCATCAGCGAGAGGTTCATACTGACGGCGGGGCACTGCACCTCCGCGCCTCGCGTGTAAGTGTATCATCATCGTATATGCTGGGTCTCGGCGGTGTAGTGTGGGGGGACCGTCATCAGCGAGAGGTTCATACTGACGGCGGGGCACTGCACCTCCGCGCCTCGCGTGTAAGTGTATCATCATCGTATATGCTGGGTCTCGGCGGTGTAGTGTGGGGGGACAGTCTTCAGCGAGAGGTTCATACTGAAGGCGGGGCACTGCACCTCCGCGCCTCGCATGTAAGTGTATCATCATCGTATATGCTGGGTCTCGGCGGTGTAGTGTGGGGGGACAGTCTTCAGCGAGAGGTTCATACTGACGGCGGGGCACTGCACCTCCGCGGCTCGCATGTAAGTGTATCATCATCGTATATGCTGGGTCTCGGCGGTGTAGTGTGGGGGGACCGTCATCAGCGAGAGGTTCATACTGACGGCGGGGCACTGCACCTCCGCGCCTCGCATGTAAGTGTATCATCATCGTATATGCTGGGTCTCGGCGGTGTAGTGTGGGGGGACAGTCTTCAGCGAGAGATTCATACTGACGGCGGGGCACTGCACCTCCGCGGCTCGCATGTAAGTGTATCATCATCGTATATGCTGGGTCTCGGCGGTGTAGTGTGGGGGGACAGTCTTCAGCGAGAGATTCATACTGACGGCGGGGCACTGCACCTCCGCGCCTCGCATGTAAGTGTATCATCATCGTATATGCTGGGTCACGACGGTGTAGTGTGGGGGGACAGTCTTCAGCGAGAGGTTCATACTGACGGCGGGGCACTGCACCTCCGCGCCTCGCATGTAAGTGTATCATCATCGTATATGCTGGGTCACGACGGTGTAGTGTGGGGGGACAGTCTTCAGCGAGAGGTTCATACTGACGGCGGGGCACTGCACCTCCGCGCCTCGCATGTAAGTGTATCATCATCGTATATGCTGGGTCTCGGCGGTGTAGTGTGGGGGGACAGTCTTCAGCGAGACGTTCATACTGAAGGCGGGGCACTGCACCTCCGCGCCTCGCATGTAAGTGTATATCATCATCGTATATGCTGGGTCTCGGCGGTGTAGTGTGGGGGGACAGTCTTCAGCGAGAGGTTCATACTGAAGGCGGGGCACTGCACCTCCGCGCCTCGCATGTAAGTGTATCATCATCGTATATGCTGGGTCTCGGCGGTGCAGTGTGGGGGGACAGTCTTCAGCGAGAGGTTCATACTGAAGACGGGGCACTGCACCTACGCGGCTCGCATGTAAGTGTTTTATCATAGTGTATGCTGGGTCACGATGGTGTAGAGTGGGAGGATAGTCGTTTGCTGCAAACGAAAAACAGTTCGAAAAATTGCTGCGAGCGTGATATATAAAGTATTGTTTTAGAATTAAAAACAAATGCTGAGGACCGTGCTGAGTCAATATAAAATTTGGCTGGGTGGGAAAATAAACATGTGTGGTTTAATTTTTCCTTAAAAAAAATTGTCGTAATATTAGGAAACAACTCCAATATGGCTGTTAGACCAATTCTTTTTTCAAAATCAAGTTCTTTTAAGGATAGAAAAGATACTTTCGTCCCGCTGTTTAGATGTGGAAAATATGGAAATCCCGTTCCGAAGAGTTTTTGTTAAAACCTAAATGTCCTCTTCGTTATTGCTCAGTTCAATTTCTTATTCTAGTAATAACCTACACTTCGTATTTAAAAAGACATTTGAATAAGTGACTGTTATTTCGCACACGTTTTCGCATTTAAAAAAGTCGAAATTATAATTTAAAAAAATTGCCTCTTCTATAAGTAATTAACAGACATAGATGGAAGTTTTTGTGACAAAAACGTCAATTAACTAGAGACGTCCTATCGACAGTTTCAAATACTTATCTCAAAGTGACATTTCACAGTAGAGAGGAATTAAGTTCACCGAATAAAATAGATATGAACTAAAATGCTGACCACTAGGTCCCCATCAATGTTATATTATAGGTAGATGATAGGTAATATTTAATTTAAGGAATTCATAGGCATACTTTTGAGGGATTTTAAAAACCTTTTCTTCAAATAAAAATCAATTTTAATACTTAAATAAAAATTTATAATTTACGTTTTTCTTACACAAAAACTTCTTTTAATGCTATTCAATCGATTTCCATACAAAGTAAACTGACAGTGCCTTGCAACAAAGGCCTATTTAGGTAAATTGTATTACATTAATTGTGACATTGTGTAGCATAATAGCATACTCTAATATGATACCTACGCAGTTTTCGGAAAATATAGGGAAACGATTCAAAAATAAAAAAAAGGTAGGTAGACAATCATTTATTTTTATCGTTATTCTTAACTATGCCACGTTTTTAGTAACGATGTATGAAAACCGTTATCTCTCTTTCTTAATCGACCTATACGGACTTTATACTGTCCTGGGTATGCAAGTTGCATGTTTATATTATAGGTACTTTATCTCGTAGTCATAACTGTCATAGAAAAGTACAATTTATCGATAAATTAATATCTTTCGAAAGTCCCTAGGACAATTTTATCCGTGCCACGAAAACATCTATGTCTGGTAATTAATAACAAGAATTAGAATATTCAAACAATTTATTTTCAGTATAATCTACGTTTATAAAAGAAACTTGTTTGTGGATTTCACCGTTATTTTTAATGCTAGTAAAAAACTACATGTCACTTTCGTAACAATTTCAGCGGTAAGGTGTCCTTCGCCAAGGTGGGCATACTCCGCCGCTCGGAGACCGCCCCGGAGTCGCGCGTGCACCGCATACTGCGCATCATCAAGCACCCGCAGTACAAGCCGCCCGCCAAGTACAACGACATCGCGTTGCTCCAGACCGAGAGAGCGTGAGTATGAGTGTGATTGTGAAGATGCTTTTCATACAAAATAGGATGAGTATTGAGAAGATGGTTTCATACATAATAGTATGAGAATTGTGAAGATAGTTTTCATACAAATTAGAATGAGTACGTATGAGTAATGTGAAGATGCTTTTCATACAAATTAGAATGAGTATGAGTATTAAGAAGATGCCTTTCGTACAAAATAGTATGAGTATCGTGAGGATGATTTTCATACAAAATAGTATAAATAAATATCAAGGGACAATCTCACACAAATTGACCTAGTCCAACACTAAGCTCTAGGGATATACTATGGGTACTAGACAGCGATATAAAATACTTATTACTTATAGGTATGTATAGAGAAATAATTCTGATTCTGATTCTGATTCTGAATAAATAAGTACTTTAAAACTTCCAAGACACAGAAACAAATACTCGTGCTCATCACACAAATATTTGTTCATACCGGAATCGAACCCGGGACCGCTGGCATCGTAGGCAGGGTCACTACCGTAGTCAAAGTAGGTAAGTATGAATCAGTAGGTATGAGTATTGTAAAGAATGATTTTCATACAAAGTAGTAGAGTATGAGTATTGTGAAGATGCTTTTCATATAAAATAGTATGAGTATGAATATTGTGAAAGTACTTCTCATACAAAATAGTATGAGTATTGTAAAGTTTCAGCTCAAATTATGACCATGATACTTGAGCTTACTTTGGGACTAGATCTTATTTATTTACCTACTAGCTTCTCCCCGCGACTTCGTCCGCGTAGATTTTGACTATCGTTATTACTTTAACTTTTAAATTTTCTGGGATAAAAAGCATCCTATGTGTTAATCCGGTGTATAGGTAACCTATCTCCATTCCCAAATTTCATCCAAATCCGTCCAGCCGTTGCAGCGTAAAGGAGTAACAAAGTAACACACACATACTTTCGCATTTAAAATCTTACTAGAGGACGCCCGCGACTTCGTACGCGTAGAATTAGTTTCCCGCTTCTCCCCCCATTTCTTCCCGTTGGGGGTCGATTTTCGGAAAATCCTTTTTTAGTGCTCACTTACATCATGAACCGAACCCCTGTACCAAATTTCAAGTTTCTAGGTAGGTACTGTAGTTTCGGCTGTGCGTTGATATATAAGTCAGTCAGTTTTGCCTTTTATATATATAGAAGATTAAGATAAGGCCGAGTGTGGTACTCGTATTGTACCTGTGTGTTGGTCCCCCAGGATCACGCTGGACGCGACGACGGTCCCGGCGTGCGTGGACGTGGGCGTGGGCGTCGACGACGCGCGCGCATCCGTCACGGGCTGGGGCGACGTGCGCAAGCTGGGGCCCAACTCCGACGTGCTGCAGAAGGTACGGCGGGTCTCCGGGCGGAGCCCAAGACAAAGGCCCATTTCAGACTCCGACCCCGCGAGGCCGTTAATCAGTTTTAACTTTAGCTTCTACGTGTACTTCAGAATTTGATCTTACCAGGACGAATAAGTTTGTGCTAACCGAACCGAGGACGAAATATAAGGCTTATAATTGCGCTGTATAGGGAAAATCGCTTAACCTCCCAGTGACTTTGACTACACCAAGGCAACAATTCTATACCGAGTTTTAAATCAGAGCTAGCGCCATCTAGTTCGTATATGGAGAACTAAAAGTGTTTCTTTAGTAACTTTTGCGTACGCAGACGCACTCGTTAATTAATGCAAACGTAAACAGAAATAAAGCTTATAGCAAACCGTGAATGTCCGGTTTTACCTAAGCGAGCGTCCCGCGGCCGCGTACCTAGCCGTTATACGGAGTAGCACGATAAGACGGATATATTTGTCTCGCTTACGCTCAACGGCCTTGCGCGCGAATGCCGAGTTATATGGCAACACTAGTTCACCGAGACGTTTTGAGTTTGCCGCCACCCGTTGCCCGGGATAGTTAACACGCGCGCGCTACTTCGTACTTTATAGATTGTCCGTGAAAAAGGGTATTTTACGACCCACCTTTGTTTTTGTTATCTATTTTCATAAGTGTGTAAGTTTACAATTTCAATAGACCTTTTTTTGCAATCCACTTTGACTTTCAATACAACACCTCGAGGTAACCCCTCTCATAAGCTGAGATTTCACCTTTTTTATTTTGTTACTCGTCCGTACAAAGTGGCGCCGCCTTGTGAGCAAATTCACAGTTTTTAACGATTAATTTGATTTCTCGTAGGAATGTGATGATTTTTCGGGATAAAACTATCCTACGTCCTATTCCAAAACCTAACCTATATGTGTGCCAAGTTTCATCCCGATGATCCCGATCCGTTTAGTGGTTGAAGCGTGATTAGGTAACAAACAACCAAACTTTCTCATTTATACTATGACATTACTACTATGGAGAAAAGGCGCATCTACTATATTGCACATCCAACCTTATTATATAAACCTTGCTTCTATGAATTAATTGCACATGCGCCTTTTCTGTGTAGGAGGTCAGTATAATATAAGTTAAGATTCGAAATGCCAAATTGTGTTGTTTTGAAATCTGTGACTCAGTCCTATTTAATGCGACGTAGTTCGTCACAAATCTGAGAGATGGCGCTTTTGTTCGGCCAAACGTATGAGACATTTTAATCGCACGACCTTGTAATAAAGAGTGATTTCAGTGATTGCTTCATGCCCTTGCAGGTGACCCTGACCAAGTTCTCCTCGGAACAATGCGCGAAGAAGTACAGGCCGCAGCGGCACATCCTGCAGGGCTTCCACGAGCAGACGCAGGTCTGCTACGGAGACCACACGCAGAAAAAGGATACTTGCCAGGTAGGGGGCTGTAGGGTTACCTCTCATACGTTTAAAAAACAAAAACAGGTTTCCAAATATTCCAAATTTCAGCCCAATATTAGTCGTGTTGTGTTAGAGAAAAAGTGTTAACGGGCAACAAAGTGATCTTATCAACGTTCCGTTTTTTCTTATTTGGTACGGAACCCTAAAAACCTAAGAGCCTGGGGGTCAATTTTTGAATCTCAGGTGACTAAAACTCACCAAAATGGCCAATTTTCACTGATTTTCAAAAGTTTGTATTCTTACACCTATGATATCGAATACGAGTGCTGCCACCCACTCGTAAACGAAATGTCGAAACCCAAAATCACCCGTGACTATTTAAATAACCACTTTCCACTGACAGCTGACAGTTTTAATGACAAACCAGAGATTAATAACCAGTAACATGACATTGATAGATGTTTCGTTCTACGGTCAACTCCAGTGACTACTAATAAATGGGAATCTGCGTAGGACGGAAAACAACTAGACGCTTGTCTATAACAGAAACGGCAGGTCAGCTGCATGTCATCGCTGAATAGTACATTATATTGCCTAGGCGCGGAAAGTAAGGGATTTCCTGACGAGGTGGTTTGCTAAAATACGAGTCACGAAATCCTCGTTTCCGCCGAGGCATATATAATGCTTTTCTCAAACAATGCGAGGAAATGATACAAATACATGATTATAAGTATTTCTAAAAACCTTTCACTAATTCGGAGAGAATGTTGGTTTGAAAACTACGAGTAATTAGTTAAGATATTTCGACGCAAAACGAACCGCCGCCCGCCTGCACCACCCACAAGTTAGGTGTACGGGATTTTTTTCACGGTCCTTTCGATTTTATACGTATGTATGTATGTATGTAAACTCTTTATTGCACATAAACAATTACAAAACATTTTAAACATTTTAAAACGTAATAGAGAGCACTTTTAAAAAACAATATGGACATGGACGGAAAGTGCTTTCATATGGTTTTTTTACTCCTAGGAGTGAAATGAATTTCCGTCCTTGTATTTCAATCGGAAAACCGTTCTTTCCTAGCATGTTTGAGACAAATATTTTCACTAGTGATTTCTAGATCGTCAGTGAGATTCAAAAATAGACCCCTGGTGCTTGCTTTCTTGGAATCAGTTCGTTCGTCTCCAGGGCGACAGCGGCGGCCCCCTGCAGGTGAACAACGCCCGCGTGCACTGCATGTACACCGTGCTGGGCGTCACCTCGTTCGGCAAGGACTGCGGCCAGGTCGACCAGCCCGGCATGTACACGCGGGTGGCGCCCTACGCGGCCTGGATCGAGAGCGAGGTGTGGCCGTAGCCTAATAAACACATGCAAAACAAACCACTGTTTTTATTTAACGAATTTAGTGTAAAAGAGAAACTTTTACGACGGCCGCGTATTTTGGAGTTTAATTGGGATACACCCGTTTTTAACAATGTATGAAAATTTCAAAACCATTTCGAAGGCTTCTCGAATCGATCCCAGTAGTTAGAATAAAAAATTATGTTACAGTGAATTAATTATATTAAAATTAAGAAATAACCTTCATTTGACCCCTAAATGCCGGTCTGAATTGCGCTATATCAAGCTTTAGTTAAAGTAAAAGTCCGGAAAAGTGCTATTCGGACTCGCCCACCGAGGGTTCCGCCCATGACAAGGTTAACTCAATTCAATATTGGCTTTGTTTTGTTTTTTTTTGTGATTTAATTGAAAAATTTGGGTTTTTAGATTTTTCCCTATAGGTACCTACTTGTAGTATAAGACGGTATAACTTGCCAAATTTCATAGTTCTAGGTCAACTGTAAGTATCCCACAAAATTTGATTCCCTTGAGAGAGTCGACATACACGTTTTACCTCTTTTAAAATTTCACTCAATTTTCTATCTACCATTATAATACCTTACACTGTACAACTGTTTGATAATGGCATAGCAACATGCTATCGTAACGCTTTCAGTTTTAGTGCAGCACACCGCGACGCCTTTTAGAGGCTTTTAGTTCCTTTGGATCTACAATAGCATTTCCAAGTAGTAATCAAATGCCTAATGCTTCTGAATAGCATAAACTCGAACCATTACAATATATCCAACAGTTTTCTAATCAAATACATGTGAGTTATTGTAATGCGTAAAGCTATATATCGTATCAAATCATTCATATTCCCGTAAATACCTACACTATAAAAAAACCAGTCGAGTGCGATTCGGACTCGCGTCCTGAAGGTTCCGGATTTAATATGGTTCACAATGTTCACCGGTAAACCAAACAACATGATTGTTATAGAATGTAATTTAACTATTTGACGACAGATGGCGCAAGCTCTACTCATTACTTTCACTGTTAATTGTAATTGTATTTGTATTTGTTAATTGTAATAAGTCTCCCTCTCTCTACATATGCTTGCAGTGCCCAACAGGGTTCATAATTGAGACATTTATTATTTATTATATTTCCATCTTTGTAAACATTATGATTGCAATAAAATATTGAGTATTGAGTATTGAGTATTAAATATCTGGGGTTACCTTTGTTTCGGCGAAATATCTTTGCCAAACGTAATGGTCAATATTTGGACCACATTTCTAAATTAAATAGAGTTAACATTTGGGTGGTCGTTTACGAATTTGTGTAATAAAGGGTATATTTTGCGCGTTATTCATTACTTAATCTGGTGAACCATTACACATATGAAATAATTTATACGCATATGTGGAACTTTGGTGTTTTCAAAATAAGATAGAATAGAGATTTATCAAACCGGCCAACTCCATTTCAGATTTATTTCATAAGTCCACATAATAATTTAAAAAATACGGCAGTTAAATACTTTTACAATGAGTGAGACCTGCTGGTCTTCTGAAGTATTACAAACCTTTAGCTCTTCACTTTTATATATATTTGGAAAAAAGTATGTGCTCCGAAGCTCTGGAGCCAGGCACAAAAGAACTCCAACTTGTACTTTTTTTATGGTCGGGGGTTAATTTGATTTTCCTGCATGAATCAGAAGATGTCTAACAAGATTTGATCTCGCTTAAAATGTTTTTCCAGACATTGCAATTATACGGTTTTTCTCATGTATGAATCGCCCCATGCCTCACCAAATTATGTTTTAGTGAAAATTGTTTGTTGCAAATATCGCAAGTGTAAGGTTTTTCCCCTGTGTGAATTAACCGATGCCTATTCAAATTACGTTTAAGGTTAAATTGATTGTTACAAATATTGCAAGTATAAGGTTTTTCCCCTGTGTGAATTAACCGATGCCTAGTCAAAGTACTTTTTTGTGAAAATTGTTTGTTGCAAATATCGCAAGTGTAAGGTTTTTCCCCTGTGTGAATTAACCGATGCCTAGTCAAATTGATTTTTTGTACAAATTGTTTATTGCAAATATCGCAAGTGTAAGGTTTTTCCCCTGTGTGAATTAACCGATGCGTAATCAAATGAGGTTTTCGTGAAAATTGTTTCTTACAAATACCGCAAGGGTAACGTTTTCTCCTTGTGTGAATTAACCGATGCGCAGTGAAATTACATTTATGGAAAAATTGTTTGTTGCAAATGTCGCAAGTATGAGGTTTATCCCCTGTATGAATAAACCGATGGCGGCGGCGATGCTTAGTCAAATAGTTTTTTAGTTTAAATTGTTTGTTGCAAATGTCGCAAGTATGGGGTTTTTCAACTGTGGGAATTAACCGATGCTTTATTAAATTCATTCTATTTGCAAACTGTTTATTACAAATGTCGCAAGTGAAATGTCTTTTTATTGTGTGATTTAAGTCATGTTTCTTAAGTTTACTTTTGGCCACAAACCGTTTTCCACAAGTATCACAATGAAATGATGTGTTCTCTCTACTATCTTCAGAAGTAAGAAATAAATATTTAGATTTTCTCTTACGCTTTAAACTACTACTTGACGTTGTTTCCTTCGAATTACGGATACAAGTATGAGTCTTCAGAGAAGATTTGCGTAGAAAAGTTTTAAGACATTTCTTGCAAGGATGCAGCTCCTTATCGACGAGGAAGCGCTCAAGCCTGACGAAGCAAGCGTTGAGCACGACAGGCGTGCCGCAGCTCCCGCCGGAGCGCGGCGCCTCCCCGGGGCTGCCCTCCTGCACGACAGGCTCTGAGCTGGCTCTGCTCGATAGCTCCGGAGCTGAAACAATTTTATTAAGTTCTTGATCATCACAATAAACCCCATTAAGCAACGGAATGCTGTTATCAATTTAATATGATAAGAAAAAATGCAATGGTATAAAACCTCCTTTTATTATGGGGCAAAACCCATTGATTTAGTACATACACCGTGCCTGAAACGTACCCGAAGGATTTTCACAGCGTGTATGATAGGCGATTTCTGAAACATTGCAAAAATTTCCAGAACTGCGAACAGCTTTTGAAAGTTACATAATTAGATGGAAAAAGTTGTCGTTACTTACATTCCCTTATATGTATATCAAAACTGTGCAGGACAACGTTCTGTGTAAATAGTGATTTATAGTGCGCGAGACAATGCTTAAGTGTATATAGTGATTTATAAGTAGTGATTAAAAATAGTTTGTTATTGTTCGTAATTTGTAAGGTAATCGCAAGTAAGAAAAGTTGATTTATGTGTTATACCGTCCAATAAATATACGAATTTGTTGCGTTTTAATAATTTAGAACCTAAAAGCGCGCCAAACGCGTTTACGGCTGCGAGCCCGCGGGAGTGGGGCGAGCATATATACCGCGGAAGCGGGGGACGAGGCACATAAATATGCTCGACCCACAAAACCGCGCGCAGTCGTAAGACGGGTGGCGTGCGCTTAAGGAATGACTGATAATAATGTAAAATGATAGGTAAGCTGTGAAAATAAATGTAAACAAACATAATTATGTTAGATTTAAGATTGTTATTTTAATAAATAAAGTTTGCGGGGTGGGGCAGCTTGAGAGAGTGGGGATAGGCAAAAAATGGTATAAAATGGCCGCCATCCGGCCGAAAAAACGCATTCAACCGACGGAGCCCGAGCGAGAAACAAATAAGAAAAGCAAATCCCTGCCATCTCAAGCCTGCCTGCCTTATTACCACCAAAGGGCGTTTTCTTTCAAGAACCAGTCATAGGTGTCACGCACATGTTGGTCCAATCGAACCGGATAATTTGAAGAGAACATTATTGAAGAAAGAAAATGCCGATCACAAGATCTGCGTCAGGGAAATGTACACTCGGACAACTCATGTTCGGGAGCTCCGAACAAACGTCGTCGTCGGCTGAAACCGCCACTGCAAACGAGTCAACCGACTCGACAACGCCGCGGGAAACCCCACAGCCAAGCCAAGACCCCGCGGCGCCGCCGCGGCAGGACACCCCACAGTCAAGCCCGCGTCCTGCCGCACCACCTCCGTCGTCTAGATCGATCAGAACCACTTCAAGCCGCCGCACACGCCGTCTCGCACAAGCGCGGGAAGAAGTGCTCAAGATCAAACTCGAACTCGCACAAGCGCGCATCGCCGTCATAGAAACCGAGGACACAGACAATGAAGACGCTGAAACGGTCATGTCGACCACCATGCCGGAGCGCCGCATCGACGAATGGCTCGAATCCAATAGCCGCCATGTACTAGCCATCGCCGACGCACCACACAACGAGGAGGAGCCTGAGCCGAACATTACGTCGACTCAAGCGAAGCACACCGCCGAGGACACAGGACCCAACGCCACTGCCGCGCGTGCCGGGCCCCCCGTCCCCCCTCCCGGGACCGTTGAAGAACCCGGGAAAAGTGCCCCCCTCTCCGCCGCCGCCCCAGTCTTCATCCCCGCGCCGCCCGCGCCAACGCCTCGTAACGAACAAGCGAGTTATCCACCGCCGTGGAACGCGTATTCACAAGCGAATACGCAAGAAGACAACGCCGTCATAGTGAAGAATCAACAGAAAATCGATTTGAGCGAGCTCGCATCAGCTATCGCTATCGCCGCACGTGCCGGTCATAGAGAAACAACGCGATATCACGCCGAGCTGCCGCAGTTTAGCGGCTCCCATCAAGAGTGGCTGTCTTTCAAAGCCGCATACGATGAAACCGCCACGAATTACACCGATCTTGAGAAAATATCAAGATTAAGAAGATGTCTCAAAGGAAGAGCAAAAGAAGCCGTCGAGAACTTACTCATATACAACGCCCGCCCCGATGAAGTCATGAGAAGCCTAGAAGCCCGCTTTGGCCGCCCAGACGCCATAGCACTCGCCGAGTTGGAGCGATTACGCGCCATGCCACGCCTCAACGACGGCCCGCGCGACATATGCGTGTTCGCCAGTCGTGTAGCTAACACCGTAGCTACACTCAAGGCGCTTAACCGCGCCCACTACCTCTACAGTCCGGAAACCACACGAGCCATGATGGAGAAGCTTACACCTGCACTACGATACAGATGGTTCGACTATGCAACTACACAAAGAAACGAAGAGCCCGAATTACTGAAGCTTTCTACGTTCCTGCAACGCGAAGCCGAGTACTGTGCACTATACGCCCAGCCGGAGAACATAGACACCGCAAGTACTCACCCAGCGAGAAGAACACAGAAAACCTTCCTACTGAACACCGAAAAACCCACAAGCAAATGTGCCTGTTGCAACGACGTCGACCACCACATCAATAAATGCAGTAAATTCATAGACAAGCCACTCGAAGACAGATGGAAGATCGCCAAAGAACAACGCTTATGTTTCCGCTGCCTGCGCTATCGAACAAGGACGCACTCATGCAAGCGCATCAAGTGCGAAAGAGACGGCTGCGAACATTTTCATCACAAGTTGCTACACTACATGAAAAAGGAAGCGAAATCCGAAGCCGTCGCATCTACGTGGGCAGCCCGGGACTCGAAGGCATATTTGAAGATAATTCCCGTCACTATTTCCGGACCGGCGGGAGAGGTGAACACACACGCACTTCTCGACGACGGCTCAACCATTACATTGGTACACGAAGACATCGCCAGGGAGGCGGGCCTCGGCGGGCCCATCGAGCCTCTATTGATAGAAGCTATCACCATAGAAAAAATCGACGCGTCACAATCACGTCGTGTCACGCTCAACATACGTGGCACAAACCAGTGCCACAAGATTCGCGCGCGCACAATTGAAGATCTCCGCCTATCGCCACAGTCTGTTAACAATGAAGATCTCCGCAACTGCCTGCATCTACGCGACATAGAAAATCACCTCAGATACGAAACAGCGAAACCTAAGGTGCTAATTGGACAAGATAATTGGCACCTACTAGTCAGCAGCGAGACACGACGGGGTCAACAACACCAGCCGGTAGCGTCACTCACACCGCTCGGCTGGGTGTTACACGGTGCGCACACACGCACCATTGGGAAGCAAGTACACGCGACGCATCACGTGACTACGCAAGAATGGAGGGAGCGAGACGACAACATGGATGCGCAGCTCGGCAAATATTTCGCGCTCGAATCACTATTAATCGAGCCGAAATTACCTCAATCAAGCCCGGACGAGCGCGCACGGAACATACTCGCACGATCGATGAGCACTACTGCCGACGGTCACTATGAAGCTCCGCTACTATGGAAGGATGACGACGCACGTCTACCCGACAACTATGAAAACACATTAAGAAGACTTCAGAACATTGAAAAGAAGCTAGACAAAGACGAGAAGCTAAAACGAAGATACAACGAAGAGATGGATGCCCTACTACTCAAAGGGTATGCCGAGCCCGCACCGCCTAACAAGTCGAAGAGAGTGTGGTACCTACCACACTTCGCCGTACTAAACCCAATGAAGCCGGAAAAAGTACGCATAGTCCACGACGCCGCCGCAACCACAAGGGGCGTGTCACTCAACGACCGCCTCCTCACCGGGCCCGACCTACTCCAATCTCTTCCGGGGGTACTCATGCGCTTCCGTCAACACGCCGTCGCCGTCGGAGCGGACATTAAAGAAATGTTTATGCAAGTAAAAGTCAAGAAAGAAGACAGAGACGCCCTACGGTACCTATGGCGGGGCGACCGACGAGACGACAACGCACCCACTGAATACCGGATGACGTCACTCATATTTGGCGCGACATGTTCACCATCGATTGCAATATACGTCAAGAATATTAACGCACAGAAGCATCAAGAGACGCATCCCGACGCCGTGCGAGCGATAATACGTAACCATTACGTCGACGATTACTTGCAAAGTTTCGAGTCAGAAGATGAAGCGATTCGCGTAGCGAGCAATGTACGCGACATCCACAAAGAAGCCCATTATGAGTTACGTCAATGGACTTCAAACTCGACGAACGTGCTTCAAACACTGTCCGGGGAGGCCGCCAACCCAACCCACATAGACCTAAACAAAACTGAATTGAAGATCGAACGAGTATTGGGGCAGATCTGGAAGCCGTCGACAGATGAAATCGCCTTTAACTTGGACCTCACCCGATTGCCACCCGGAGCTCTAGACAACACGGAGCCGACGAAACGTCACGTGTTGAAAATCGTGATGTCAGTTTTCGATCCCCTCGGTCTGGCGTCACCGGTCACCATCATACCTAAGAAGCTCCTACAAGAAGTGTGGAGGCGCGGCACGGACTGGGACGAAGAGCTGGAGCCCGACTTAGCGCGCCAGTGGGTGGCGTGGACGCAACACCTACGAGCGCTACGGGACCTCGCTATACCACGCCCCTACCCCCACTACAGCGAAGCAACGTCAAGACAGCTGCACGTTTTCGTGGACGCGAGCGCATCCGCATACACGAGCGCGCTATACTGGCGGACGACCACGAGCGACGGGAGGGTGCATGTGGCGCTTATAGCCGCCAAAGCCAAGGTCGCCCCTCTCAAAGTGACGTCCATTCCCCGCCTAGAGCTCCAAGCCGCCGTTATGGGGAGCCGCATGGCAACCGCCGTGATAGAGGAGCACGATTTCAAGCCCGAGACGAAGACTTTCTGGACCGATAGCCGCACGGTACTCGCGTGGCTGAGAACCGGGGCACGTACCTACCGCCCTTATGTCGCACATCGCATCGCCGCAATAGAAGAGACAACCGCGATAAAGGAGTGGCGGTGGGTACCTACGAAACTCAACGTCGCCGACGAAGCCACGCGGGAGGTGCCGCACAACTTCAACAGCAGTCACAGATGGTTCACGGGGCCGGAATTTCTAAGCGCCGACCCCTCGACATGGCCCGCCGAACCGTCAAAGCCACACGAAGACGACTCAAACGAAGAAAAGGTACATACAATCTCCGCCGCTAAGAAATCAAGCCCCTACGCCTGGTTGCCGCCGCCGGAACGCTTCTCGAAGTGGGAACGCCTATTACGCACAATAGGTCGTGCACTACAGTTCATCGACCTCTGCCGAACCCGACGAGTGCGCGCCCACTACAAGAGAACGCTACGCAACAAACAAGCCGATCCAGAATGGAATAAACAAAGAAAAAACACGTCGTCAACGCCGCCGCCGCAAAAGAAACCCCACACTAACAAGAAATTCAAGTTACTCGACGCATCGTACTTACATAGAGCCGAACAGCTGATCGTTCGAGCGGGTCAATACTCGGCCTTCAGTGACGACATCGATAAGCTACAAAATGATAAGACGCCGGGACCGCATAGTCGACTGCGCCACCTGGCGGTCGAGTTGGTCAACGGAATAATCACAGTGAAGACTCGCATAGGCGCCGCCGTGGACATCGCAAACCTACAGAAACGCCCGCCGGTACTCGACGGTGACCACCCGGCGACCCGACTGTACATAGACTATGTACATAGACAGATGTCACACAATGGAGTTGAAGCTACGATTAACGAGTGCAAACAACAATACAGTATTCTACGCCTCCGCCCTGTAGCACGAATGATAGTGCACCGATGCCTGCCCTGTAGAATAAAGAAAACGAAGCCGACTGTACCGCCGACCGGCGACCACCCACGATGTCGCCTCGCTCACCATCAACGCCCGTTCACCTACACGGGCCTCGATTATTTCGGCCCGATAACCGTGACCGTAGGTCGCGGCACTCAAAAGAGGTACGTTGCACTATTCACGTGCCTAACAGTGCGCGCCGTGCACCTAGAGGTGGTACCGAGTCTCAGTGGGGACTCCGCCGTGATGGCCCTCCGGCGCATGGTCGCGCGCCGAGGGTGCCCAACCGAAATTTGGTCGGACAATGGCACCAACTTTCACGCTGCACACCGGGAGCTACGGGAGGCCTATGAAGAGTCAAACGCCTCGCGAGCCATCAGCTGGAAGTTCATACCTGCCGGAGCCCCTTTCATGGGGGGAGCCTGGGAACGGATGGTCAGGGCCGTCAAAGCAGCCCTACAAGCCGTGCTGCATGAGCGCCACCCCAATGAAGAGACCCTCGTCACCCTACTCACCGAGGTGGAATACACCGTGAACAGCCGCCCGCTCACCCACGTACCCGTGGAGCCCGACGAGCCGGAAGCCATCACCCCGAATCACTTCCTCCTTGGCGGGTCAGCACGAGCCCCGACACCCGGGAGCTTCGACGACACCGCGCTCATTGGCCGCGCCACCTGGAGAACGAGCCAACGCCTAGCAGACCACTTCTGGGGCCGATGGCTCCGGGAGTACCTCCCCGAGCTCCAATACCGGCGGGAGCCCTATGGCCAAGGGCAGCCCATCCGCGTCGGAGATGTCGTCCTTATCGCCGACGGCACGCTACCGCGCAATGTGTGGCCGCGCGGGCGAGTCACCGCCCTGTACCCGGGTCCCGATGGCGTGACGAGAGCAGTCGACGTGACCACCAAGGGAGGAGTGTTCCGGAGACCAACAAAGAAGCTGGTGATCCTGCCTACGGAAGCGGTGGACCTGCACGCAAGTTAATGCAACGCTCACCCGAGCGATGCACGGCGGGAGAGATGTGCAGGACAACGTTCTGTGTAAATAGTGATTTATAGTGCGCGAGACAATGCTTAAGTGTATATAGTGATTTATAAGTAGTGATTAAAAATAGTTTGTTATTGTTCGTAATTTGTAAGGTAATCGCAAGTAAGAAAAGTTGATTTATGTGTTATACCGTCCAATAAATATACGAATTTGTTGCGTTTTAATAATTTAGAACCTAAAAGCGCGCCAAACGCGTTTACGGCTGCGAGCCCGCGGGAGTGGGGCGAGCATATATACCGCGGAAGCGGGGGACGAGGCACATAAATATGCTCGACCCACAAAACCGCGCGCAGTCGTAAGACGGGTGGCGTGCGCTTAAGGAATGACTGATAATAATGTAAAATGATAGGTAAGCTGTGAAAATAAATGTAAACAAACATAATTATGTTAGATTTAAGATTGTTATTTTAATAAATAAAGTTTGCGGGGTGGGGCAGCTTGAGAGAGTGGGGATAGGCAAAAAATGGTATAAAATGGCCGCCATCCGGCCGAAAAAACGCATTCAACCGACGGAGCCCGAGCGAGAAACAAATAAGAAAAGCAAATCCCTGCCATCTCAAGCCTGCCTGCCTTATTACCACCAAAGGGCGTTTTCTTTCAAGAACCAGTCATAGGTGTCACGCACAAAAACTATACCTATACAAGTAATTTTCAGAAATTGAACGATTTCATTTTGGTAACTTTTAGAATATTGCATGAAATGGATGAAAGTTTCGCTTTTGATACTTTGAGAATATTGCAGAAATTTAAGTGAAAGTGTACCTGAGCAGGCGCGGCTCACTCCGCGATTTACGTTCATCGCTACAAGTACACACAGTAACACACCTAACTAACCATTGGAGGCAGAGCAGAGAGAAAATATCAATGCTTGACAGGGATGTAGATATTTTTTTCATATTAAATATATTTACATCCCTTTCAAGCATTGACACTTATTCTCAGCTCCGTCTTTAATGGTCAGTTAAGTGTGTGGGCCACTGTACATGCCGGTTACCCATCTGATGGGTACTATTCAGGGGTGTGATTCTCTCAAAAACGTAGTCGGACGAACGAACGAGTGAATGTCGCAGCGGCGAGTTTAATTTGTCCCGTCAGAGCGAACAAAACACATTCGCTATAACTAAGGTATAGGGTATAGGTATAACATTTGTGTAATAAGTAATTTATTCTGGTTTTCGTTATTTTTTTCTTGATATTTTTTTTACTTTAGCGCCCGATGTATGTAGTCACCCAAACAATAATGTTTATAATAATATAGGTAGGTAGCTAATCAAACCGTTTTAACTTGATGAATACTGTTTCGTGTTGATGGCTTTATTACACAAATAAAATAAAAATACTACTGTCCTCTCCTCGTTCTAAAATTGCTAACAACATTTACATAATACGACACGATTGCCTGATTGGTTGTGACTCTGCCTACGAAGCTAGCGGTCCCGGGTTTGATTCCCGGTGTGGGCAAATATTTATGAGATGACCATCAGTATTTGTTTCTGAGTCTTAGATGTTTTCCATGTATTTATTTCTTTATATAAGTATTTATGTTGTTGTCTAGTACTCATAGTACAAGCCTAGGCTAGGTCATTTTGTGTGAGATCGTCCCTTGATATTTATTTATTAATTTTATAATTATTAATTTTATCTATATTTCTAAGAGCTATTGGTTGTCTGTAAAGTCGGTTTACGGACGATAATTTTACGTGATAACGTCATAAGAAAACATTGATGAAATCATGAAAAATTGCAATGATTTGAATTATAATCATTGATTTATCATTATTTTGTATAATAATAAAAGGAGTTAATTGAAAATGATGGTGCGGAAAGATCTGCGAAAGACTGCAGGCAGATGCTGGATGCGGCTAGCTGAGGACAGGGCGCCTGGAGCTCATTAGGGGAGGCCTATGTCCAGCAGTGGATATAGGATATAGGCTGATGATGAGATGATGGTGAATTGAAAATTATATTTTTTTCGATAAATTAACTTTTATTTACACTCAAAAATACAAATATTTACTTGAATTATACAGATTAATTACAACTAACAATGTGCTATTAACAATTTATTTACAACTTATATACATGTGTGATATTTAAGATGCTCCAATCTGCGTTATTCTGTTAAGGATAGGACGATGATAGGAAAAGCAGCAAATCAAGGGGAGTGTTTCAAGTGTAATGTGCCTTGAAAAATTCAAATCGATGGTTGTTCCTCTCATCGGTGTTGACTTATTAACATCTGATACGCATTCGAGGGTGTACGTATCTTTCATGTATTTGAGGAATGTGTCATCATTTTTCACATTTGTGTTGAAGTCACCGCTAAGAATAATTGGTACCTACATCGGCATCAATATCCATCATGGACGGTGGCACATACTGGCTGTTGTGCACATATGGAACAAGTGCTTGGTACAGCAACTTACCAATGTTTTGGATACTCGCTCCAGGATGAATATACACGGCGCTAAGTACAAATTTAAACGTTATATCAGCAGTGAAGCATGTAATTTGAGCCAAGCACACGTCACCTGTGTTTTTGATGACACGAGTTGTGTTCGGACACGCAGTTGCATTGTCGGCAATGCAACTTGGAGAACTTTGGCCGTGGATGTCGATGATAATTTGCGATATATTGCTACTCCACCAGCTGCGTTTGTTTCAGAATCCGATCGATTATTCTGCCGGGATACACAGTCATAACTATTGACTGGAACTACATCACAATTGTCACACATCCACGTTTCAGTCATTACCTAATAATCAGACCTTGGTATTACTGTATCCGTTTCAATATCCGCGGAGTGCGCAGACAAACTCTGAGAATTAAGGTTTGTCACTACAGTTTGTCCAGCGTTGTTAGCGTCATCACAGAATTTTACTGCTTTCTTACTGACCTGAAACCGACCTTGATTCTTCTTCTGGCTGTTATCATCGTTTTGCAAAATCATCATCGCTTCAAGTTCCTTCGTGACGTTTTCAATGTTTAAATTCGTCTCGAATAGGCTACGGCGTTCCATAATCGTGTCTTTGTTGTCGTCAAATATTTGCAAAAAATTATTTTGATCTACAATCTCTGACATTTCGTTGCGAAACTGTACGTAAAGTAGAACCATCTCTCGTTTATAATTGACAGTTTCATTAATATCGTAGCATCTGTATCGTATGACTCGTCCGAGCAGTCGTCTGCGATATTCTTTTGGTGCTCTCGACGTCCTCGCTTCAGGTACAGCTTCAGAATCTTCGTCATCCACGTGCACGTCGTCTTCTTCGTCAACGAAATCATTAGCGTTAGCATACCACGAAGCAAACTCAGCCAAATACACTCGTTCTAAAGATGCAGGTCGTTCTTCATATCGCTGTATTATGTTTTTTGTCCAAACATCAGTGCTGTCTCCACCGATGCCTTCGCGGTCCATTTGTTGACGACGCTTGCGGCAGCGTTGTCTTTCTGTCGGCCACACCGTCGGGATGTACACTACTTGACGACTTGTCTCACTCATTGGTTGTCGTAGTAGATACCATGCTGCTTCTTGCGCTGACATCTCAACTGCGTTAAGCAATTTGATACTTAACGCTTTCAATTGGCCTGTGTAGTCCTGGTCGGGATGCTCTTGCATCATCGTGGTAAGCTCACGACGTAGGTTACCCATTCTACGGGCTGATTTATTTACATACTCTACGACATACTCTGCGCAGCTGTACTCATCCAAGATGAACTGAATGTCCATGTTAGAGTTGACTTCGCCGGCAAGGTACGGATTGAACGTGTTTGTCATAAGTTCGTCGAAGTTTCGTCTGAACACCAGAGTCGGTCTACGCAACGTTGAACGCACAATGTCGAGGTATGAAACGAAAGTCAAACCATTAGCATTAAGAAACTCATCCATGCATGCGTATCGACGTTCACCAAGAGAGGTACGCAGCTCCTTGGCCTTCTGTTGTAGCGTTTGGCGGCGTCCATCAGATTGAGGTATCGGAACCAGTACACGGGTCGCGGGCATAGGCCAGTACGGGATCCCGAATCTGCAAGTTATCTCGCCTCGCTTTGTGCAAGTGAAAGTATGTTTGTGTATCTGGTTGGCGTAGATTGAATTGTTTGGCACATCATCTCGAGCAACCGAACTTATTTTTTCCACGAGATCGATGGTTCTTGGCATATTTTCCGACACGGTCTCACGTGGGTCGTCGTTCAACCACAATAAAATGTGTGCGTGTGTGCTTCCTCGATGCTGGAACTCGATACGAAGGAAGTAATCATTAACAAAATACTTGCCGAACGGATTGTAAGACTGTTTGGATTTCAGCATTTTCATCAAGGAACCAACGAGCTTGTAGAAGTATATGCTGCACGTAACAGGATCGTCGCTCACTAAAGTACAGCGCTCAGAAGTGTTGAGATCTTTTGCTGTTTTTCCTGGATATTTTTTGCTCAGTTTGAGAAGTACAGTGAGCAGTTTCATCCAGCGTATTTCGTTGGCACTTATAGTGAGGAAGACGGTTGGTTTACCAAGTTGACGAATCATTGCAAAGAGGTCTCGTTTGCGAGAGGCCCAGTATTGAACGGAGTTTGGCACTGTCTTCGTGAATGCAAGGTTTTGTACGATATATTCTTTCAGAAATTCTGTGTTTTCTAACTTACGTCGCGTAACATTCTCCGTGACCGAAACATTGCGAAACGTGCTGTAAATTCCATTCACCATGCGCAGCCGCAATATTTTCATTGCAACGTACAAGATTTTTTGAGGCGTCGCTCCGCGTCTGTCTCGTCGTCGTATCTCACTGGTCACTATCATGTAAGGTGTTACTGAAACTCCCATGTTAAATTGACGTGGCTCTCCGAAATATATCGATGGAAACGACAACTCTTCTGCATGACGGTCATAAATGATGTTGAGAGGTTTTGCGTGGTGTCCTGGTGCGATATTGAGACAATCTTCTTCGTTCCACATCATGGTATGTTGTCTTGAAGCAAGAATCTCAGATTCAGGCGTGTTTTCAGCGGAGATATTTTCAATACGGTTGGACGGATCATCCTGTATGTCATCGAGAAACGGCACAGTAGGATGCAGTCTCGACAAATCCACGTTGATTTCGTACAAACGATATAACGGAGACTTCTGCAGGACAGTTAACCACGCACTGATTGTACTTTTGGACATGTATGCGCTGATGTAGACCGATTCGTGGGCAAGGTTTCGCTTGATGTTAACATTAATGACGTCGTCCTCATTTAGTTGGCGCGGCAAACATTTTACCATCTCTTGGACGTCTACTGGTACGTTGATCGCTTGCGCTATGATTCCATAAGAGAAATCATGGCGCAGACGACGCACTTGCATAAATGGCAGACGTGGCGATATCAATCGTTCACTGATGGGATCCAACGGTGGTAGGCCTGGTGGTTGGTCTGGATATGAGAATCCATTAACTTTTGCTAGGGGCGGCATCGATTTTTTGTTCAGTAAACGTTTGCAACTCTTGCAAACCAATTCATATTCTTCTCTGCACAGTCGTCGATTTTCTTTGATGAACCATTCCGAAATCACGTCCAGCTGTGCCGCCGTGATGGGTTTGAGATCGTTCTTAAACCACAGTCTGTCGCAAACCGAACAAGCGTAGCCAAAACCGTTGTCCAGAAAAGTTGATTTGAATCTCATGATCGAGGATGCCCATTTGGTGTTCCAGGTAGATTGTGCCTGCTGTACTTCAATTTGATCAGAAGAAGTACCTGGTTGAACTGTCTGGTCTGGTTCTGCTGCTGAAGTTTGACGTTGTCGGTGTGTGAGCTGTCGTTGAGTACCAGTTTGGATGTCGTTTGACCTTGCCCCTGAATGAGAAGAGGATGCAGTAGTCGATTCTAATGAACCACTGACAAGAGCCGAGTTAGCAGCTTTGCGTAGTCTGCTGTTGCGCTGTCTTTCGGCTCCCAATTTCCTCGCAGCTATCGCCTGTGCAGGAGTTCTGAATGCTGCTATACGCTGTCTGTACTCACGTTGTTTCTGTGCCTTCGATTTTGGAGCAGCGATTGTTGGTGGCTCAGCGAATGGCGTTGCAGACGTGGATGCGGCAGCGTCTTGCGCCTCCGATGCAGTGGTCGATTCTAATGAACCACTGACAAGAGCCGAGTTAGCAGCTTTGCGTAGTCTGCTGTTGCGCTGTCTTTCGGCTCCCAATTTCCTCGCAGCTATCGCCTGTGCAGGAGTTCTGAATGCTGCTATACGCTGTCTGTACTCACGTTGTTTCTGTGCCTTCGATTTTGGAGCAGCGATTTTTGGTGGCTCAGCAAATGGCGTTGCAGACGTGGATGCGGCAGCGTCTTGCGCCTTCGATGCAGTGGTCGATTCTAATGAACCACTGACAAGAGCCGAGTTAGCAGCTTGGCGCAGTCTGCTGTTGCGCTGTCTTTCGGCACCCGATTTCTTCGCAGCTGTCGCCTGTGCAGGAGTTCTGAATGCTGCTATACGCTGTCTGTACTCACGTTGTTTCTGTGCCTTCGATTTTGGAGCAGCGATTGTTGGTGGCTCAGCGAATGGCGTTGCAGACGTGGATTCGGCAGCGTCTTGCGCCTCCGTGAGTACATTACTCCTTGAAGGTAGTGGCAGATCCGTGACAACCATAAGTTCGTCAGGTAGGTCTGCCATGATGTGATCTGCAAAAAAAATTGTTAATAATTTATTTTAACCAAGAAAAAGGACTTATTGATACATTGTTAATTTAAAATTTGGGAAATTGTGTCTTTTTTAATTGTCTTTGGGCTAGATGAAAATACATGTAAGGAATTAAATACGAATCAATACACTTAAGTAAATTCAACCATAATTTGATTTTTAAAATTTTTGCATGTTTAATGTGAATTATTTGTTTAAAAATAATAATGAGCCATTTTTTTTTAATCAAATTCAATCAAATTACTATTTAAATAATTTGTTTAAATATAATCACGAACAATTAGTTATAGAAATAAACTGAAATCAAATCAATGTCTATAAATTGTTTATTTGAAATGACGAAATTGGACAATTTTTTTTTTTAAATTGCGGCTTTAAAAAAGCCCGCCTTAACCTGTTTGATATTATAAAAGATTTTCTCGCATGGTGGTTGGCCGGTTCAACTTATCATTTTAGACACATTGTTATGAATGTGTGAGGTTCAACCATAAACTTATTATACTAGCGTAATATGCTATGCTAGGATCGGTATTTTCATTCGAACCAGTGTTCGTCTATTACACTAGTATAATAAGTTTACGGGTTAAACATTAATGTTTAATCTTACATTAATAGCTACGAACGATCATTTTTTTTCATTGAATACTAAATAAAAGCATTGACTTTTTATATGAGTGAAAATGTATATTTTTTTGACAAAAACTTAACATAACCTATTATGTTACTGCACTCGCCAACCGATAATACTTTTTTTTAATAATCAAAGATCAAATATATGAGATTATATCGCTAATCGAACTCTTAAAATGCAAGAATTAATTACCTTTTTTTGTCGCAATTGTTGTTGTAATAAACAACGGAAACCACATTAACTTTTCACTTCACTTTATAATCAGTTGACAAAACAGTTCATGTGTAGGTTGGCTGCCGGCTGCCACTGTCTCTCTTCTACTCGGACGCATCGGCCGATGGAGTGGAAGAGAGACAGATGCGTCACATCACAAGCCGAACGCTTAGACCGATCGTGCTTCTCTATCGCTTGTTTGGCGCTCTCGCTTGCACGCTCGGCTCAGGCGGAACGTGACAGTATCCGGCGGAACGTGATAATGAGTCACACTTTTTCGTGCGTGCTGCCGGCGTTCATCGATGATAAGACGTTATCACGTCAAAAACGTATACGCGAGGGTGAACTTTTCGCAGGATACAACTTCCAGGGCAAAATACAACAGGAACTTCCTGAACCGAACCCAAACTCCTCACTCGGAGGGACCTACCTCCTGCCACGTTGTCACGTTCCGCCTCATTGTCACAATCCGACTGAGCGTTCGGCTTGTGTGTTTTATTTCTTATGACAATATCACGTAAAATTATCGTCCGTAAACCGACTTTACAGACAAACATTTTATTTGTGAAGAAAACGTGTATAGGAAGAAAAGAAAAATATAATTTCTGATATATACATATATCTCCAAAAATATATGTATAATAGTCGGTATTGGATTTTGGTATCAAGGCTGAGGAACTAATGTTTTGAGATGTATCAGTAACACAATGTTTCCTGACCAGAATAATGGTCCCAATCAATTTGGATTTTTTTCTCAAATCAAACGGGGGCTATCTTTTTAAACTCCTCAAGTGTTTTTAAAAATCCTTAAAATTTCCATCATAACAAAAATGGACAGGCAGACTAGTAGGTCAGTAAATTAAACATTTGTTGTACATGCAACAATACCTACCTAATTTTCCTAATACCTCTAATCTTGTCATTAAGCTTTGTAGTTCAAGCAAAAAACATAACAGGACTTAAAGATTTCTACTAATTATTCAACTATTACTAAGAAAATTGAACTGCTACTACAAAGAATCTCAAATTTAGTCCCCCTAACTCTTGCCTAAAGGAGCAACAACAAGTTCTATCCCTTTCTTTTCATTAGAATAACTTGTCATATGCACTCATATGAAACGCATCATTTATTATTTTTATTGCCATTATAAGTAAGGATTATACAAAAAATATATATAAGATATTGACATTGTCGACTTTGTTTATAACAATCACAGATTACAATATATCAAAATTACTACTTATGATTTAGTTTTGTTAGCTCACAGTTCCTATAATATATTGATTTCGTGAATTCCCCTTTGGTGATGTCAAATACTCATCATCACAGTTAATCCATTGGTAGTATTAGTAACGTTTCATTTGTGTCTCTAGGTTGTTTTTTGGCCATCTCCTTTAAGCTACTACTATCAGACTTCATAACAGACTGTATTCAGAAGAAATCGGTTCATAATGGCATTACTTAGATTATATTAGTACACATAATGCAGTTTTTAATAAAGAGGTTTGGGTAAAAGTGTTGTCATTTGTAAAAGTCATACATTTTTTAAATGTGTGTAATGTTTAGTATAATCATAATAATATGGACATAATTATGATTATAATAATAATTACAGGAACTGTATCAAGCTTCAGAAAAATTATAGGCTATTTTCATTTTTTATTAATTTTATTAATGTTTAGTATAAAAACAAATGGTCTAATTTTCATTTTAAATAACACAAATTGCATAATTTCGATCTGCATAATAAACCAATGATATAATAATTACGATGCATAAAACAAAATGCATACTTAATTAATTTCTTAAACTATAATGTTCATCAATTAAAAAATAAACATTTCTAATGGCTTTCATTACTATTAATGTGGTCTAACCTAACCTAACTTAACCTTAGGGGAACAGGGCGGAATGAATGGAGCCACTCGACCGCCTGTCTGCCTCGGCCGCCTCCCCACTCATCATCATCATCATCATCATCAACCTAACCTAACCTAGTAAGAAGAAATTGACTTAAAATGCATAATAACAAGAAAATGATAGTTATAATAAATGAGTGTTATGTTATTAGATCGTATGCCAGATAAAATTATACAATTGGTTTTTATGCTAAATGTTCATTATGCTTTTCATGGTTAGTTAAATGAAATTATACAAAATGTTTTTAGACTGATTGAAACGCACCCATTTTTTAGGTGAGCAACCATTCATAAAAGTGGTAAATTATGATAGAGCTATTGAAAATCAACATATTTTGTTACATAATGTAATACTTTTAAGTGCACCAGAGTCGATATATTTAAATATAAATAGGCATACTTTTAGTACAAAAAGCTTAATACTTTAATATTTAATATCCACTTTGATATTATTTAACACATAACATGTTACATATTTACATGTATTTAGAGATCCTCTAAAACATAAGGAAATCTTCTGTGGCCACTGACAATGATATTCATACAAACTTGCTTTCACACAACAATCCTCGCAGACACTTCTTATGTAACAGAGTAGTGAAAGCATGGAACAAACTGCCAGAACAAGTAGTCTCAGCACTGAACGTCAATCAGTTTAAAAACCGATTAGACCAATACATAAGCAGTACAAAGAACACTTGATCGAGGAACAGCTGGATACAGACATTTATCAGTTGTCGCAACTGCCGCCTGATAAAATAAATAATAAATAATAAAAATAAACTTATCCAATGCCCTTTGTCATTCATATTTTTTATATGTTCGTTTTACATGTTTAAAGCAGTAAGACACTAAACACTTTTTTATTTAATTTAGACTTGTTACAATACTTTAATTTGGTTGTATGCATTTAAAAATTACAGATTTCCCTTAGGGCTGAAGGATCTCACTCACTCTTAGGGTGAAGTATTCAGTTCAACAGTCAGTAGGTAATCATCATCAACACAAGAATTAAGATAACTGGCAGCAACTTCTGTAGCAAATAGAAGCAGACACGGTGTAGTTTTATAAAATGAAGCTAGTTAATGATGGGTGCGTTCTACCTATTCCGATCTATCGTATCGTATCCCTGGATGATTGATTTAGTGTGAACTCGCAATCACGCCGCCACCGCCTCTTCGCAATACAACAGCACTCACCGCGCAGCGCGAAGGCGATGTCCTGCGGCTGCAGCCGCTCCGGGCCCAGCACGAGCTCGTCCTTGATCTCGTGCTTGTCGTACAAGTCGTCCGCGGCCACCTCGTGCGCGCCGTCGTCCCACTGCCACTCGTCCTTCACGCGCACCGGCAACGACATTTTGCAGCTTCGAGGAGTAAACACGATTCGAAGCCGGCACTCTTTTGCACCACACAAATGAACGGTAATCTGGTAACCACCAACTACAATTATGTTACATGGTAAAAAGTATTACATCGCAAGGAAATTAAGAAAGAAAGCTAACATCAACAACCCGACAGCCCGCAAATCACAATCATATTTATCATGCCCTTATAATCTGTCTGCGATCACAATAACAATATCCACAGACTACTTAGAGATACTTGACACATTTTGACAGGCTGGTCGGAGGATTTTGACTGGATGGATGTCATGCAGCTTGCGCCAAGCACGTTGATACTTGACTCAAGTTCTCGTTAATGCTATATTTCTACGTGGACAGAGTCGTGGGCGTAAATTACTAACATTATACTTTTATTACATTAAAAGATGTCGACGACGCGCTGGCCTAGTTGACAGCCCTTACCCTGCCTACGAACCAATCTAGGCTGTATATAATTAACGAGTTTAGTGTTACTATTATCAAGGCCCGTTTTACGAATCTCTCAGCATGTCAAGAAAAACACCCTCACTTACAAACTATATAGAGATACTACGCACAAACTAGTGACACACGATTTATAAGTCGTATTATAAGGTGGACCCTTAAAGTATTAACGATCGAGAACTCGAGTCAAGTACAAACGTGCTTGGCACAAGCTGCATGACCCTCTCTGCATGACAAATTCACGATGTCTGTGGTTTGAAATGAAATTTATATTTACTATCTGTGGCTGGGCTGGATATTGTGTTGTGATTTGCGGTTTGCAGGTTGCCGGGTTGTTGATGTTAGCTTTCTTTCTTAATTTCCTTGCGATGTAATAGTTTTTACCGTGTAACATAATTGTAGTTGGTGGTTGCCAGATTACCGTTCATTTGTGTGGTGCAAAAGAGTGCCGGCTTCGAATTGTGTTTACTCCTCGAAACTGCAAAATGTCGTCGCCGGTGCGCGTGAAGGATGAGCGGCAGTGGGATGACAGTGACACAGACGAGAATGGCGCGGGCGCGGCGGCCGCGGACGACTTGTACGCCGAGCACTGGGTCAAAGACGAGCTCGTGCTGGGCCCGGAGCGGCTGCAGCCGCAGGACATCGCCTACGCGCTACACGGTGAGTTCAGTTGTGCCGTCATGACCAAGCGTACGGCCTGAGTAGACGGTCGAGTTTGGCGTCCAGCGGGGCAGGGCGTGCGGCGTGCATGTTACACAAATGAAATCCATAGGTCAGGGTCAAACCTGTGGTTCTCATTCTCTCATTATTTTTATTTTAACCTCGTAAGCCCTATGTTTTCTTAATAGTGGTAGTCCTAACTACCGAATGTACTATACCAAGTACATATTAAAAATAGTGCTTTAGAGTCTATGAATTAGTGCTTTAGAGTTTAAAATGTTTTGTACGATAGTAAGTAGTCAGGTGTGAACTACTATCATTAATTTGTACTTGTACAGTCACCACAAGGGAATGTTAGCCACTTGCTACTCTTCATAATTTATCCGAGTAATACATACTGGATACACGAGTATACCAGACTAAACCAAATTTGTATTACACGGCCAAAATACGAACAGTGGCAAGTGGCAAAATGTAAAATACCACTAAAAACTTCCGAAATAAAACCAGGAAAAGTCAGGAAATTTAGCGGGTCAGGGAAAAGTCAGGGAAATGTCAGGGAAATTTAATAAAGGTCAGGGAATATTTTTTTTTGGGGTGTAGCAAAGTGTTGGTCAAGTCCAGCCCCGTCTTAAAAAACCAAATTACAAAAATTCAGGGACTTTGAAATTCTCGGTGGTGTGAAAATGATGTTAATCAATATCACTTGTTTTTTTATTTATGTATCGTGTAGAATATGATAATACCTGAGTGTGTACTGAGTTACTGTCCGCGGATATTTATGATGCCTAAATATACATACTGAATTTTCAACTGACAAGGAAAAGTACCCAACTGTCCGGTTCCAATTTGGTTTATTTTGATATATGTTAGAGAGTAGTCTAAAATGCCGTGTGGTGCCGGGTTTAGAATGTTGCCACTCCATGTCTTCCCATGGATGTCGTAAGAGACGACTAAGGGACTAAAATAATTATTTATATTTTACGTGAAAAATAAAATAAAGTTGCTACATCTTACAGTTTTGGAAAAAATATTAAAAATCCTTAAAAAGCTAAAAAAAAAAAAAAAAAATTATCTGTTTATTTCTTACACAAAAAACAAATACATTGCTGTATAGTACTATGGCCATAGTACAAGCCTAGAGCTTAGTTTGGAACTAGGTCAATTGATATTTATTATTTACTAGAGGACGCCCGCGACTTCGTACGCGTAGAATTAGTTTCCTGCTACTCCCCCCATTTTTTCCCGTTAGGGGTCGATTTTCGGAAAATCCTTTCTTAGTGCTCACTTACATCATGAAAGGAACCCCTGTACCAAATTTCAAGTTTCTAGGTACAGTAGTTTCGGCTGTGCGTTGATATGTCAGTCAGTCAGTTTAGCCTTTTATATATATAGATTAATAATTTGATTTTTTTCATATCAGCGGCATTGTCAATGATGATGCCGAGAAACTTCTCGGGTACAAATTCTTCCATGGTGTGGCTTATTTTTTCAGATAAGTATTCTGCAGTGTGTCTGTTATTTTTGGTATCAATGGACGAATGAAGACATGGTTTGGGCGCATAAATGATGATGTTGAGAATGGTATCTTTCCTAATGTTTGTCCAGCCATCAACAGCTAAATGCAAAACATTGACCTCTTCAATTTGTTCTATGACATCCCCTTTGACGTCGTCATATTCTTCCTCTAGAAGTATTGTTGACAGTATTACGTGATGGTGGGCTGTAGTCCGGCCAAGAGTTGAAGGGCCTGTTCTCTTTAATGGATACTAATAATGAAAATCTAAATTACTGTAGCAGGTTTTTTCGGGTGTTCTTTTTCCCAGATCACGTTTCACTTCAACTGGACTGTTTTTGCAATACAAAACTATATACTCTAAGAATTTTATAGGATTTTTACATTTATACACTGCATCACGAATTCACGAAATAAGCACACGTATATAAGTCTTTCGCTGTCTGTTAAAGTTCTAAAATACTCAAACCGTTTACTGATCTTTTCTTAATTTTTGTCTAAAAAAAAATAGGTAGCGCGTCACAATTACAATCACAACCGATCAGTGTGATCAGCTTTGATAAGACTTCGAACAAAATATGAATGCGTCTGGAGCACTTCAGCAACTCTCTCTTTCTTACTTGCTATTCAGTCAGGTAATTAGAGAGACAAATGGTGGGTTGACGTACATCGTATGCGCGATAAACTGTTACCTGCCCGGCCTGCGCCGCAAATAGCCACGTGGTTTACTATTCTATCTTAAATTATTTTGTTTGTCACCTTTTTTTTTTTGTTTATTTTTCAAAAAATGGTTCATGCTCGTATATCACTACATGGTCGCCAAACTGTTACCCAGTTTGTTGGCGAGTAAAGCGCTCAAACTTATAGCTAATCATGCACCTGGGCATAGCAACTAGGTAAAACAACTCTTATCAACTACCTAATTAACTTAATACTAAAAACATTTATATTTTTAAAAGGCACTTTTTCAACCTCTTTTTAACCCTTTTAACTTGTAACCCTTTGTCCAGATGAACACTATATATCGTTAATAATGAGTGCGGATGTCTACTTTATTATTACCATTAATAAAAAATAGGAATTGTTTTATAAACAACTTAAACCTTGAGTACGTGTTTGAATAAATTTAAGTACATGTTAGAAAAAAAATGCTTTATTTACCGTTACACGCATAACGGTAAATAACGCATCAGTAATGGTTTTTATTCCATTATAAGTCATAGTTAGGATTTATCTTACTTCTTTTGCATAAGCATAAATATTTCCCAAAGTATAAAGAGTTTATGTCGAAGAATTCGAAGTAAAATGCTTAAATCCAAACCACCATGATAACTAAAGACAAAAAACAAGTATATTTCAATTATAAATTAACTACTTTATCTGGAAAAGTATACGAGAAGGTTCTCGTCGAGGATACTTTCAAGAAGCTTCTCGGGAATTTCTCGAGAGTATAGAGAATGTCGCTCTTATAATATTTTGTTCGTTTAAAGTACCTTGCGGATATGTATTCATCACTTATAATAAAACATTCAAATTAGAAAATATCTAATTTAATGAAAATATTATGAATTTTCTCGGAAATTTCAGTTGATAAGAACTTTCTCGAGAAACTACGAGAATACTCTGGAGAAGGAATTCTCAAGAGCGAGAACGTTCCCGTCGGCACATCACTAAACATAATATGGCGATGGCGAATAGCAGATTTGACACATGGATTTTGACTTTTGTACTTAAGTATTTGTCTATTGTTACCTACATTTTTTTTTCACTCGCCCAGAGGTTAACTGGAAGGGATCCCTTAAAGGGATCAATTAGCATTTGTACTTTTATTTCTGTAATTTTCATATATTTTTTTAATTTCTGTTCTATTAAACGAGCAATATTTGTAAATATATATATGTATATTTGCAATGAGGTTCTCAAAAATGGCTCCAACAATTGCGATGAAATTTGCAATATAGGAATTTACGGGGGGGGCGAAAAATCGATCTGTCAAGTTTTCATCTACGAGAAGATTCGTTTTCAACCCGAGCGACGCTCGGACTTCCAGGTACTAATTATTGTAAAGGAGCGTCCTCACTGAGAGCATTCGCATGTAATGAGCATTCGGCGCGAACATCGAGCGGTGTGTAATGTAAGCTTTGTAACGGTCGGCTCAACGTCCTTTATCGGGGGACAAATTAGGAAATTAAAAAAATTAGTTTTGCAAACCTTACTGTGTCATATATCAAATGAAAGGCCCGTTATGAGGATCTCAAATATGTTTTTGTTATTAATGTAAAATAAATTAAAAAGGTGACAATTGACCATTCCCCCCCCCCATGTTCTCCGAAACTGTTGATCGTAAAATTTTGAAAAAGAACTACAAAATATTGCTTGTAGATTACATGAAAACCTGTAAGAATTCTATCAAAAAAATAATTGGAAAAAATTATGTACCTATGAACGGAACCCTCTCCACGCGAGTTCTACTTGCGCTTGGCCAGTTTTTTAATTCACCTTATCAAATCACTGTATTAATCAAAAATACATTTTTATAATTCTTTTAGGGTTCCGCACCTCAAAGGAAAAAACGGAACCCTTATAGAATTGCTTTGTTTTCCGCCTGTCTGTCTGTCTGTCAAAATCCTTTATCTCGAGAACGCGTGAAGGTATCAAGTTAATATTTAAACAATATACCTACTCAAGTCCACAGTCCCTTGCTCCTGTGAAAAAAGATACCTACGGCCGTTTATGCCGCAAAAAACTTATTTTTCGACACTGAAGGGAATCAAAATTTAAAGGGTATTTTCCGTTGACTTAGAACTATGAAATTTGCCAAGTAATACGGTCTACTACATATACAGGGCGTCCCGCGGCTATGCCACATGGAAGGAAAGTATCTTGAATATTGTAGATGCAACATTTTACTGAAAGAAGACATTATTTGAATTTAAAAAAGAAGTTAAACTGCATTCATAGATATTTAAATAATTACATGGTTGAACCGGGAATCGAACCCGTTACACGAGAAAAATAATTACCCTGTAGCTTTATCATACCGATCGAAAGGCTTCATCATAAGGATTATTTTTGCTAAATAACATAGTGTCAGTAATATAAAAGGAAGACCATGAATTTTAACTAAATTAAATGTTAAAATTCATGGTCTTCCTTCAATTCAAAAATCTGAAACCCAACATTTTTAATTCAATCACAAAAAAACAGTGTCTCTATGCAAGGACCGGTGGTGGTGCAAGTTTTGAATTGATTTAACCGTGTCGGAACCCTCGGTGGGGTAGTCCGACTCGCAGTTGTCCGGTTTTTTTTTATTTAACTTTAAATGGTAAATAAACTAGAACTTATCATAAATGGATATTTTCGTAATCGTTTTTTTTGGAGGTGGTTTTTTTCTTTATAGTAAATGCGACGGAACCTTACATTGAGCATGCTCCCACATGCTCTTTTCCGATTTTTCGTTTAACGCTATTTGGTGAGCCCCATAATAAATGGAGGTTATACTTTTATATTAAATTGAGCAGTCGATCCCTAATGAAGGCTTAATGTGATGATTAATCATTCAATAATTTTATTTCAGCTCCGGGGCTATCGAGCAGAGCCAGCTCGGAGCCTGTCAAGCAGGAGGGCAGCCCCGGGGAGGCGCCGCGCTCCGGCGGGAGCTGCGGCACGCCTGTCACGCTCAACGCTTGCTTCGTCAGGCTTGAGCGCTTCCTCGTCGATAAGGAGCTGCATCCTTGCAAGAAATGTCTTAAAACTTTTCTACGGAAATCTTCTCTGAAGACTCATACTTGTATCTGTAATGCAATAGAAAGTAGATCAAGTAGAACTACTAAGAGAATATTTAGAGACTGTAAAGAGAAAAAAAGAACAACTTCGAGGGGACGGCTTTCAGGTAGACCCAGTTCGATTGCTCATCGGTTTATTCACGCTGAAGAAAAACCTTACACTTGCGATATTTGCAACAAACAATTTTCACGAAATACTAATTTGACTAGGCATCGGTTAATTCACACAGGGGAAAAACCTTATACTTGTGATATTTGCAACAAACGATTTTCACTAAATTATAGTTTGACTACGCATCGGCTAATTCACAAAGAGGAAAAACCTTACACTTGCGATATTTGCAACAAACATTTTTTACGAAAAGGTAGTTTGACTAGGCATCGGTTAATTCACACAGGGGAAAAACCTTACACTTGCGAAATTTGCAACAAAAAATTTTCACGAAACCGTCGTTTCACTACGCATCGCTTGATTTACACAGGGGAAAAACCTTACACTTGCGATATTTGCAACAAACAATTTATACAAAAAGCTCATTTGACTTCGCATCGGTTAATTCACACATTGGAAAAACCTTACACTTGCAATATTTGCAACAAAGTTTTTTTACAAAAATACGCTTTGGATACGCATCGGTTAATTCACACAGGGGAAAAACCTTACTCTTGCGATATTTGCAACAAACAATTTATACAAAAAAACCATTTGACTCGGCATCGGTTAATTCACACAGGTGAAAAACCTTACACTTGCAATATTTGCAACAAAGCTTTTTCACAAAAAAGCGCTTTGAATACGCATCGGTTAATTCACACAGGGGAAAAACCTTACACTTGCAATATTTGCACTAAACGATTTAGATATAAAAAAAATTTGACTACGCATCGGTTAATTCACACAGGGCATAAGAAAAAATAATAACTACACGTAGCAGCGAAACTCCCGGCTGCCGACGCGCGACCGGCGCGTTAGAAACCTACCGCCTGGCGAGGTCTGAGGTGTCTAGTCAGTCAGTGGCGTCACACACGGAATATATATTAATATGCCAAAATATATATTATAGCAATGCATCTTACGATATATTATCCGTAATAGTTGACAGAGTCGACACAAACAGCTATAATATTTATGTCAATATTTATTCAGACCTTGCTGTAAGATATATTTATCACCGACGTTCGCCACTATAATGAATGGGATGGATATATATTTTCATATTTTAGTATTGTGTGGTTCATTGCTATAATGTCATATATTCTGGCATATTAATATATATTATAGGTCCGTTTGTGATGGGCTTTAGGCCGTGCAGCGCGGCGCGGCGCGGCGCGGCGCGGTCGTTATATTTGTTTCACCACGCGTGTCGCGATTTAAAACGAATTAATAGATAATAATCGTATTTTGTATTAAAGCTTTTTCAACTTCATAAAAATTCAAACTAATGGTCCGGAAAGGAACGTAAAAAGTAACTCCGGATCCCAGACTAAAACTTATTGAGCTTAATTATTATTTTTAATGTTGTTTATAGACAGATGATTAATAGCCACATAAGCCGTTTAATTTTCTGGAGATAATCTTAATATCTTTAAAAAGTATTATTCCCTAGTTTAACGTCAATGTAAAAAACTCATTTTGTAACAATGTTTACACGTTGACGAAAAATATAAATAACATTTCGTGACTAAGCTTGTATAACACTCCATAAATCTATTAAAAAAATTCGCGGATGATACCCTAACTTTGTGCGCGGAAGACAGAGGGGCGTAGCGGGGTGAAGGGTGAAGTAGGTATTTAAAGCGCAGCATTTTGGGCCTGGGTAAAGAAGATTCGCTTCTACGTGTAGTTATTATTTATTCTTATGCACAGGGGAAAACCTTACTCTTGCAATATTTGCATTGCAATATTTGCAACAAAAAAATTGTACAAAAAAAAAACTATTTGAATACGCATCGGTTAATTCACACGGGGGAAAACCTTACACTTGCAATATTTGCAACAAACAATTTATACAAAAGATTGATTGGACTAGGCATCGGCTAATTCCGTTCAGGCACGAGAGATCCGTTTCTTAGAACATAAAAATTCTAAAAGATCAATTTTCCACAACTTTTAAATCCTAGAAGACCCGTTTCCTGAGATATCCAAATCCCAGAAGATCCGAATCCCACAGCATCCAAATCTAGTAGACACGATTTCAGCAATAACCAAATCTAGAAATTCCATTCACGTAATATCTAAATCCTAGAAGACCCTAATTCCATAATATCCAAATCTTATAGCCCCCCTTTTCCAGTAAAACCAAATCCTAGAAGATCCATTCCCGTTATATTCAAATCATACAAAAACCGTTTCCTGTTATATCATTATCACAGAAGACAGAGAGTCATATTAAAATCCTAAAAGATCCATTTAATGAAATATCCAAATCCTAGAATAGGCTTTTCCTAAAATATCCGAATACTAGAAGATCCGATTCATTTAGTTAGAATGTGTGGGTGTCAAACTGACGTTTCTAGAGGACTCTCTAGTCCTCTGTAGTGCCTAACCTTAAAATCTTAACCTTATTCCTTATCCTTTGACAGGATCCATTAATCGGGTCAAGTGGGCTTTTTGTACATTAAAATCCATTAATGGCGTCAAGTGAGCTTTAATAGCGGCCTGTACACGTAAAGTTCGGACCGCGGGAAACGCCACGCGCCGTTCCAATCTTCGTTCCGAACCGTATATTTTTCACTATTTTACTATTACAGTTGCATTTACACGTACGGTTCGGAACGAAGATTGGAACGGCGCGCGCGTGGCGTTTCCCGCGGTCCGAACTTTACGTGTACAGGCCGCTAATGTACACTTAAATCCACTGTTAACCACAAATTATTAATGAATAAACTTTTTAAATACGGTATAAGAGGTCTTGCTTATGACTGGCTAAATAGTAATCTCAGTGACAGACAACAGTGTGTTGAAATTGCGAGAATCGAATTAATACGTAATAATTTGAATGTAAAACTTGATAATCAATTGATCGAAGAAGTTAAATATGCTAAATTTTTAGGTATAACATTAGATAGGTTCTGTAATTGGAAGAATCATATTTAGTCCAGTCAGTAGGTATTTATGCTCTACAAAAGGTGGCGTAGAAAATGTTTTGAAACAATATTGTTTAGGTATGACAGGTTAATAAAAATCCAAGTTCTCGACCTTGAAGGACCCAGGCGTTAGCCGCCATCTTGAATTAAAGGTGCCAAAATTAGGTATATTTTAAATAACTTCTCAATTGTTTACTAAATCACAAAAGTGTCTATGAAGGGTTCAAAGAAGACAAAATTGCCTACATTTTTTGCATACATGATTATTCTGTAAGTCTTATAGGTAAAAAGTTACAAGCGACAGATACAATAATACATTCTTTTTCTCCATGCGTTTAGTGGCTGCGATACCACATCGTCTCTCTTCAATCAAGGGAAAATGAAACTTTGTTCCCTTGTTGAAAAAAACGCGCAACTGGATGCCATCATTGGCGTCTACAAAGATAAAGACCAGAAGAAATCGAAGACGCTGGAGCACGCTTTCTAGTAACTTTGTACGGAGGGGACATGGATAAGGAATCCTTAGAAGATATCCGATATAAACGATTCGTAAAGTCATCAATTAAAAGTAAATTTAATCTTGCTTCTTTGCCGCCGACTCCGAATACTAGAAGATCCGATTCATTTAGTTAGAATGTGTGGGTGTCAAACTGACGTTTCTAGAGGACTCTCTAGTCCTCTGTAGTGCCTAACCTTAAAATCTTAACCTTATTCCTTATCCTTTGACAGGATCCATTAATCGGGTCAAGTGGGCTTTTTGTACATTAAAATCCATTAATGGCGTCAAGTGAGCTTTAATAGCGGCCTGTACACGTAAAGTTCGGACCGCGGGAAACGCCACGCGCCGTTCCAATCTTCGTTCCGAACCGTATATTTTTCACTATTTTACTATTACAGTTGCATTTACACGTACGGTTCGGAACGAAGATTGGAACGGCGCGCGCGTGGCGTTTCCCGCGGTCCGAACTTTACGTGTACAGGCCGCTAATGTACACTTAAATCCACTGTTAACCACAAATTATTAATGAATAAACTTTTTAAATACGGTATAAGAGGTCTTGCTTATGACTGGCTAAATAGTAATCTCAGTGACAGACAACAGTGTGTTGAAATTGCGAGAATCGAATTAATACGTAATAATTTGAATGTAAAACTTGATAATCAATTGATCGAAGAAGTTAAATATGCTAAATTTTTAGGTATAACATTAGATAGGTTCTGTAATTGGAAGAATCATATTTAGTCCAGTCAGTAGGTATTTATGCTCTACAAAAGGTGGCGTAGAAAATGTTTTGAAACAATATTGTTTAGGTATGACAGGTTAATAAAAATCCAAGTTCTCGACCTTGAAGGACCCAGGCGTTAGCCGCCATCTTGAATTAAAGGTGCCAAAATTAGGTATATTTTAAATAACTTCTCAATTGTTTACTAAATCACAAAAGTTTCTATGAGAGGTATAATGAAGACAAAATTGTTTACGTTTTTTGCATACATGTTTATTCTGTAAGTCTTAAAGGTAAGAAGTAACAAGCGACGGAAATATTTAATAATATTTACAAAAATCATTAATATGATTTTAATTTTGTTTAAAAATTGTATAGCTATCATTTTTTAATTCTTTTTGATGGCCCGGGCTGGTTAATGGTGCCTTCTTCATTATCGTCGCTGAAATTTTCTGTTTCATTGTCTGTATTTTTAGTTTCCAACCATGAAATTTCGTCGTCATCACAGTCTTCCTTATCTATCTGAATCTCTACTGCATTTTCACACAGCTGACCACTACAGAATCCACAAACAATAGAGCATTTTAATCCAGCTTTTCTGCAACTACATGTTTTGCTGCATCCTTTTTTACAGTGGCAAGAAATTACACTTAAAAGCGTCTGGGGTGCTGCTTTCTCTGTCGTTGTTATTGGAGTGAGCCTATTGGTGTCATATCTCCAGCCCCAGTCTTCTGGGTTTTTTTTTATTCCGTACCATTTTTGGACTTGGTGGTATGTCCTAAATGCATGATACCGTGCAGCGTCCTTTGTCGGCGGCAAAGAAGCAAGATTAAATTTACTTTTAATTGATGACTTTACGAATCGTTTATATCGGATATCTTCTAAGGATTCCTTATCCATGTCCCCTCCGTACAAAGTTACTAGAAAGCGTGCTCCAGCGTCTTCGATTTCTTCTGGTCTTTATCTTTGTAGACGCCAATGATGGCATCCAGTTGCGCGTTTTTTTCAACAAGGGAACAAAGTTTCATTTTCCCTTGATTGAAGAGAGACGATGTGGTATCGCAGCCACTAAACGCATGGAGAAAAAGAATGTATTATTGTATCTGTCGCTTGTAACTTTTTACCTATAAGACTTACAGAATAATCATGTATGCAAAAAATGTAGGCAATTTTGTCTTCTTTGAACCCTTCATAGACACTTTTGTGATTTAGTAAACAATTGAGAAGTTATTTAAAATATACCTAATTTTGGCACCTTTAATTCAAGATGGCGGCTAACGCCTGGGTCCTTCAAGGTCGAGAACTTGGATTTTTATTAACCTGCCATACCTAAACAATATTGTGTCAAAACATTTTCTACGCCACCTTTTGTAGAGCAAAGGCTTTTACAGTTCCCCTCAGACTGACCTAATTAGTACGAGTCGTATGCCTTGACCGTTTTGGTATGTTTTAATCGTTTGCGAAACGGAGTCTCAGAAGAAGCGGCTCGTTCTGCGTACCATGGTTACGTGGCATCTATTTTACGATACGGGCTCATACTTTGGGGAAACTCTTCAGATGCTGAAATTATTTTTAGAATCAAAAAAAAATGTATCCGAACTTTGTGTGGAACTGATTTTTTGGAGCACTGTTAACCACTTTTCCAATGTAAACGTATATTACCTCTCCCATGTCTGTATGTATTTGAAATGTGCATCGTTGTAAAAAAAAACATAGAACTATTTAATGTAACATTCACGAAGTCAAAAAGAGGGTATAATTTGGTATAACTAATACCAAAAACTAATTTAGCGCTATCACTTAAAAACTCATACTGAATGGCTATCAAAATATTTAATATTCTCTCTGATATATATAGAGCTGTTTTTCAATTTATTTAAGAAAAAGTTATTTCATTATTTAACTGAACATTGTTTTTACTCCGTCAATGAATAGGTAGTTAAACACATGCAATTTGTAATATTAAATTTCAAATTTGAAAATGTATAGGTACTTAAGTCTAAAATGAAATATTTGTACGCCAGCCTTGGCAAAACAAGATACGCTCTGTGATAATTGTAACACCTTTTATATACGTTTGTTTTATGCAAATAAACTATTCATACATTCATTCATTCATTCATTCAATCCATTTGGAGTCATTGACACTTTTTATATTCAATCATGATTCAATCCAAATGGATTTAATTATACACTAAATCCCACTCTACTCCATTAGTGGATTTGAATGTACAAAAAGTCGACTTGACCCCTTTAATGGACCCTATCAATGGATCCTACTGGACGGAGGGGAAGAATCTGCTTCTTAGAGGTGTTTTTTTTTTTCAACATTTAGTATTTCACTTTTGGATAAAAAATGGCTTGCCGTTAAAACGTTACATACATAAACTGACCCCTGTCATTCTAATCATTTGGTGCAATTACTTAAAAACAACGGCCACAGCCGTAGTGCCAAATCACGAGGGTCTTTAGTTTACGTCTCTCGACGTACTGTCCGTGAACGTGTTAAGCTTAGCGTCTAACCAAAACCCGAGAAAACTGCAAGACTCGCAACGTGGCATTGGGGTTTTATTTGTATTGGCGCGATGACAGTGGAGTTTTCGGCTTTCACGATCACGTGACTTTTCCTATCACGTCATCTACCAGTGACGCGATTGGTTTAAAAACGAAACGAATAGAAACTAGTTAGCGTACTGCATCTTCTTTAATAAACCGTACGTAGCACATCGTTTAGGTGAAATTTATGAGTTGACGCTTATTAAAGAATGGAGATTTATACCGACAAAATTAAATATTGCTGATCTGGGGACGAGGAAAAGCTATGATTGTAGTGTCCTGGAAAATGAATGGCTTAAGCTTAAGCAGTGGCGTAGCGTGTGTTTTCGCCGCCCGGGGCCGACCAGAAATTCGCCGCCCCCTATTTTTAACCGACTTAAAAAAAACCGGGCAAGGCGAGTCGGACTCGCCCACCGAGGGTTCCGCAAAAGACACAGTTAACTCAATTCAAAATTTTCACCACCGCCGTTCCTTGCATAAAGACCTTGTTTTTTTGTGATTTAATTAAAAGTGTTGCGTTTTCAGACTTTTCCCTATATTTGTAGTATAAGACGGTATTAGGTACTTGCCAAATTTCATAGTTCTAGGTCAACGGAAAATACCCTATAAATTTTGATTCCCTTGAGAGTGTCGAAATATGCGGTTTTTTGCGGCATAAACGGCTGTATATTTTGTTACGTTAACTTTTTACGGAAATCCCCCACTCTACGCCACTGTTTGATGTAAAGTAGAAAACTCACCAATCCATCTTCTTTGCTTCACTATGTCACTTGGACCTTGATTTGTAGAGAAACAACACATTTTGAGCCATAAATTCTCTTGAAAATATATCAAAAATGTCACCCGACGTTAATACCTACCAAAACCATTGTTGACTTAAGTATTTTTACAACTTATTTATTTATTTCTAGAGAAATGTCCGCCATAGCGGCGCTGAATAAACGGGTTGCGAAAACGCCACCTCAGACGATGCAGCCACCGCTCTCCATGCCCCGGCTTTCAGTTTTTTTTTTATTAGTTTAAAATTGAAATTTCTTTCTTTCTTTTACGCTTTTTTTACTTTGACTGCTCATGACTCAATGTTTGAGATATTATTTTAACCCAAAATGGCATTCATTACATTGAATATTTATTAGACAACCAGAAATAAATAAATGTTTAATTTAAAAACTCCTAAAAAAAATTAGGGGTTTTTTAAAGGCCAAATTCAGGACATTAAAAAGAAACAGTTAAAAATCTGTAAAAATAAAATTTGGGCCTCAATGGTCATATTATAGTTATTGAATTTGTGTTTTCTAAATTTTAAATAGGTCCAGTTACTGGGCCTTTTAGTTTGGCTAACCCTCTACCAAACACCCTATATACTATATCAATGGGTTTTGCCTCATAATAAAAGGAAATTGCATCTAAATCTGCATTTTTTCTTATCATATCATATTGATTTTTAATTGAATAGTTAAATTTAAATTAAAATACAATATTAACAAGTACTATATCTAAAAGTTAAAACTAAACTTATTTAAATTAAGATAAAACTAAGCTACTCAAACATTAAAGATGTAAATAATGATCACCACTATAAAAAGAACACCTCTCCCTCTAGCAGCCTCTAGCAGGTCCGCTCGTGGCATGGTCCCTATGACACTGGCTGCATTACCTCAGGATGGCTAGCTCTAGGATCTCCGGAGGTGTCTATGAGCCGGGATGACAGGGCCTTAATAAAGTTATTCATATCGGCTGACCAAGGTCCCATGGTCTCCACTGCAAGCGCCACAAATTCGTAATTATTTAATAATGATGAATAACTATTTGCGGTGCTTGATGGTTTGGGCCTGATCAGCTGCTGCACCGGCCCGATTACGGGTTGACTGGACGTGGGAAAGGGCGAGTGTGTCAGCACGTCGCGTCCCACACCAGTACCCTACCCAGTTAAAACTCATATTAGTAAATCTATCTATGTTAAATAAAAGATGTGCTACGGCATACAACTGTGTTATAATTTTTCACTTTTCAACTTTACAACGACGTTGATACATTCAACATAACCAAGCCTTCGCCAACAGAACTTCGCTTTGTCTCTTTTAATAATCGCTACAAGCTTTTACTCCCGTTATATCTTCGGTTAGCTCCTTTTTTCAATCATCGACAGTTCTGCCACTTAAATTGATAGTACTGTTAATTTGGTTTTTTAATAAATAAAAAAAAACGTTTTTGTGTAAGGTTAAGGTTATTGTATGTTTTTTAGTCCATGGTGTGATCACCTTTAAGAGGGAGATCAATTAGTTATAATGTTTATTTTAGTTTAGACAATGTAATCTCTTAACTAAGCATTGTAATCCTGTTGGTAATACTTAAATAAATAAATAAATAATAGCATTCAGTTACTTAGTGGGGCTTATTCTGACGATCAATAAAACAATAAAATTGTTTCAGCTCCGGAGCTATCGAGCAGAGCCAGCTCAGAGCCTGTCGTGCAGGAGGGCAGCCCCGGGGAGGCGCCGCGCTCCGGCGGGAGCTGCGGCACGCCTGTCGTGCTCAACGCTTGCTTCGTCAGGCTTGAGCGCTTCCTCGTCGATAAGGAGCTGCATCCTTGCAAGAAATGTCTTAAAACTTTTCTACGGAAATCTTCTCTGAAGACTCATACTTGTATCTGTGATGCAATAGAAAGTAGATCATGTGGAACGAATAAGAGAATATTTAGGGATTATAAAGAGAAAAAAAGAACAACTTCGAGGAAACAGCTTTCAGGTAGACCCAGGTCGATTGCTCATCGGTTAATTCACGCTGAAGAAAAACCTTACACTTGCGATATTTGCAACAAAAAATTTTCACGAAGACTTCATTTGACTGTGCATCGGTTAATTCACACAGGGGAAAAACCTTACACTTGCGATGTTTGCAACAAACAATTTATACAAAAAAGCAATTTGACTGTGCATCGGTTAATTCACACAGGGGAAAAACCTTACACTTGCAATATTTGCAATAAACAATTTATACAAAAAAGCAATTTGACTGTGCATCTGTTAATTCACACAGGGGAAAAACCTTACACTTGCGATATTTGCAACAAACAATTTATACATAAAAACAATTTGAATAAGCATCGGTTAATTCACAATGGGGAAAAACCTTACACTTGCGATATTTGCAACAAACAATTTACTCATAAAATGAATTTGACTAGGCATCTCTTAATTCACACAAGGGAAAAACCTTACACTTGCAAAATTTGCAACGAACAATTTATACAAAAAATCGATTTGACTAGGCATCGGTTAATTCACATTGGGGAAAAACCTTACACTTGCAATATTTGCAACAAACAATTTTCACGAAAAACCCATTTGACTAGGCATCGGCTAATTCACACAGGGGAAAAACCTTACACATGCAATATTTGCAACAAACAATTTTCACGAAAACTTAATTTGACTATTCATAAGTTAATTCACACAGGGGAAAAACCTCACACTTGCGATATTTGTAACAAACAATTCGTACAGCAAAGCAACTTGACTGCGCATCGGAAAATTCACGCAGAGGAAAAATGTTACCCTTGCGATATTTGTACGAAACAATTTGCACTAGAAAGCAATTTGACTATACGTCGGTTAAGGTTGTCCTGTGTGTAACAGGAGAAAAACCTCACACTTCCGATATTTGTAACAAACAATTTATACAAAAAGTCAATTTGACTACGCATCAGTTAATTCACAAATGAGAAAAACCTTACACTTGCAATATTTGCGATAAAAAATTTATACAAAAAGGCAATTTGACTACGCATTTGTTAATTCACACAGGGGAAAAAACTTTCACTTGCGATATTTGCAACAAACAATTTATACAAAAAAACAATTTGACTAAGCATCGGCTAATTCACAATGGGGAAAAAACTGACACTAGCGATATTTGCAACAAACAATTAACTCATAAAATGAATTTGACTAGGCATCTGTTAATTCACACAAGGGAAAAACCTTACACTTGCAATATTTGCAACAAACAATTTATACAAAAAATCGATTTGACTAGGCATCGATTAATTCACATTGGGGAAAACCTTACACCTGCAATATATGCAACAAACAATTTTCACGAAAACCTCATTTGACTATGCAACGGCTAATTCACACAAGGGAAAAACCTTACACTTGCAATATTTGCAACAAACAATTTATATATAAAACTAATTTGACTACGCATCGGTTAATTCACACTGGAGAAAAACCTTACACTTGCAATATTTGCAAAAAACAATTTATACAAAAAACCAAATTGACTACCCATCGGTTAATTCACACTGGGGAAAAACCTTACACTTGCGATATTTGCAACAAACAATTTATTCATAATATTAATTTGACAAGGCATCGGTTAATTAACACAGGAGAAAAACCTTACACTTGCGATATTTGCAACAAATAATTTAACAAAAAAAGCAATTTAACTACGCATCGGGTAATTCACACTGGGGAAAAACCTTACACTTGCTATGTTTGCAACAGACAATTTAGACAAAAAATCAATTTGACTACGCATCGGTTAATTCACATTGGAGAAAAACCTTACACTTGCGATATTTGCAACAAACAATTTACACAAAGAACCAATTTGACTACGCATTTGTTGATTCACACAGGAGAAAAACCGTAAAATTGCGATGAATGCGATGTTTTTTTTTGTATCAGGTAATTCCAAATTTGTTATTAACAATTAAGCTCATGCCCTAGATTATAATTTTCCACAATTAAATAAGGGTATCATTTAATCGATCAGCAAAATATTCTTATTTTGGTGAACAGAAATATGTATTTGGTCAGCCAAAATAACTAGGTGGTAAGCAACTTATGGTTAGCAAACATTTATAAATCCGTCTGCAATTAATGATATACTGAGCTGCTCTAAATTATTTTGGTCAGCAAATTAAATATTTGAGCTGCATTGAGCGACCTACGGTTTATCAAATTTTGGTAAGCAAAATATTTCATTTGTCCATGTAAAAAAGGGGGCAAATTTACTGCTGTGCCGGCTACGCCAAACCCACCATCAAACTTAAAAAATTATCAGAGTCAACGGAGCTCCGCTCACGTGGAGCTCCTATATCTGGGTTGTTCTGGCCCTCCGGGCCTGATATAAAAAGAACCTAACCTAACCTACCTCATATTTATGATACAAATTTTGGTTAATCTAGGGTGTGATTGTGATTTCTAATTTTGTGTGACAAAACTTAAATTGTAATTACTACTAGCCTCAAAAATACCAATGCTTGGGTGCTCACGTAACGTGGTCTGATTTCGTTCCGCCCACAATAAGGAACACTGCTGATTTTTAGGGTTCCGTACCTCAAAAGGAAAAAACGGAACCCTTATAAGATCACTTTGTTGTCCTTCTGTCCGTCTGTCTGTATGTCAAGACCCTTTATCTCGGGAACGCGTGAAGGTATCAAGTTGAAATTCAAACCATACACTCCGGTCTACAGTCCCTTGAAGCTGTGAAAAAATCAAACTTCTATATTTACGTTAAAAAAAAGATACGGCCCTTTATGCCGCCAAAAACGTGTATTTCGACACTCTCGAGGAAATCAAAATGTATAGGGTATTTCCCATTGACCTAGAACTATGAAATTTGGCAAGTAACACCGTCTTTTATAGATGAATTACCGAGAGCGTGGAATTGCATATGTAGTGGTTGTACCGTTCGCATGAAAAGGAAAACCATTTAAGTTTTCATCTTAATTTAATGAAATTACCCTAAACAAATGGAATAAGTATGTCCTTTTTTTGCTTTTAGTCGCTATCATTTATTTAAATTTTCATCTTTAAGGTTAGAAATTGCTTATGGGACAGATGAAAATTATATAGTTCTCCTGATAACTTCTTGATCAAAATCATCTACTGCCAACGGACCGTATGTAACTTTTTCTTACTCGGAGAGAGGAATTTTTTCGTTGCTTTGAATTTGTCACTCTTACTCACAGTCATATTTTTATAAATAGTTGAGAGAGAAACACCTGTATCTTTTTCAACGAATTGGACAGCGGTGAATTTAAATTTTTCATTAGTTTGAGTTCAAAATATTTATGACAGTTAAAATTATTTGTTTAGTTTGACTCTCAATCGGACCAAAATTACAGTTTCTTTCTGCCATATTTTTTGCAAACTGTGTAACTTACAGTCGCACGTGTCGAGACAAAATAATTCTGAAAATTGCGAGTATCCAATAAAATAGTTTTTAAAGTTGTGGGTAATTCTATAGCTCTGCATATGCCACTCTGAGATTACAGGCGAGAAGGTATGTATGTATGTAAAATAAAATAAGACGTATATTTCAGTTCATTGTAAAAAGTATTTATAATTTGACACTGACATTATTTTTGTACTTACTTATTTAATATATAACTTTTTATGCTGATGGTATAAGAAGTTGAGGAAATTTAAATATACAGGGTGTCCCAAAAGTACCACGCCACAGTGACACCGGAGGTAGGTCAGCTCAAGAGGAACCTAACCAGCCTAACATGACCTCAGTAAAATATGACTTTATTTTTTTCAAATTGCTAGACCAATTGCAAATTAAAATTAAATTGGTCTAGCAATTTGAAAAAAATAAAGTCATATTTTACTGAGGTCATGTTAGGCTGGTTAGGTTCCTCTTGAGCTGACCTACCTCCGGTGTCACTGTGGCGTGGTACTTTTGGGACACCCTGTAGAATACCTGTAAAGACATGTTACCACTACATATGCAATTCCACGCTCTCGGTAATTCATCTATACTACAAGTATAGGAAGAAATCTGAAATCTGTAAATTTTTAGTTAAATCACAAAAAACATGCAAGGAACGGCGGTACAAATTTTGAATTGAGTAAACCGTGTCATGTGCGGACCCACGGTGTGCGAGTCCGACTCGCACTTGTCCGGTTTTTTTCAAACTAAACGCAATCCACTTATTTTTATAGATAACCATTATTTTAATATGCACACCTCTCAATTAAACTGCTTACAGACATGTTTTCTCTGCTGACCAATTGTAAAAACTTGCTGCCCAAGTAATTATTTTGCAGCTCGACTGTTTATTAGGCAGACAAATGATAAAAAAGCAAAAAATAAAACAGAGCCTTTTAAGTCTAACTAAGCTCCTACACTAATGTTAATACCTTAATAAATAATTTTGAGTCGGCGCCAAACAAACAAACAAGCAAATTAACTATTTCGTAAAGTAAAATGATGTATGTGTGTGAGGGTATGTGCTACCTCCTGAGTAGTGGTTTGAAGTCGGTGCCTGCCATGCTTGTTTGTTTGTTTGGCGCCGACTCAAAATTATTTATTAAGGTATTAACATTAGTGTAGGAGCTTAGTTAGACTTAAAAGGCTCTGTTTTATTTTTTGCTTTTCAGTTTTCTTTTTTCGGCGGTTTAATTTTTTTGTTAAAAAGTTTTATTTTTTGCTTTTCAGTTTTCTTTTTTCCGCGGTTAAATATTTTGTTAAAAAGTTTTTATTTTTCACTTTTCAGTTTCTTTCTCTGTTAATAGATACTTATTCTTTGATTACTTAATTTAACTATTCATTGTTTGGCTACAAAACACAACCGTGTCTATACAATTCGTTCCATAGACGAGTCTCGTGAAGTTGCTACCTATGGGAAGAAACCTCCCGATAATGTTGTTCCAAAAGATGTGAACAACTGTGGCGGTCTTTTGTCTGAGCTAAACTTAGCTACCGAATCCCGTGTCATGCTTAGAGGTAACATATCACCTATAACATATACCTGCGGGCCTCGTCAATGGTGTTTTTTTTTTTCTTAATTAGTGGCTTTCACTCCTTGTTTTAACAAGGTGTATTTTGCCAGTATCGAGTTTTAGACAATCGCCATGGACTTATTAGAGAAACAAGTCCATGGATATCACACGCGAGGACAATTGTTCGGTTAAAGAGATTTACTCTGGTGGACTAAACAGAAGCACATGGGGTTAGCTACAACAACAACATGGGAACAACACTTGATAAAGCTGTAATCGACCTCGGAAAGAAACTAACTTTTTGCCAAGGGGCAGGTTTATGTTGCACTTAGTATAGTTAAACTACTTGACGGTATCTGAGTTAGAGCGAAATAAGGTAGGTATAACAAAAGCCACACGATGAACGAGCTTTAGCAGAAATGCAGAAACTGAGAGGTTTACACACTACACACAATTACGTCGCAATAGGTTTGTTACACTCTGATTAATAATTTAAAAACCTTAGTTTCCAAACAAATAAGGGCTTCCCACGACAGCCTTCCAACTCCATCATCAAACCCCATCATCAGACCCTCGATGGTAGTCATAATCCGTACCTACATCATACTTAAGTTAGGTATAAAGTTCTCATTAAGATGCATGAATAGGAGAAATCACGAGGTAGCTGCTGTAGTCCGTTGAAGAGTTCCCTCATCTGTCTTCCGTCTCAGTTATCAGATCAATATCAAGTCTCCGTCATGTTGTAGTATCAATAGAATTACATATGTGTGCTAAGTTTAAACATAATCGGTTCACAGAAGGGGGGGGGGGGTTCCAAATTAAATGGGAGCAACTTCAAAGTATACCCTTATACCTCAGTTTCCGAACAAATAAGGGCTTCCCTCAACAGCCTTCCAACTCCATCATCAAACCCCGTCATCAGACCCTCGATGGTAGTCATAATCCGTGCATCATACTTAAGTTAGGTATAGAGTTCTCATTAAGATGCATGAATAAGAGAAATCACGACGTAGCTGCTGTAATCCGTTGAAGAGTTCCCTCATCTATCTTCCGTCTCAGTTATCAGATCAACATCAAGTCTCCGTCACGTTATAGTGTCAATAGAATTACATATGTGTGCTAAGTTTGAACATAATCGGTTCACAGATAAAAATTCATGGGGTCAACTAACAATCCCCATATTTCTACCATTGACGGAGGGGGGGAGTTCCAAATTAAATGGGAGCAATTTCAAAGTATACCCTTATACCTTAGTTTCCGAACAAATAAGGGATTCCCTCGACAGCCTTCCAACTCCATCATCAAACCTCATCATCAGACCCTCGATGGTAGTCATAATCCGTGCATCATACATAAGTTAGGTATAAAGTTCTCATTGAGATGCATGAATAAGAGAAATCACGAGGTAGCTGCTGTAATCCGTTGAAGATTTCCCTCATCTGTCTTCCGTCTCAGTTATCAGATCAACATCAAGTCTCCGTCATGTTGTAGTGTCATTAGAATTACACATGTGTCTAAGTTTGAACATAATCGGTTCACAGTTAAAAATTTATGGGTTCAACTATCAATCCCTATATTTCTACCATTGACGGAGGGGGGGGAGTTCCAAATTAAATGGGAGCAATTTCAAAGTATACTCTATCCAATAAAAAAAGAATTATTGAAATCAGACAACTCAGTAAAAAGTTATGCGTGATCATACATAGTAGCCATAGTAGCCATTTGTGCTCTTCATCATCAGTTCCACTTCACCAAATGATATTTTCTGAATGAAAATGCTAGGTTTGTTACTAAAAATACTAAAATCGCTATATGTATGCATTTAATATTCGAAGAGTTCCCTCAATTCCTCACGGATCCCTTGATCAGATTCAGATTTGGTGACAATGGGACCACCTCGGAAGTATACTCTATCAAACCAAAAAATTATTTTTAAAATCGGACCGCACTGTGAAAAGTTATGGGTGATCATACATAAAAAAAAAATATATATACGCGTCGACTTGAGAACCTCCTCCGTTTTTTTTCGTCGGTTAAAAAAACAGATTGATATTGACATTAGTTCGAATCCTGCCTAAGACCGACGATTATTTTTTTCGCTTTAATATAATTCAGATTGATATTGGTTAAAATATTTGTCAATTAAGAATAAGAATAAGAATATTTATTAGATAAAAAGATGTACAGTTTGCTTATTAATAAACAGTGCACTTAAAGTTAACAACAATTGTTTGCTGAACAAGAGTTGTAGCCCGATTTTTATTTATTGCCAGCCAAATCTTTGTATGCTGCCCAAATGAGTTTATTGCTTTTTTGTTGCGAATCAATTTTAATAATATCTGATCATTTAATTACTTCCCCTTAAATAATATATAATTTCGTACTTAATATAATTTATAATATTTTATTTTACTGTAAAACAATTTTCCTTTGGCCCTCTCTTTTTCTGGTTTTTATTTAGTTTTAATTTAATTGTATTTAGCTTAGTTATAATTAGGTTTTTTTTTTTTATTTGCCATTGTTTTAGTTTTAATTCGTAATTTTTAATTTGTATTCTATTATTGTTAATATTTTTCTGTATCAAACGAAAATAAAAACATTTAATTCATAAAACAAGTTTATTTTATTTTATTTTTATTAGAGTCAATTTTGTTTTATTTTATTTTGTTCAAAATTGGTCCCTTATAATTCAATAATAATACCCATCCAAGCTCTTATGATGGAAGAGTCCATCCTTCCAGCAATAACCTTCAGCATTCTATTGGTACTGCCCCTGACCTGGCCCATCAGTGATGATATTCGTTTCCGTCTGATTGCGTAGAAGTCATCAATGCGTTCCTCGGCAAACATCTCGATGTGATGCGCTACAAAATCTGGGCAGCCCCAACAGAACTCTGAAGTCATTGTTATAATGTACCTACCCGGAGGGCATTGTAGGCTCTCAGAGTGTAGCTGACCCATAGACTGCTGGTATAAAATACTTTATTTATAAGAATGGGAGGCAAACGAGCGAGTAGGTTACCTGATGGGAAGTAATGACCACCGCCCATAAACACCAGCAACTCAAGAAGAGTTGTCGGTGCGTTGCCGGCCTGGACAGAAGGCCTTAAAAAGTGGTTTTAACTTGCTTTGAGCAGCAAGCAAATCTGCGGGCCATCATATTAGCCCGCTCTGCCAATGCCCTCGGTTTCCTTTCCAGGTCCAAGTCATCTTTCAGGGCTTCAGTTACAATATGGCCGAGATATCTTTATTGCGTTAGGTACCCTGTTTAAGTGCTTACCATTAAGTGAAATACGGGGAACCCAACTCTGATTAATTCTGCGTGCCTTAAACATCATATACTCGCTCTTCTTGGCATTATATGTATATGAGGCCGTGAGCCTCTGCATATGCTTCACAGACTTCTATCATTTCCCTAAGGCCACAGACTGAAGGGCACAGTAGTACCATATAAAACATTAAAATAAACCCACGCGACTTTTGGCAACACATAGCCAGTTTGAAATCAAAAGGCGATCTCGCGCAGTCGGTTTCGTATAAAGGTCAAACCCATAGCGGAGTTGGTGCAGCAAACGCGTTTTCTGAATATTTTAGTAGCGTCTTCCTTCCAAATAATCCAACCGTTAGTGTTGATTTCTCTAGCGCTGAGAGTACAGCAAACGATAGCGCGAACGTACGCATTGGTCAAATAAGCAGTAGGGAAGTTAGTGAGGCTCTTAAAAGCCTAAAACCCCGCAGCGCTGTTGGGCCAGATGGAGTGCCGCCGTATATCTTGCGCGCTTGCAATGACATTCTCGCTAAACCTTTGTGTCATATTTTTAACATTTCGCTCAAAACAGGTATATACCCATCCCTGTGGAAGCTTTCCCGAGTCACTCCTATACCTAAAAGTCGGGAAAAAGTTAATGTTGACGGATACCGCCCGATTGCTGTTCTTAACTCAGCGGCGAAAACTTTCGAGATCATCCTTCACAAGGAAATATATCGCCAAATTGAACCCTACATTTGCGAAGCCCAGCACGCTTTTAGGTCAGGGAGATCAGTTGATACAAATTTGCTAATTCACGTAGACTGCATTAGTAAGTGCCTCGATAGCGGTATTCAGGCCGGTGTAATTTACCTCGATTTTCGGAAAGCATTTGATACAGTGGATAATGACGTGCTCCTACTTAAACTTAGGGACGTAGGATTCAATTTTGAACTGCTCACATTATTCGCAGACTACCTTAGAGATAGGACACAGTATGTTAAATATGGGCCATTTATCTCCTCGTCCTACCATACTCGTTCCGGAGTTAGCCAGGGCTCCAGCCTCGGACCGCTGCTGTTCCTGATTATGGTTAATGACCTCGTGAATGACCTCCAGCATGCCAAATGCTTGCTGTACGCGGACGACCTCAAACTGGTCATGGGAATAGAGCGAGAGTCGGATTGTCTGATGTTACAACAGGACCTAGACCGTGTGCATCGATGGAGCATAGCGAACACACTTCACTTCAATAACGAAAAATGCCAAGTTATGACATTTACGCGTCGACAATGTCCGGTTAACTTTAGCTATATGATGGAAGGTCAGGCGATAAGCCGTGTAGCCTCTGTTAAAGATCTTGGAGTGAAGTTTGATCGAGAGCTGACATTCCGTGACCATATTACTTACCTCGCCAAGGAGTCGTATCGGAGGTTGGGTTTCGTGACGAGAAACGTTAGGGACTTTCGCAATTCCGGCGTCATCAAACTTCTCTATACAGCTCTAGTTCGCAGCAAACTAGAGACTAGTACCTGCGTCTGGAGTCCCAGCGAGGCCAAGTACAAACTCATGCTTGAGAAGGTCCAGAAAGCGTTTTTACGTTTTTTGTACAATAAAATGTATGGGTATTACCCATACATGTACCCGACTAAGTTTTTGCTTGGCGTCCTAGGCTTTAACTCCCTGGAGGTGCGCAGGGGGTGCGAGCGGTTGAGCGTTACGTTCAAGGTCCTGCGTAATAAGATTGATAGCACCGAGCTGCACAATATTCTCAGCCGCATCATCGTGCCTCCCAATAAGTCCCGCCGGCGTGCATGCCTACAGCTGTCGGATGGAGCGGGAGCGCGTGCGACCGCTGCGCATCGCCACTCACCACTGTGCGACATGATCGCCTCACTCAATGGGCTCCTGCGTACTGATCCCCAAGTGGATATTTTTGTTGACCACTGGTCCAGGTTAATGTCCCAAAGTCGGGCGTATTGTGAGATGCGTTGAAAAGGAGTGTATCTACGTGAATGTTAGTGAAGAAATGGATGGGTGTTTTAATGTGTGAGAAAGAGTGTGTGTGAATGTGGATTAACTGTTTTATAATAAATGCATGATATAACTATAAAAGTCCACTATAAATATGTTGGCAAGTGTAATTGGTGTAAACCGTTCTTGTTCAATAAATAAATAAATAAATAAATAAATATCGTCGGCGTGGCTAATGTTGTTAACACTCACGCCATCCTCGTAACAACCGACATGCATACTACTGAGCCCCTCAATCAGGCTATTGACATAGGTTAAACAGCTTTGGCGAGGTTAAGCCCCCTTGCCTCACCCCGCATATGCTTCAGAGTGTGTATCGCCCCATCTTACACAGTTAGATTGGTTGCTGTACCAATACTTAAAAATATTTATTAGCTTACAGGGCACATTTTTACTCGCTAATTTATCCCACAGGATACCACAGGTCACCAAGTCAAAGGCTTTCGAAACGTCTAAGAAACAGGCCTATACTGGTGTGGATCGGTCTGCATAGTATTTGACCGTATGTTTTTAACTCAAAATAGCCGTCTAAGCCGAACGGATCCCCCTGACTGAACCCAAATTGGGCATCATGCAAGTCTAGGTACTTACCGAGACGGATATACGGTAGCCAGTACAATGGGCCCATAGTTTTCTTTATCTGAAACGTCACCTGTTTTGTTTTTTACTATTGGCACAACAATCGTTTTGATCATTTCATTAGGCAAATACGAGTGCCCAATGCAAAGCGAGTATAACATGGCCAACACTAGGCAGCTGAACACCGGCCGTCTGCAAGTGTTCGATGCTGAGACTGCCGTGCCCGGGTGACTTGCCCCTCTTCATATTATTAATAACCTCAGAAACTTCTTCACCCGTAAACATTGTAACCTTGAGATCATCATTGACCTCAGCATCGTACACCGGCTGCTTACAACCCGATGGAGACTGGACTTTATAGTCGTCATTCTTTGTTTTTTGACAAACAAATTAATAAAGTTTTAAATCTTGTGTGACATGATACATTTGGGTGTGGTATCTAGATTAAAAACTCTCCCCCACTCCCCCTGACGCTTCACCCCCCCCACCCTGAAATGTGTCCCCGTTAACGGTTTTTTAACTTTCTTGGGACTTGGGTTTTTTAACAGATACGAAAAAAGTGTCAAGGACAAAAATGTTCCTTATTAAATTCTAAAAAGAAAAGGTTAGATGTATTTTTTTGATAGGCTCGACGGTTTTCAAGCTATAGCTGCAGGTCCAGCCACTAATATACCTAAGTAGGTATATCAACTTTGTACTTACATCTCGAACATTCAAGTTGTTGGTTGACTTCCAGAACTTCTTAAAGTCGTGATTTGAACGATATAATGCAATCCTGATCAGGTCTTGATGGTTTTGACACCATCTTAATCTAGACTTAAACTTTCTCCTACTGTCACACATTTCTCTATATACGCTGCCTCTTACTGGTTTTCCGTGAAGAAACCATTCCTGAAATTTCAGTCTGGCCTCCCTATGCGACTCACAGACATGTTTGAACGAAACGCTAGTGTGCATGCGTAGGTTCGTACTATCAACTCGGTTTGAGCAACCCGGGTTGAAACCAGTTTACATCAATTTTCGACTCTGGTGACTCGGTTTCGAATATTTACGGTTTGGCCCATCTCTAGTCGGGACGGATCCGTGGCATACGAAAGGTTAAACACCGGATTATCTCGGGCCTGGGCCCGTATTATGGTCGTCTTTATCGCGGTGGATAAAGCTTCCGTCACTCTCGCACTTACATACTGGTCAGAAAGTGACAGATGTTTTATCTACGCTTATCTACGTCGATAAACACGACCATAATCGGCCCGCTGTTGTGCAAATGTTAATGCCACAAGTTGGCTCCGACGCGCGTCGGTGCCGCGGGTGGTGATGGCGTGGCTCACTAAGAAGCGAATCTCTCGTCAATAAACATTTTGAACTAACAAGTGGTTTCAATTTCATCATCTCTTTCCTCAGTAGCTTTTTCTTTGTAGCCACGTTGGGACCAATCTGAACCCGAGAAAAACAGAGGTCACTGGCAGTCCGGGATGACGGACGGAGCGAGGCTGCGTGTCCCTAAACCGGTATCCTGACTTTACCAAATCGTCATTTGACAAACTATATCATTTTACAAACTTTAATTTCGCAAAAACGTGTTTGTGCTCAAACCATTACATGTGACATATGTATGGGCTTGTTAAATAAGTTAGGTTAGGTTAGAATTTTGACCACAAAAAAATGTTAAATAATGCGGCGGGAAGTATCTCTTTGCGAAATGAAAGTTTGTAATATGATATATTTTTTTGTCATATGATGATTTGGTAATAAAATTAGTGACCCGTGTAAACCATGTGTAAACGGTTGTACCTACATACGAATGGTACCTGAGTGCTAATCATATCGACACCAGCAATTAATACTACGCTAAGTCGAATTTTGACGATTTTGCGTTTTTGATGCCAAAATGTTCTATTGAGGTATATGAACATGCTCACCAAATTTCAGTACAAAATTTTGAAAAACAAAAAAGTTTTGAAAGTTATAAAGCGCCATGTAGACGTACTTTTTAAAATAACCCGAACTATACCCCGCTAAATACACTTAGCCGGGTACGCGCGGGAAGCGCGCGGGGGAATGTGTGTTTAAAAGAAAAACACCGTGACGGCGATAATTGTGACATTTACTGTTAAGTAACCGGATGAAACTTACGAGAGAGGAAAGTCTGATTTTTAATCAGTGGATACAATGTCAAAAATTCTTTTATTATTATTTAAGAAAGATTTCTGTTGATTTGCAACTTATTAGTTCATTCCCGGATAAAACTACGCTATTTACTAGTTAGCGTAGTGTGTTCCGATTGTAAACGATTTATTTTTTATGTGAGTATGACTTAGCTTTAAAGATATGGGTTTATTGTTACTTTTTTGATTTTATACCGTTATTTATTAATAGTACTACTTAAAATTGGTAATAATATGAAACCTTTAGGTTTTCACGATGGTAATAAAGGACTCAAAAAATAATTTGTATAAATTATAAATTTTATTATTGTTAGCAAACCAAACATTTTATTTTGCTGAAATAAAATAATTAGTAATTTTGTGGTTTCAAACAAAAAACAATGTCCATTGAAATGTATTTCGACACATAATTTATCTGTGTGATGTTGTTACCTATTTGAAATCGCGATAGCAGATCAATTTTAATTGTTTTTATTTTAGTTTCATCGCCACTTCTCGCGGTGTGGAAAACATTAAGTAGGTACTCCCGAGCTAATGTCAATGTTAGACAATGTTTTTGAAAAACCTAATTTTATAAAAAAATACATACAATTGATACTGATGAACTGATGCTTTGCTAAGGGTTCTATATTAACTGCTTATAATGGTAATTTGGTGATAGAAAAAGTAAACCTACACAATGGTGGCATCTCAATGGCCGAGAGTAGCATGGTTTCTGTTACTGATAAACTTCAAGGGCCCCAATATTGAACTTTGGTTTTTTGTAATCACTAGTGATGAAGAACAAAATTCAAAGCACTCTGCTCCAGTAGGTACCTTCGCCTTCTTGTGATTTTATAATTTATACTCTCCACATCTTCTAGAAACGTAAATATTACATAGACTTTTGAAAATGCTTAAGAAATTTTGAGTTCATCTATGAAACAAGTTAACCCTAACCATAATGTGAAGTTCAGATAACTTTTGTACTGGAGATAACTCATGCTTGTGGTACAACAGTTAATGCTGGTGACTATTATACATACTGAGCAATCTACACCAAAAGATAAAAGGATATCCAAAAAAAAAGGACCGATGTTGGAAATAAGGTATTAAGGTATTATTAGAACACTGGACAGTTTAAAAAAAATCAAGTACTTACCTATTTATTTTATAACTTTGTCGGCGTGATTAAATGCTAAATCACCAGCTTGGTAGTACCATGAGTTTCAGAGTTAAACCGCGGACAGACGGACATGGCCAAACTTTGTGGGTTTTAGAACACAAAACTCTTTACTCTTTTTTTATAGCAAAATCTTATACTACGAGTAGTACTAAGGGGGGTAACAAAAGGAGTAAAAATAAATAAACCAAGCTGTAAGAGTAGCCGTTAAGGCACAACGTAGTGCAAAAAAAATCCGTGACTATGGTAACCGAACTTGAGCATTTTTTTTTAGAACTGAACCAGCATTCATATAAATGTTCCCAATACGTAATAAAACACAAAAAAACATTTTTTTTCCAATCATAATAATGAAAATGCCTACTTTGCATTACAATCTGCCGTTAAATATATCTGTTAACGACGCTTCATAACAATAGATGAATAATTTGATGTACCTACGTAAAGCTTGTTTTCTTTATTTTATTCTAAGTGTTATAAAGATAATAAAGTAAAATTAAAGCTAAAGAAATGTATTTCAAAAACTTATTTCATCTAAAGAAACTTGGCTATTTCATTAGGTGATGGAATGGTTATGTTATTCTTTAAAAAAAAAACGTTATATTATTGATTTTTGGTTATGCAAAATATTTTTTTACTTCATCTAAACGTTTATAAACGCACATCTAGGTGCATTAAGTAATGTTCAACGCATCAAATTTGTCCCAACTATACAACGCTAACTTTATTAAATTCGTGAATATAGACTTTTTCCTGTTGTTTTCCGATTTAGGTTCTTAAAACAATTTTATTAATCTAATTTATATTACTTTTACGTAACTTTCCAGTGACCATTTCTGTTCAAATCGATTAAACAAGTATTAAATTTAAAACAATTGCTCCGTAGAACAATACGCTAAGTACGAGTTAGCGTAATTTAATTCGGAAATGTTTTTTGTATTTTTGAGACAAACTCAGCTAAGTCGATCTAAATTCAAAATTAAGAAGATAATATAAATAACAGTAATCACGTATTGTATAATCCGCAATGAACAACTTACGGTGAAAAAATCATAAATGTAGCATACAAGGTTAAAAAGTTATCGCATGTTTCCCTATTATCTATTGGCTCTGTTGAAAAGTTGACATTTTCAAGTTAGCGTAGTGTTAATTGCTGGTGTCGATATAATGTTTGGTAAAGATTTTCTCAGACTGGGTAAAAACTCGTAAGAGCTTTATCCTAGGTACTAATCCTACTAACCTGTAGTACACTAACCCTAATAATGTTACAAAATGCGTAAGTTTGTAAGGGATTTTTTTAATAAATGGCTGAACGGATTTGGATAAATATTCCGTATCCTGGATTAGTAAGTACTGTAGCGTTATCGCTACAAAATCGCATCGTTTCGCGATATTTATCGCCTCTTTATTCGGCCTCTTTTTGGTTGTTGACCTTTTTGCTCTTTGGCTGGTTAGTAACGGTGAAGCGAACTGTCTATCATTTTTAAATTTTGATCTTGTGGTTGTCAGAATATTTGTTTCTGAAGAAAATTCGCCATTATTTCGAGAATTGCCTTGGAAGTAGGAACAAAGATTTTCCGTTTATCTTAATGGTCTCTGTTTTTGATTTTTTCATGATGAAGTATTGAAATACTACTTATACTGCATGTTAATTCACAGTTTGAGGAAAGTGCTATTGGAATTTTAATGTTCTTGTTGAACAAAGGAGCGTTATCGTACGCAGATCGCATTGCGATGTATTAGCTACACCGGTTTTCTCCGGGTAAGTTTTTAACGATCGTCTCACTTGTTTGGTCTCCCTTATTTTTGGTCCCCGTATCTCGAGTTTTTCCGATTTTTCTCATAAATTGTATTTTTTTGTTCTAGTCCACCCTACCCCCTAAGAGGTTGACCCAATATATGAATTCTTTTTAACTAAGACACCGAGCGAAATCCGGCAATGAACGGATCAGGAAATTAATGTCGACGAATTATTATTAAACTACGTGTGTTACTGACGGAAGTTTCGGCATAACAGCTCCAACACCGGGAATCACCGCGACGCTTTCCAGATAATTTACCTTATAATTAATTGTAGAATTATGTTACCTTTTTGGTACTTATTTTAAAAAAAACAATTTTCAAAATTCTAATCTAGGCCCGCGAGCCTTTCTTGGACCATCAAGGTTCACTTTTGATAACTCATTTCGGTACATTGTCCTTCCTTTTTTACAACATTTCATATAGACTATGGTTATGAGAATTAGAGATAGTATTAGTATATGCTACAAAATAAGGTCGACCTTGTTAGGCAGGCACCAGGATTTTTAATATATCCAAATTTTCCTAACCTTTTGATCTATAAATTTTTATGTGTTAATCCCTCTGATTTTATTTGGACACTATTTAAAATTAAAGTAAACATATGTAATTCTTTCAAACCGTGTCCTACGTACGATTATTTATTGAGAATTTTCTATAAGTTATAAAAACTGCTTTTTTATATGGTACCGCGTGTGTGATTTTTAATATTACATAAAATCCGTGATTGTAAACAGAATTAAGTTTTGTTTAATATATTTTTTAAAGTGTTTCCGGAACTTTTATTTTAAAATTATACGTCTGATGTTTCCTCTGTGGAC